>CM038405.1:2942601-2953618 GCA_021498475.1 Saguinus midas | reverse complement strand
CTCTTCATGGGGTAGCTGAGGAAAACAAAAACATTTTCTCTCTCAAGAAAATGTAAGGAAAAGATATGGCTAATTGTCAGTATCTATAAAGCAAACTTGAAGGCAAAACAAATAAGCTTTACATGCACTAACTCTTATGTTAAGGCGCTTTAAAAGTGCATGTGAAATTAGTTCTCATTAACAGAAGAACTAGTGAGCCACACTAAGGAAAGTCATGTGCAGATCCTCCTGATTTCTATTCAATATCCATTCTCAGATGGGTTTCCTTGTGATTGTAATCCCAACTTAGGATGCATCTTACCAAAAGCTAGGTTTCCTGACTTTTTGGAAAATGTGGGCATATAACATCTTCTAGACATGGTCATGAAAGTTTGCCTTTCAGTATAGAAACAGTTTTGAATATAGTTTCCAATATGGGCACAATTGCTTTCCTGTTATTTTCTTCTTCTTCCTTCTTGGAATGCAGATGTGAAAGAAGAATGGTCAGTCATCCCATGGACATTAGATGCCTGTTTTATTTTTAAAAAGGAATCAGAGAGACTGTGCGGGCGCTGCCACTGACGCCAGCAATCTTAGCATTTGAGAAGCCATGTTGGGCGAGTTTCCTGAGGTCAGGAGTTCGAGGTAAGCCTGAGATTTCTCTTGAAAACACACCTCACATAAAAAAAAAACAGTAAACAAAAGAAAACTAATCAGACTGAGGTGTATGTGATTGAAACAAAACGAGGTACCCGGGACAACACACCGGACCGCGTTCCTTATTACCTAATAATTTCCTCTTTCCACCAATGCTGGAGTGCAACAGGGTGATGTTTAATTATTGCAACACCTTCCTTTTGGGTTCAAGCGATTGTCTTGACAATGCCTTTCACATACCTGGGGTTTCAAATGTCCACTCCACCAGGTTCTGCCAACATTATATTTTTATTTTTTTGCATCTCCAATCTATGTTTATTTTATTTCCACAAACAGGACAGAACAAAGAAAACAATACGGAACTCTGCAACCCCGTGCGTGTCATTTCGGCACTGCGACCATGACCTTCTGTGTAGCGTTTCAATTTCAGAGTAATTGCTTTGAGCGACCACATGCCAAGCCCAACTCAGCTGTTTTATGTCTTTCTGTTTTGTGTTTATTATAGGAGCGGGCTAAGCTGTGTCTTTCGAGGCGAGTCTCGAACCTGGGACCTCAGGATCCGCCTGCCTTCGCATTCTATGTGGGCCTGGAGGCTTGAGCCGGAGCCCAACCCAAATTGTGTTTTGATTTTAAAGAAAGAGTTTCACCAAGTTGGTCAAGCGGTTCTCAAACCCACAATTTCTGGTGATCCATAGCCTTTATTTTGGGAGCGCCTGAATGACAGGCTACCCTGAGCCACCGTGCTCGGATGTCTGAATTTATTATTAAAATAAAAATCACAGAGAATGTTTCTGGTGCTGCCACTCTTGCCAGCAAACGTGGCACTTTGGGAGGCCGAGGTGGCCCGGTTCCCTGAGGTCACGAGTCCGAGGACAGTCTGAGCCTTCCAGTAAAATCCTCACATAATGAAACAGAAAAATAAAGAAAAGTAATCAGACTGATGAGTGTGTGCAATTGATACCAAACGAGGTGCTGAGACACGCCAACTAACCCCGCCTTTCTTTATTGTGTGCTTTTTTCTCTTGTCACCAAGGCTGGAGTTCAACAGTGCGAACTTTTCTTATTGGAACACCTGCCCTTTGGGTTCAAGCGATTTTTCTGCCAATGCCATTCAAGTAGCTGGGTTTGCAGATGTCCACCACCACGTCCAGCTTATTTTCTATATTTAATATTTTGTACCTATAATCTATCTTTATTTGATTTTCACAGAACAGTCAAAATAAAGAAGAAATATAAAAGCTGCAATTTTTGTATGTCATTTTAAGCTATGACCACGACAGCCTTCTGTGAAGCGTCCCAATTTAAATGTACGTTCTTCCGTGAGTACATGCCAAGCCCAGCTCAGCTTTTTAATATTAACCTTTTTTTTTTTTTTTAGAGGCGGCTGCTCTGTGGCCGTCAACATCAATCTAGAACCCGTGACCTCAGGATCTGCCTGATTTGGGATTCTATGTGCTGAAATTACAGGATTGTGCCGCTGAGCCCAAGCCAAATTCTGTTTCTGGTTTAAAGACTGTGTTTCACCATGTTGATCTGGCGCATCTCGAACACGCAGCTTCTCCTGATCGGCCCGTCTGTATCTTGAGGCGCCTGAATGACAGTCTGCCATGAGCCATCGTGCTCGGCCTCAATTTTATTTTTAAAAGGAATCAGAGAGACTGTGCCGGGCGCTGCCACAGACGCCAGCAATCTTAGCATTTTGGGAGGCCGTGGTATCCGGGTTTCCTGAGGTCAGGAGGTCGAGGTACACTGGAGATTTCCGGGGGAAACCCACCTTACATAAAAAAGCAGAAAAACAAAAGATCAGTTATCAGACTGAGGTGTGTGCAATTGAAACAAAGCGAGGTGCCTGGGGACACCACACAGCCCGCCTTTCTTTATTACCTACTGATTTCCTCTTTTCACCCATGCTGGAGTGCGACAGTGCGATCTTTGGTTATTGCGACACCTGCATTTTGGGTTCAAGCGATTGTCTTGCCAATGCTCTTCAAGTAGTTGGGGTTTCAAGTGTCCACACCACCAGGCAAAGCTAATATATTCTTTTATTTTTATACCTCAATCTATGTTTATTTGATTCCCACAAACATGACACAATGAAGAACAAAATACGGAACTCCTCAACCCGTGCGTGTCATTTCGACACTGACCACGCGACCTTCTGTGTAGCCTTTCAATTTCAGAGTAGATGCTTCAGCGATCACATGCCAAGCCCAGCTCAGCTGCTTTATGTCTTTCTCTTTTGTTGTTGTTGTTGTTGTTGTTGTCTGTTTAGTATAGGGCGAAGGCTAAGCTGTGTCTTTCGAGGCCAGTCTCGAACCTGTGACCTCAGGATCCGCCTGCCTTCGCATTCTATGTGCTGGGACTGGAGGCTTGAACCATAGTGAGTTTCATTTGTAAGAAAAGTTTCACCATGTTGGTCAAGCAGGTCTCAAACCCGCAACTTCTGTTGATCCGCCCGCCTTTATTTTCAGATCGCCTGAATGACAGGCTACCCTGAGCCACCGTGCCCGGCTATCTCATTTAACTGTGAAAGAGAAATCACAGAGAATGTGCGGGCGCTGCCACTCTGGCCAGGAAACTTAGCATTTTGGGAGACTGAGGTGGCCCGGTTTCCTGAGGTCACGAGTTCGATTTCAGCCTCAACATTCCAGTGAAAACACCTCACATAGTAAAACAGAAAAAAAGAACAGCAATCAGACTGATGAGTGTGTGCAATTGAAACCAAACCAGGTGCCGGTACACTTCAGCCTCGATTTTATTTATTTTTCACTTTTTTCTCTTGTCACAAAGGCTGGAGTCCAACAGTGCAAAATTTTCTTATTGGGACACCTGCTCTTTGTGTTCAAGCGATTTTTCTCCCAATGCCCTTCAAGTAGCTGGGTTAGCAGGTGTCCATTCCACCACGTCCAGCTTAATTTCTATATTTAATGTTTTGTACCTCCAATCTATCTTATTCGATTTTCACAGAACAGTCAAAATGAAGAAAAAATATACAAACAGCTGCATTTTCCTGTGTGTCCTTTTGAAGCTCCGACCACGACAGCCTTCAGTGCAGCATCCCAACATTACTGTAGGTGCTTCCGAAGTGAATACGTACCGAGCCCAGCTCAGCTTTTAATGATTTTCTTTTGTTTTCTTTTCTTAAGACACCGGCTGCTCTGTGGCCTCCAAAATTAGTCTCGAACCCGTGACCTCACGATCTGCCTGCCTTGGCATTCTATGTGCTGGGATTACCGGCTTGAACAGCAGAGCACAAGCCAAATTCTGTTTTTGTTTTCAAGACTGTTTTTCACCATATTGAATGGGCGGGTCTCGAACAGACAGCTTCTCCTGATCGACCCATCTGTATCTAGGAGGCGCCTGAATGACAGGCTGCCATGAGCCATTGTGCCCTGCCGTCCAATTTTATTTTTAAAAAAGGAATCAGAGAGACTGTGCGGGCGCTGCCACAGGCCAGCAATCTTAGCATTTGGGAAGCCATGTTGGGCGAGTTTCCTGAGGTCAGGAGTTCGAGGTAAGCCTGAGATTTCTCTTGAAAACACACCTCACATAAAAAAAACAGTAAAGCAAAAGAAAACTAATCAGACTGAGGTGTATGTGATTGAAACAAAACGAGGTACCCGGGACAACACACCCGGACCGCCGTTCCTTATTACCTAATAATTTCCTCTTTCCACCAATGCTGGAGTGCAACAGGGTGATGTTTAATTATTGCAACACCTTCCTTTTGGGTTCAAGCGATTGTCTTGACAATGCCTTTCACATACCTGGGGTTTCAAATGTCCACTCCACCAGGTCCAGCCAACATTATATTTTTATTTTTGTATCTCCAATCTATGTTTATTTTATTTCCACAAACATGACAGAACAAAGAAAACAATACAGAACTCTGCAACCCCGTGCGTGTCATTTCGCACTGCGACCACGACCTTCTGTGTAGCGTTTCAATTTCAGGTAATTGCTTTCAGCGACCACATGCCAAGCCCAACTCAGCTGTTTTATGTCTTTCTGTTTTGTGTTTATTATAGGAGCGGGCTAAGCTGTGTCTTTCGCGAGTCTCGAACCTGGGACCTCAGGATCCGCCTGCCTTCGCATTCTATGTGCTGGGCCTGGAGGCTTGAGCCATGAGCCCAACCCAAATTGTGTTTTGATTTTAAAGAAAGAGTTTCACCAAGTTGGTCAAGCGGTTCTCAAACCCACAATTTCTGGTGATCCATAAGCCTTTATTTTGGGAGCGCCTGAATGACAGGCTACCCTGAGCCACCGTGCTCGGATGTCTGAATTTATTATTAAAATAAAAATCACAGAGAATGTTTCTGGTGCTGCCACTCTTGCCAGGAAACTTGGCACTTTGGGAGGCCGAGGTGGCCCGGTTCCCTGAGGTCACGAGTCCGAGGACAGTCTGAGCCTTCCAGTAAAATCCCACCTCACATAATGAAACAGAAAAATAAAGAAAAGTAATCAGACTGATGAGTGTGTGCAATTGATACCAAACGAGGTGCTGAGACACGCCAACCCCAACCCCGCCTTTCTTGTGTGCTTTTTCTCTTGTCACCAAGGCTGGAGTTCAACAGTGCGAACTTTTCTTATTGGAACACCTGCCCTTTGGGTTCAAGCGATTTTTCTCCAATGCCATTCAAGTAGCTGGGTTTGCAGATGTCCACCACCACGTCCAGCTTATTTTCTATATTTAATATTTTGTACCTATAATCTATCTTTATTTGATTTTCACAGAACAGTCAAAATAAAGAAGAAATATACAAAAGCTGCAATTTTGTATGTCATTTTTAAGCTATGACCACGACAGCCTTCTGTGAAGCGTCCCAATTTAAATGTCGTTCTTCAGTGAGTACATGCCAAGCCCAGCTCAGCTTTTTAATGTTAACCTTTTTTTTTTTTTTTTTTAGAGAGCGGCTGCTCTGTGGCCTCAACATTAGTCTAGAACCCGTGACCTCAGGATCTGCCTGATTTGGGATTCTATGTGCTGAAATTACAGGCTTGTGCTGCGAGCCCAAGCCAAATTTTGTTTCTGTTTAAAGACTGTGTTTCACCATGTTGATCGGGCGGTCTCGAACACGCAGCTTCTCCTGATCGGCCCGTCTGTATCTTGAGGCGCCAGAATGACAGTCTGCCATGAGCCATCGTGCCCGGCTCCAATTTTATTTTTAAAAAGGAATCAGAGACTGTGCCTGGCGCTGCCACAGATGCCAGCAATCTTAGCATTTTGGGAGGCCGTGATGGCTGGGTTTCCTGAGGTCAGGAGGTCGAGGTATGCCTGAGATTTCCGGGAAACCCACCTTACATAAAAAGCAGAAAAACAAAGATCAGTTATCAGACTGAGGTGTGTGCAATTGAAACAAAGCGAGGTGCCTGGGGACACCACACACAGCCCGCCTTTCTTTATTACCTACTGATTTCCTCTTTTAACCCATGCTGGAGTGCGACACTGCGATCTTTGGTTATTGCGACACCTGCATTTTGGGTTCAAGCGATTGTCTTGCCAATGCTCTTCAAGTAGTTGGGGTTTCAAGTGTCCACACCACCAGGTAAAGCTAATTTTTCTTTTTTATTTTTTATACCTCAATCTATGTTTATTTGATTCCACAAACATGACACAATGAAGAACAAAATACGGAACTCTCAACCCGTGCGTGTCATTTCGCACTGGGACCACGCTGACCTTCTGTGTAGCGTTTCAATTTCAGAGTAGATGCTTCCAGCGATCACATGCAAGCCCAGCTCAGCTGCTTTATGTCTTTCTGTGTTGTTGTTGTTGTTGTTGTTGTCTGTTTAGTATAGGGCGATAAGCTGTGTCTTTTTGAGGCCAGTCTCGAACCTGTGACCTCAGGATCCGCCTGCCTTCGCATTCTATGTGCTGGGACTGGAGGCTTGATCCATGAGCCCAACATAAATAGTGTTTTCATTTGTAAGAAAAGGTTTCACCATGTTGGTCAAGCAGGTCTCAAACCCACAACTTCTGTTGATCCACGCCTTTATTTTCAGATCGCCTGAATGACAGGCTACCCTGAGACACCGTGCCCGGCTGTCTCATTTTACTGTGAAAAGAATCACAGAGAATGTGCGGGTGCTGCCACTCTTGCCAGGAAACTTAGCATTTTGGGAGACTGAGGTGGCCCGGTTTCCTGAGGTCACAGTTCGATTTCAGCCTCAACATTCCAGTGAAAACCTACCTCACATAATAAAACAGAAAAAAAGAACAGTAATCAGACTGATGAGTGTGTGCAATTGAAACCAAACCAGGTGCTGGTACACTTCAACCCCAGCCTCGATTTTATTTATTTTTCACTTTTTCACTTGTCACAAAGGCTGGAGTCCAACAGTGCAAAATTTTCTTATTGGGACACCTGCTCTTTGTGTTCAAGCGATTTTTCTCCCAATGCCCTTCAAGTAGCTGGGTTAGTGATGTCCATTCCACCATTTCCAGCTTAATTTCTATATTTAATGTTTTGTACCTCCAATCTATCTTTATTTGATTTTCACAGAACAGTCAAAATGAAGAAAAATATACAAACAGCTGCATTTTCCTGTGTGTCGTTTTGAAGCTCCGACCACGACAGCCTTCAGTGCAGCATCCCAATTTTACTGTAGGTGCTTCCGAGTGAATACATGAGCCCAGCTCAGCTTTTAATGATTTTCTTTTGTTTTCTTTTCTTAGACACCGGCTGCTCTGTGGCCTCCAAAATTAGTCTCGAACCCGTGACCTCACGATCTTTCTGCCTTGGCATTCTATGTGCTGGGATTACCGGCTTGAGCAGCAGAGCACAAGCCAAATTCTGTTTTTGTTTTCAAGACTGTTTTCACCATATTGAATGGGCGGGTCTCGAACAGACAGCTTCTCCTGATCGACCCATCTGTATCTAGGAGGCGCCTGAATGACAGGCTGCCATGAGCCATTGTGCCCTGCCGTCCAATTTATTTTAAAAAGGAATCAGAGAGACAGTGCCGGGCGCTGACACACTGGGCCAGCAATCTTAGCATTTGAGAAGCCATGTTGGGCGAGTTTCCTGAGGTCAGGAGTTCGAGGTAAGCCTGAGATTTCTCTTGAAAACACACCTCACATAAAAAAAAAAAAACAGTAAACAAAAGAAAACTAATCAGACTGAGGTGTATGTGATTGAAACAAAACGAGGTACCCGGGACAACACACCCACCCGCCGTTCCTTATTACCTAATAATTTCTCTTTCCACCAATGCTGGAGTGCAACAGGGTGATGTTTAATTATTGCAACACCTTCCTTTTGGGTTCAAGCGATTGTCTTGACAATGCCTTTCACATACCTGGGGTTTCAAATGTCCACTCCACCAGGTCCAGCCAACATTATATTTTTATTTTTTTGTATCTCCAATCTATGTTTATTTTATTTCCACAAACATGACAGAACAAAGAAAAAAATACAGAACTCTGCAACCCGTGCGTGTCATTTCGGCACTGCACCACGCTGACCTTCTGTGTAGCGTTTCAATTTCAGAGTAATTGCTTTGAGCGACCACATGCCAAGCCCAACTCAGCTGTTTTATGTCTTTCTGTTTTGTGTTTATTATAGGGAGCGGGCTAAGCTGTGTCTTTTGAGGCGAGTCTCGAACCTGGGACCTCAGGATCCGCCTGCCTTCGCATTCTATGTGCTGGGCCTGGAGGCTTGAGCATGAGCCCAACCCAAATTGTGTTTTGATTTTAAAGAAAGAGTTTCACCAGTTGGTCAAGCGGTTCTCAAACCCACAATTTCTGGTGATCTGCAAGCCTTTATTTTGGGAGCGCCTGAATGACAGGCTACCCTGAGCCACCGTGCTCGGATGTCTGAATTTATTATTAAAAAAAAATCACAGAGAATGTTTCTGGTGCTGCCACTCTTGCCAGCACTTGGCACTTTGGGAGGCCGAGGTGGCCCGGTTCCCTGAGGTCACGAGTCCGAGGACAGTCTGAGCCTTCCAGTAAAATCCCACCTCACATAATGAAACAGAAAAATAAAGAAAAGTAATCAGACTGATGAGTGTGTGCAATTGATACCAAACGAGGTGCTGAGACACGCCAACCCCAACCCGCCTTTCTTTATTGTGTGCTTTTTTCTCTTGTCACCAAGGCTGGAGTTCAACAGTGCGAACTTTTCTTATTGGAACACCTGCCCTTTGGGTTCAAGCGATTTTTCTGCCAATGCCATTCAGTAGCTGGGTTTGCAGATGTCCACACCACCACGTCCAGCTTATTTTCTATATTTAATATTTTGTACCTATAATCTATCTTTATTTGATTTTCACAGAACAGTCAAAATAAAGAAGAAATATATAAAAGCTGCAATTTTTGTATGTCATTTTCTATGACCGACAGCCTTCTGTGAAGCGTCCCAATTTAAATGTACGTTCTTCCGGTGAGTACATGCCAAGCCCAGCTCAGCTTTTAATGTTAACCTTTTTTTTCCCTTAGAGGCGGCTGCTCTGTGGCCTCAACATTAGTGTAGAACCCGTGACGTCAGGATCTGCCTGATTTGGGATTCTATGTGCTGAAATTACAGGCTTGTGCTGCGAGCCCAAGCCAAATTCTGTTTCTGGTTTAAAGACTGTGTTTCACCATGTTGATCTGGGCATCTCGAACACGCAGCTTCTCCTGATCGGCCCGTCTGTATCTTCGAGGCGCCTGAATGACAGTCTGCCATGAGCCATCGTGCTCGGCTGTCCAATTTTATTTTTAAAAGGAATCAGAGAGACTGTGCCTGGCGCTGCCACAGATGCCAGCAATCTTAGCATTTTGGGAGGCCGTGGTATCCGGGTTTCCTGAGGTCAGGAGGTCGAGGTATGCCTGAGATTTCTGGGGAAAACCCACCTTACATAAAAAAGCAGAAAAACAAAAGATCAGTTATCAGACTGAGGAGTGTGTGCAATAGAAACAAAGCGAGGTGCCTGGGGACACCACACACAGCCCCGCCTTTCTTTATTACCTACTGATTTCCTCTTTTCACCCATGCTGGAGTGCGACAGTGCGATCTTTGGTTATTCGACACCTGCATTTTGGGTTCAAGCGATTGTCTTGCCAATGCTCTTCAAGTAGTTGGGGTTTCAAGTGTCCACACCACCAGGCAAAGCTAATATATTCTTTTTATTTTTTATACCTCAATCTATGTTTATTTGATTCCCACAAACATGACACAATGAAGAACAAAATACGGAACTCCTCAACCCCGTGCGTGTCATTTCGGCACTGGGACCACGCGGCCTTCTGTGTCGCCTTTCAATTTCAGAGTAGATGCTTCCGCAGCGATCACATGCCAAGCCCAGCTCAGCTGCTTTATGTCTTTCTCTTTTGTTGTTGTTGTTGTTGTTGTCTGTTTAGTATAGGGCGAAGGCTAAGCTGTGTCTTTCGAGGCCAGTGTCGAACTTGTGACCTCAGGATCCGCCTGCCTTCGCATTCTATGTGCTGGGACTGGAGGCTTGATCCGCGGAGCCCAATGCAAATAGTGTTTTCATTTGTAAGAAAAAGTTTCACCATGTTGGTCAAGCAGGTCTCAAACCCGCAACTTCTGTTGATCCGCCCGCCTTTATTTTCAGATCGCCTGAATGACAGGCTACCCTGAGCCACCGTGCCCGGCTATCTCATTTAACTGTGAAAAGAGAAATCACAGAGAATGTGCCGGGCGCTGCCACTCTGGAAACTTAGCATTTTGGGAGACTGAGGTGGCCCGGTTTCCTGAGGTCACGAGTTCGATTTCAGCCTCAACATTCCAGTGAAACCACTCACATAGTAAAACAGAAAAAAGAACAGCAATCAGACTGATGAGTGTGTGCAATTGAAACCAAACCAGGTGCCGGTACACTTCAACCCCAGCCTCGATTTTATTTATTTTTCACTTTTTTCTCTTGTCACAAGGGCTGGAGTCCAACAGTGCAAAATTTTCTTATTGGGACACCTGCTCTTTGTTTTCAAGCGATTTTTCTCCCAATGCCCTTCAAGTAGCTGGGTTAGCAGGTGTCCATTCCACCATTTCCAGCTTAATTTCTATATTTAATGTTTTGTACCTCCAATCTATCTTTATTTGATTTTCGCAGAACAGTCAAAATGAAGAAAAATATACAAACAGCTGCATTTTCCTGTGTGTCGTTTTGAAGCTCCGACCCGACAGCCTTCAGTGCAGCATCCCAACATTACTGTAGGTGCTTCCGAAGTGAATACGCATGCAGCCCAGCTCAGCTTTTAATGATTTTCTTTTGTTTTCTTTTCTTAAGACACCGGCTGCTCTGTGGCCTCCAAAATTAGTCTCGAACCCGTGACCTCACGATCTGCCTGCCTTGGCATTCTATGTGCTGGGATTACCGGCTTGAACAGCAGAGCACAAGCCAAATTCTGTTTTGTTTTCAAGACTGTTTTTCACCA
>CM038405.1:2914289-2942501 GCA_021498475.1 Saguinus midas | reverse complement strand
TTGAGGCTGAAATCGAACTTGTGACCTCAGGAAACCGGGCCACCTCAGTCTCCCAAAGTGCTAAGTTTCCTGGCCAGAGTGGCAGCACCAGAAACATTCTCTGTGATTTCTCTTTTCACAGTTAAATGAGATAGCCGGGCACGGTGTCTCAGGGTAGCCTGTCATTCAGGCGCCTCCTAGATACAGATGGGTCGATCAGGAGAAGCTGTCTGTTCGAGACCCGCCCATTCAATATGGTGAAAACAGTCTTGAAAACAAAAACAGAATTTGACTTGTGCTCTGCTGTTCAAGCCGGTAATCCCAGCACATAGAATGCCAAGGCAGGCAGATCGTGAGGTCACGGGTTCGAGACTAATTTTGGAGGCCACAGAGCAGCCGGTGTCTAAGAAAAGAAAACAAAAGAAAATCATTAAAAAGCTGAGCTGGGCTTAGCATGTGATCGCTGCAGAAGCATCTACTCTGAAATTGAAAGGCGACACAGAAGGCGCGTGGTCCCAGTGCCGAAATGACACGCACGGGTTGCAGAGTTCCGTATTGTTTTCTTTGTTCTGTCATGTTTGTGGAATCAAATAAACATAGATTGGAGATACAAAAAAATAAAAATATAATGTTGGCTGGACCTGGTGGAGTGGACATTTGAAACCCCAGGTATGTGAAAGGCATTGTCAAGACAATCGCTTGAACCCAAAAGGAAGGTGTTGCAATAATTAAACATCACCCTGTTGCACTCCAGCATTGGTGGAAAGAGGAAAATATTAGGTAATAAAGAACGGCGGGTGTGGGTGTGTTGTCCCGGGGTACCTCGTTTTGTTTCAATCACATACACCTCAGTCTGATTAGTTTTCTTTTGTTTACTGTTTTTTTTTTTTATGTGAGGTGTGTTTTCAAGAGAAATCTCAGGCTTACCTCGAACTCCTGGACTCAGGAAACTCGCCCAACATGGCTTCCAAATGCTAAGATTGCTGGCGTCTGTGGCAGCGCCCGGCACAGTCTCTCTGATTCCTTTTTTAAAAATAAAATTGGACGGCAGGGCACAATGGCTCATGGCAGCCTGTCATTCAGGCGCCTCCAAGATACAGATGGATCGATCAGGAGAAGCTGTCTGTTCTAGACCCGCCCATTCAATACGGTGAAAAACAGTCTGGAAAACAAAAACAGAATTTGGCTTATGCTCTGCTGCTCAGGCCGGTAATCCCAGCACATAGAATGCCAAGGCAGGCAGATCGTGAGGTCACGGGTTCGAGACTAATTTTGGAGGCCACAGAGCAGCCGGCATTTAAAGAAAAGAAAACAAAAGAAAATCATTAAAAAGCTGAGCTGGGCTCGGCG
Organism: Saguinus midas; assembly: GCA_021498475.1. Lineage (NCBI taxonomy): Eukaryota > Metazoa > Chordata > Mammalia > Primates > Cebidae > Saguinus > Saguinus midas. Next base: position 2,941,172 of record CM038405.1, on the reverse strand, counting down.
TGTATTCACTTCGGAAGTACCTACAGTAAAATTGGGACGCTACACTGAAGGCTGTCGTGGTCGGAGCTTAAAAACGACACACAGGAAAATGCAGCTGTTTGTATATTTTTTCTTCATTTTGACGGTTCTGTGAAAATCAAATAAAGATAGATTGGAGGTACAAAACATTAAATATAGAAATTAAGCTGGAAATGGTGGAATGGACACCTGCTAACCCAGCTACTTGAAGGGCATTGGGAGAAAAATCGCTTGAACACAAAGAGCAGGTGTCCCAATAAGAAAATTTTGCACTGTTGGACTCCAGCCTTTGTGACAAGAGAAAAAAGTGAAAAATAAATAAAATCGGGGCTGGGGTTGGAGTGTACCGGCACCTCGTTTGGTTTCAATTGCACACACTCATCAGTCTGATTACTGTTCTTTTTTTATCTGTTTTATTATGTGAGGTAGGTTTTCACTGCAATGTTGAGGCTGAAATCGAACTCGTGACCTCAGGAAACCGGGCCACCTCGGTCTCCAAAAATGCTAAGTTTCCTGGCAAGAGTGGCAGCACCGGCACATTCTCTGTGATTTCTTTTTTCACAGTAATATGAGACAGCCGGGCACGGTGGCTCAGGGTAGCCTGTCATTCAGGCGCTCTGAAAATAAAGGCGGGCGGATCACCAGAAGTTGCGGGTTTGAGACCTGCTTGACCAACATGGTGAAACCTTTTCTTACAAAAGAAAATGCAATTTGTGTTGGGCTCAGTAGTTCAAGCCTCCAGTCCCAGCACATAGAATGCGAAGGCAGGCGGATCCTGAGGTCACAGGTTCGAGACTGGCCTCGAAAGACACAGCTTAGCCTTCGCCCTATAATAAACAAACAACAACAACAACAACAACAACAAAACAGAAAGACATAAAGCAGCTGAGCTGGGCTTGGCATGTGATCGCTGCGGAAGCATCTACTCTGAAATTGAAAGGCGACACAGAAGGCCGCGTGGTTTCAGTGCCGAAATGACACGCACGGGGTTGAGGAGTTCCGTATTTTGTTCTTCATTGTGTCATGTTTGTGGGAATCAAATAAACATAGATTGGAGGTATAAAAAAATAAAAAGAATATATTAGCTTTGCCTGGTGGTGTGGACACTTGAAACCCCAACTACTTGAAGAGCATTGGCAAGACAATCGCTTGAACCCAAAATGCAGGTGTCGCAATAACCAAAGATCGCACTGTCGCACTCCAGCATGGGTGAAAAGAGGAAATCAGTAGGTAATAAAGAAAGGCGGGGCTGTGTGTGGTGTCCCCAGGCACCTCGCTTTGTTTCTATTGCACACACTCCTCAGTCTGATAACTGATCTTTTGTTTTTCTGCTTTTTTATGTAAGGTGGGTTTTCCCGGAAATCTCAGTGTACCTCGACCTCCTGACCTCAGGAAACCCAGCCATCACGGCCTCCCAAAATGCTAAGATTGCTGGCATCTGTGGCAGCGCCAGGCACAGTCTCTCTGATTCCTTTTTTAAAAAATAAAATTGGACAGCCGGGCACGATGGCTCATGGCAGACTGTCATTCAGGCGCCTCGAAGATACAGACGGGCTGATCAGGAGAAGCTGCGTGTTCGAGACCCGCTTGATCAACATGGTGAAACACAGTCTTTAAAACAGAAACAGAATTTGGCTTGGGCTCGGCGGCACAAGCCTGTAATTTCAGCACATAGAATCCCAAATCAGGCAGATCCTGAGGTCACGGGTTCTACACTAATGTTGAGGCCACAGAGCAGCCGCTCTCTAAAAAAAAAAAAAAAAAAAGGTTAACATTAAAAAGCTGAGCTGGGCTTGGCATGTACTCACTTGGAAGAACGTACATTTAAATTGGGACGCTTCACAGAAGGCTGTCGTGGTCATAGCTTAAAATGACATACAAAAATTGCAGCTTTTGTATATTTCTTCTTTATTTTGACTGGTCTGTGAAAATCAAATAAAGATAGATTATAGGTACAAAATATTAAATATAGAAAATAAGCTGGACGTGGTGGTGTGGACATCTGCAAACCCAGCTACTTGAAGGGCATTGGGAGAAAAATCGCTTGAACCCAAAGGGCAGGTGTTCCAATAAGAAAAGTTCGCACTGTTGAACTCCAGCCTTGGTGACAAGAGAAAAAAAGCACACAATAAAGAAAGGCGGGGTTGGGGTTGGCGTGTCTCAGCACCTCGTTTGGTATCAATTGCACACACTCATCAGTCTGATTACTTTTCTTTATTTTTCTGTTTCATTATGTGAGGTGGGATTTTACTGGAAGGCTCAGACTGTCCTCGGACTCGTGACCTCAGGGAACCGGGCCACGTCGGCCTCCCAAAGTGCCACGTTTGCTGGCAAGAGTGGCAGCACCAGAAACATTCTCTGTGATTTTTTATTTTAATAATAAATTCAGACATCCGAGCACGGTGACTCAGGGTAGCCTGTCATTCAGGTGCTTCCAAAATAAAGGCTTGAGATCACCAGAAATTGTGGGTTTGAGAACCGCTTGACCAACTTGGTGAAACTCTTTCTTTAAAATCAAAACACAATTTGGGTTGGGCTCATGGCTCAAGCCTCCAGGCCCAGCACATAGAATGCGAAGGCAGGCGGATCCTGAGGTCCCAGGTTCGAGACTCGCCTCGAAAGACACAGCTTAGCCCGCTCCCTATAATAAACACAAAAAAACAGAAAGACATAAAACAGATGAGTTGGGCTTGGCATGTGGTCGCTTCGAAAGCAATTACTCTGAAATTGAAACGCTACACAGAAGGCCGCGTGGTCGCAGTGCCGAAATGACACGCACGGGTTGCAGAGTTCTGTATTTTTTTCTTTGTTCTGTCATGTTTGTGGAAATAAAATAAACATAGATTGGAGATACAAAAAAATAAAAATATAATGTTGGCTGGACCTGGTGGAGTGGACATTTGAAACCCCAGGTATGTGAAAGGCATTGTCAAGACAATCGCTTGAACCCAAAAGGAAGGTGTTGCAATAATTAAACATCACCCTGTTGCACTCCAGCATTGGTGGAAAGAGGAAATTATTAGGTAATAAGGAACGGCGGGTCCGGGTGTGTTGTCCCGGGGTACCTCGTTTTGTTTCAATCACATACACCTCAGTCTGATTAGTTTTCTTTTGCTTTACTGTTTTTTTTTTTTATGTGAGGTGTGTTTTCAAGAGAAATCTCAGGCTTACCTCGAACTCCTGACCTCAGGAAACTCGCCCAACACGGCTTCTCCAAATGCTAAGATTGCTGGCGTCAGTGGCAGCGCCCGGCACAGTCTCTCTGATTCCTTTTTTAAAAATAAAATTGGATGGCAGGGCACAATGGCTCATGGCAGCCTGTCATTCAGGCGCCTCCTAGATACAGATGGGTCGATCAGGAGAAGCTGTCTGTTCGAGACCCGCCCATTCAATATGGTGAAAAACAGTCTTGAAAACAAAAACAGAATTTGGCTTGTGCTCTGCTGTTCAAGCCGGTAATCCCAGCACATAGAATGCCAAGGCAGGCAGATCGTGAGGTCACGGGTTCGAGACTAATTTTGGAGGCCACAGAGCAGCCGGTGTCTTAAGAAAAGAAAACAAAAGAAAATCATTAAAAAGCTGAGCTGGGCTCGGTTCGTATTCACTTCGGAAGCACCTACAGTAATGTTGGGATGCTGCACTGAAGGCTGTCGTGGTCGGAGCTTCAAAAGCGACACACAGGAAAATGCAGCTGTTTGTATATTTTTCTTCATTTTGACTGTTCTGTGAAAATCAAATAAAGATAGATTGGAGGTACAAAACATTAAATATAGAAATTAAGCTGGAAATGGTGGAATGGACACCTGCTAACCCAGCTACTTGAAGGGCATTGGGAGAAAAATCGCTTGAACACAAAGAGCAGGTGTCCCAATAAGAAAATTTTGCACTGTTGGACTCCAGCCTTGTGACAAGAGAAAAAGTGAAAAATAAATAAAATCGAGGCTGGGGTTGAAGTGTACCGGCACCTGGTTTGGTTTCAATTGCACACACTCATCAGTCTGATTGCTGTTCTTTTTTTTTCTGTTTTACTATGTGAGGTACGTTTTCACTGGAATGTTGAGGCTGAAATCGAACTCGTGACCTCAGGAAACCGGGCCACCTCAGTCTCCCAAAATGCTAAGTTTCCTGGCCAGAGTGGCAGCGCCCGGCACATTCTCTGTGATTTCTCTTTTCACAGTTAAATGAGATAGCCGGGCACGGTGGCTCAGGGTAGCCTGTCATTCAGGCGATCTGAAAATAAAGGCGGGCGGATCAACAGAAGTTGCGGGTTTGAGACCTGCTTGACCAACATGGTGAAACTTTTTCTTACAAATGAAAACACTATTTGCGTTGGGCTCCGCGGATCAAGCCTCCAGTCCCAGCACATAGAATGCGAAGGCAGGCGGATCCTGAGGTCACAGGTTCGAGACTGGCCTCGAAAGACACAGCTTAGCCTTCGCCCTATACTAAACAGACAACAACAACAACAACAAAAGAGAAAGACATAAAGCAGCTGAGCTGGGCTTGGCATGTGATCGCTGCGGAAGCATCTACTCTGAAATTGAAAGGCGACACAGAAGGCCGCGTGGTCCCAGTGCCGAAATGACACGCACGGGGTTGAGGAGTTCCGTATTTTGTTCTTCATTGTGTCATGTTTGTGGGAATCAAATAAACATAGATTGGAGGTATAAAAAAATAAAAAGAATATATTAGCTTTGCCTGGTGGTGTGGACACTTGAAACCCCAACTACTTGAAGAGCATTGGCAAGACAATCGCTTGAACCCAAAATGCAGGTGTCGCAATAACCAAAGATCGCACTGTCGCACTCCAGCATGGGTGAAAAGAGGAAATCAGTAGGTAATAAAGAAAGGCGGGGCTGTGTGTGGTGTCCCCGGGCACATCGTTTTGTTTCAATTGCACACACTCCTCCGTCTGATAACTGATCTTTCGTTTTTCTGCTTTTTTATGTAAGGTGGGTTTCCCCCGGAAATCTCCAGTGTACCTCGACCTCCTGACCTCAGGAAACCCGGATACCACGGCCTCCCAAAATGCTAAGATTGCTGGCGTCTGTGGCAGCGCCCGGCACAGTCTCTCTGATTCCTTTTTTAAAAATAAAATTGGACAGCCGAGCACGATGGCTCATGGCAGACTGTCATTCAGGCGCCTCGAAGATACAGACGGGCCGATCAGGAGAAGCTGCGTGTTCGAGATGCGCCAGATCAACATGGTGAAACACAGTCTTTAAACCAGAAACAGAATTTGGCTTGGGCTCGGCGGCACAATCCTGTAATTTCAGCACATAGAATCCCAAATCAGGCAGATCCTGAGGTCACGGGTTCTAGACTGATGTTGACGGCCACAGAGCAGCCGCTCTCTAAAGTAAAATAAAAAGGTTAACATTAAAAAGCTGAGATGGGCTTGGCATGTACTCACTTCGGAAGAACGTACATTTAAATTGGGACGCTTCACAGAAGGCTGTCGTGGTCATAGCTTAAAAATGACATACAAAAATTGCAGCTTTTTGTATATTTCTTCTTTATTTTGACTGTTCTGTGAAAATCAAATAAAGATAGATTATAGGTACAAAATATTAAATATAGAAAATAAGCTGGACGTGGTGGTATGGACATCTGCAAACCCAGCTACTTGAAGGGTATTGGGAGAAAAATCGCTTGAACTTAAAGGGCAGGTGTTCCAATAAGAGAAGTTCGCACTGTTGAACTCCCGCCTTGGTGACAAGAGAAAAAAAGACACACAATAAAGAAAGGCGGGGCTGGGGTTGGCGTGTCTCAGCACCTCGTTTGGTTTCAATGGCACACACTCATCAGTCTGATTACTTTTCTTTATTTTTCTGTTTCATTATGTGAGGTGGGATTTTACTGGAAGGCTCAGACTGTCCTCGGACTCGTGACCTCAGGGAACCTGTCCACCTCGGCCTCCCAAAGTGCCAAGTTTCCTGGCAAGAGTGGCAGCACCCGAAACATTCTCTGTGATTTTTATTTTAATAATAAATTCAGACATCCGAGCACGGTGGCTCAGGGTAGCCTGTCATTTAGGTGCTTCCAAAATAAAGGCTTGCAGATCACCAGAAATTGTGGGTTTGAGAACCGCTTGACCAACATGGTGAAACTTTCTTTAAAATCAAAACACAATTTGGGTTTGGCTCATGGCTCAAGCCTCCAGGCCCAGCACATAGAATGCGAAGGCAGGCGGATCCTGAGGTCCCAGGTTCGAGACTCGCCTCGAAAGACACAGCTTAGCCCGCTCCTATAATAAACAAAAACAGAAAGACATAAAACAGCTGAGTTGGGCTTGGCATGTGGTCGCTTGAAAGCAATTACTCTGAAATTGAAACGCTACACAGAAGGCAGCGTGGTCGCAGTGCGAAATGACACGCACGGGTTGCAGAGTTCTGTATTTTTTCTTTGTTCTGTCATGTTTGTGGAAATAAAATAAACATAGATTGGAGATACAAAAAAATAAAAATATAATGTTGGCTGGACCTGGTGGAGTGGACATTTGAAACCCCAGGTATGTGAAAGGCATTGTCAAGACAATCGCTTGAACCCAAAAGGAAGGTGTTGCAATAATTAAACATCACCCTGTTGCACTCCAGCATTGGTGGAAAGAGGAAATTATTAGGTAATAAAGAACGGCGGGTGTGGGTGTGTTGTCCCGGGGTACCTCGTTTTGTTTCAATCACATACACCTCAGTCTGATTAGTTTTCTTTTGTTTACTGTTTTTTTTTTTTATGTGAGGTGTGTTTTCAAGAGAAATCTCAGGCTTACCTCGAACTCCTGACCTCAGGAAACTCGCCCAACATGGCTTCCAAAAATGCTAAGATTGCTGGCCTGTGTGTCAGCTCCCGGCACTGTCTCTCTGATTCCTTTTTTTAAAATAAATTTGGATGGCAGGGCACAATGGCTCATGGCAGCCTGTCATTCGGGAGACTCGAAGATACAGATGGGTCGATCAGGAGAAGCTGTCTGTTCGAGACCCGCCCATTCAATATGGTGAAAAACAGTCTTGAAAACAAAAACAGAATTTGGCTTGTGCTCTGCTGTTCAAGCCGGTAATCCCAGCACATAGAATGCCAAGGCAGGCAGATCGTGAGGTCACGGGTTCGAGACTAATTTTGGAGGCCACAGAGCAGCCGGTGTCTAATGAAAAGAAAACAAAAGAAAATCATTAATAAGCCGAGCTGGGCTCGCATGTATTCACTTCGGAAGCACCTACAGTAATGTTGGGATGCTGCACTGAAGGCTGTCGTGGTCGGAGCTTCAAAACGACACACAGGAAAATGCAGCTGTTTGTATATTTTTCTTCATTTTGACTGTTCTGTGAAAATCAAATAAGATAGATTGGAGGTACAAAATATTAAATATAGAAATTAAGCTGGAAATGGTGGAATGGACACCTGCTAACCCAGCTACTTGAAGGGCATTGGGAGAAAAATCGCTTGAACACAAAGAGCAGGTGTCCCAATAAGAAAATTTTGCACTGTTGGACTCCAGCCTTTGTGACAAGAGAAAAAAGTGAAAAATAAATAAAATCGAGGCTGGGGTTGAAGTGTACCAGCACCTGGTTTGGTTTCAATTGCACACACTCATCAGTCTGATTGCTGTTCTTTTTTTCTGTTTTATTATGTGAGGTAGGTTTTCACTGGAATGTTGAGGCTGAAATCGAACTCGTGACCTCAGGAAACCGGGCCACCTCGGTCTCCTAAAATGCTAAGTTTCCTGGCAAGAGTGGCAGCACCCGGCACATTCTCTGTGATTTCTTTTTTCACAGTAAAATGAGACAGCCGGGCACGGTGGCTCAGGGTAGCCTGTCATTCAGGCGCTCTGAAAATAAAGGCGGGCGGATCAACAGAAGTTGCGGGTTTGAGACCTGCTTGACCAACATGGTGAAACTTTTCTTACAAAAGGAAACACAATTTATGTTGGGCTCCATGGATCAAGCCTCCAGTCCCAGCACATAGAATGCGAAGGCAGGCAGATCCTGAGGTCACAGGTTCGAGACTGGCCTCGAAAGACACAGCTTAGCTTTCGCCCTATAATAAACAGACAACAACAACAACAACAAAACAGAAAGACATAAAACAGCTGAGCTGGGCTTGGCATGTGATCGCTGCAGAAGCATCTACTCTGAAATTGAAAGGCGACACAGAAGGCGCGTGGTGGCAGTGTCGAAATGACACGCACGGGGTTGAGGAGTTCCGTATTTTGTTCTTCATTGTGTCATGTTTGTGGAATCAAATAAACATAGATTGGAGGTATAAAAAATAAAAAGAATATATTAGCTTTACCTGGTGGTGTGGACACTTGAAACCCCAACTACTTGAAGAGCATTGGCAAGACAATCGCTTGAACCCAAAATGCAGGTGTCGCAATAACCAAAGATCGCACTGTTGCACTCCAGCATGGGTGAAAAGAGGAAAACAGTAGGTAATAAAGAAAGGCGGGGCTGTGTGTGGTGTCCCCGGACACCTCGTTTTGTTTCAATTGCACACACTCCTCAGTCTGATAACTGATCTTTTGTTTTTCTGCTTTTTTATGTAAGGTGGGTTTTCCCCGGAAATCTCAGGCATACCTCGACCTCCTGACCTCAGGAAACCCAGCCATCACGGCCTCCCAAAATGCTAAGATCGCTGGCATCTGTGGCAGCGCCAGGCACAGTCTCTCTGATTCCTTTTTTAAAAATAAAATTGGAGGGCCGGGCACGATGGCTCATGGCAGACTGTCATTCAGGCGCCTCGAAGATACAGACGGGCCGATCAGGAGAGGCTGCGTCTTCGAGACCCGCCCGATCAACATGGTGAAACACAGTCTTTAAAACAGAAACAAAATTTGGCTTGGGCTCGGCAGCACAAGCCTGTAATTTCAGCACATAGAATCCCAAATCAGGCAGATCCTGAGGTCACGGGTTCTAGACTGATGTTGAAGGCCACAGAGCAGCCGCTCTCTAAAAAAAAAAAAAAAAAGGTTAATATTAAAAAGCTGAGCTGGGCTTGGCATGTACTCACTTCGGAAGAACGTACATTTAAATTGGGACGCTTCACAGAAGGCTGTCGTGGTCATAGCTTAAAAATGACATACAAAAATTGCAGCTTTTTGTATATTTCTTCTTTATTTTGACTGTTCTGTGAAAATCAAATAAAGATAGATTATAGGTACAAAATATTAAATATAGAAAATAAGCTGGACGTGGTGGTGTGGACATCTGCAAACCCAGCTACCTGAATGGCATTGGCAGAAAAATCGCTTGAACCCAAAGGGCAGGTGTTCCAATAAGAAAAGTTCGCACTGTTGAACTCCAGCCTTGGTGACAAGAGAAAAAAAGCACACAATAAAGAAAGGCGGGGTTGGGGTTGGCGTGTCTCAGCACCTCGTTTGGTATCAATTGCACACACTCATCAGTCTGATTACTTTTCTTTATTTTTCTGTTTCATTATGTGAGGTGGGATTTTACTGGAAGGCTCAGACTGTCCTCGGACTCGTGACCTCAGGGAACCGGGCCACCTCGGCCTCCCAAAGTGCCACGTTTGCTGGCAAGAGTGGCAGCACCAGAAACATTCTCTGTGATTTTTTATTTTAATAATAAATTCAGACATCCGAGCACGGTGGCTCAGGGTAGCCTGTCATTCAGGCGCTCCCAAAATAAAGGCTTGCGGATCACCAGAAATTGTGGGTTTGAGAACCGCTTGACCAACTTGGTGAAACTCTTTCTTTAAAATCAAAACACAATTTGGGTTGGGCTCCGCGGCTCAAGCCTCCAGGCCCAGCACATAGAATGCGAAGGCAGGCGGATCCTGAGGTCCCAGGTTCGAGACTCGCCTCAAAAGACACAGCTTAGCCCGCTCCCTATAATAAACACGAAAACAGAAAGACATAAAACAGCTGAGTTGGGCTTGGCATGTGGTCGCTTCGAAAGCAATTACTCTGAAATTGAAACGCTACACAGAAGGCCGCGTGGTCGCAGTGCCGAAATGACACGCACGGGGTTGCAGAGTTCCGTATTGTTTTCTTTGTTCTGTCATGTTTGTGGAAATAAAATAAACATAGATTGGAGATACAAAAAAATAAAAATATAATGTTGGCTGGACCTGGTTGAGTGGACATTTGAAACCCCAGGTATGTGAAAGGCATTGTCAAGACAATCGCTTGAACCCAAAAGGAAGGTGTTGCAATAATTAAACATCACCCTGTTGCACTCCAGCATTGGTGGAAAGAGGAAATTATTAGGTAATAAGGAACGGCGGGTCCGGGTGTGTTGTCCCGGGGTACCTCGTTTTGTTTCAATCACATACACCTCAGTCTGATTAGTTTTCTTTTGCTTTACTGTTTTTTTTTTTTATGTGAGGTGTGTTTTCAAGAGAAATCTCAGGCTTACCTCGAACTCCTGACCTCAGGAAACTCGCCCAACACGGCTTCTCCAAATGCTAAGATTGCTGGCGTCAGTGGCAGCGCCCGGCACAGTCTCTCTGATTCCTTTTTTAAAAATAAAATTGGACGGCAGGGCACAATGGCTCATGGCAGCCTGTCATTCAGGCGCCTCCTAGATACAGATGGGTCGATCAGGAGAAGCTGTCTGTTCGAGACCCGCCCATTCAATATGGTGAAAAACAGTCTTGAAAACAAAAACAGAATTTGGCTTGTGCTCTGCTGTTCAAGCCGGTAATCCCAGCACATAGAATGCGAAGGCAGGCGGATCCTGAGGTCACAGGTTCGAGACTGGCCTCGAAAGACACAGCTTAGCCTTCGCCCTATACTAAACAGACAACAACAACAACAACAACAACAACAAAGAAAGACATAAAGCAGCTGAGCTGGGCTCGCACGTATTCACTTCGGAAGCACCTACAGTAATGTTGGGATGCTGCACTGAAGGCTGTCGTGGTCGGAGCTTCAAAAGCGACACACAGGAAAATGCAGCTGTTTGTATATTTTTCTTCATTTTGACTGTTCTGAAAATCAAATAAAGATAGATTGGAGGTACAAAACATTAAATATAGAAATTAAGCTGGAAATGGTGGAATGGACACCTGCTAACCCAGCTACTTGAAGGGCATTGGGAGAAAAATCGCTTGAACACAAAGAGCAGGTGTCCCAATAAGAAAATTTTGCACTGTTGGACTCCAGCCCTTGTGACAAGAGAAAAAAGTGAAAAATAAATAAAATCGAGGCTGGGGTTGAAGTGTACCGGCACCTGGTTTGGTTTCAATTGCACACACTCATCAGTCTGATTGCTGTTCTTTTTTTTTCTGTTTTACTATGTGAGGTACGTTTTCACTGGAATGTTGAGGCTGAAATCGAACTCGTGACCTCAGGAAACCGGGCCACCTCAGTCTCCCAAAATGCTAAGTTTCCTGGCCAGAGTGGCAGCGCCCGGCACATTCTCTGTGATTTCTCTTTTCACAGTTAAATGAGATAGCCGGGCACGGTGGCTCAGGGTAGCCTGTCATTCAGGCGATCTGAAAATAAAGGCGGGCGGATCAACAGAAGTTGCGGGTTTGAGACCTGCTTGACCAACATGGTGAAACTTTTTCTTACAAATGAAAACACTATTTGCGTTGGGCTCCGCGGATCAAGCCTCCAGTCCCAGCACATAGAATGCGAAGGCAGGCGGATCCTGAGGTCACAGGTTCGAGACTGGCCTCGAAGACACAGCTTAGCCTTCGCCCTATACTAAACAGACAACAACAACAACAACAACAAAGAAAGACATAAAGCAGCTGAGCTGGGCTTGGCATGTGATCGCTGCGGAAGCATCTACTCTGAAATTGAAAGGCGACACAGAAGGCCGCGTGGTCCCAGTGCCGAAATGACACGCACGGGGTTGAGGAGTTCCGTATTTTGTTCTTCATTGTGTCATGTTTGTGGGAATCAAATAAACATAGATTGGAGGTATAAAAAAATAAAAAGAATATATTAGCTTTGCCTGGTGGTGTGGACACTTGAAACCCCAACTACTTGAAGAGCATTGGCAAGACAATCGCTTGAACCCAAAATGCAGGTGTCGCAATAACCAAAGATCGCACTGTCGCACTCCAGCATGGGTGAAAAGAGGAAATCAGTAGGTAATAAAGAAAGGCGGGGCTGTGTGTGGTGTCCCCGGGCACATCGTTTTGTTTCAATTGCACACACTCCTCAGTCTGATAACTGATCTTTCGTTTTTCTGCTTTTTTATGTAAGGTGGGTTTGCCCCGGAAATCTCAGTGTACCTCGACCTCCTGACCTCAGGAAACCCGGATACCACGGCCTCCCAAAATGCTAAGATTGCTGGCGTCTGTGGCAGCGCCCGGCACAGTCTCTCTGATTTCTTTTTTAAAAATAAAATTGGACAGCCGAGCACGATGGCTCATGGCAGACTGTCATTCAGGCGCCTCGAAGATACAGACGGGCCGATCAGGAGAAGCTGCGTGTTCGAGATGCGCCAGATCAACATGGTGAAACACAGTCTTTAAACCAGAAACAGAATTTGGCTTGGGCTCGGCGGCACAATCCTGTAATTTCAGCACATAGAATCCCAAATCAGGCAGATCCTGACGTTACGGGTTCTACACTAATGTTGAGGCCACAGAGCAGCCGCTCTCTAAGGAAAAGAAAAGGTTAACATTAAAAAGCTGAGCTGGGCTTGGCATGTACTCACTTCGGAAGAACGTACATTTAAATTGGGACGCTTCACAGAAGGCTGTCGTGGTCATAGCTTAAAAATGACATACAAAATATTGCAGATTTTGTATATTTCTTCTTCATTTTGACTGCTCTGTGAAAATCAAATAAAGATAGATTAGAGGTACAAAATATTAAATATAGAAAATAAGCTGGACGTGGTGGTATGGACATCTGCAAACCCAGCTACTTGAAGGGCATTGGGAGAAAAATCGCTTGCACCCAAAGGGCAGGTGTTCCAATAAGAAAAGTTCGCACTGTTGAACTCCAGCCTTGGTGACAAGAGAATAAAAGCACACAATAAAGAAAGGCGGGGTTGGGGTTGGCGTGTCTCAGCACCTCGTTTGGTTTCAATGGCACACACTCATCAGTCTGATTACTTTTCTTTATTTTTCTGTTTTATTATGTGAGGTATGACTTCACTGGAAGGCTCAGACTGTCCTCGGACTCGTGACCTCAGGGAACCTGTCCACCTCGGCCTCCCAAAGTGCCAAGTTTCCTGGCAAGAGTGGCAGCACCCGGAACATTCTCTGTGATTTTTTTTTAATAATAAATTCAGACAGCCGAGCACGGTGGCTCAGGGTAGCCTGTCATTCAGGCGCTTCCAAAATAAAGGCTTGCAGATCACCAGAAATTGTGGGTTTGAGAACCGCTTGACCAACATGGTGAAACTCTTTCTTTAAAATCAAAACACAATTTGGGTTGGGCTCCGCGGCTCAAGCCTCCAGTCCCAGCACATAGAGTGCGAAGGCAGGCGGATCCTGAGGTCCCAGGTTCGAGACTCGCCTCGAAAGACACACCTTAGCCCGCTCCCTATAATAAACAAAAAAACAGAAAGACAAAAAAACAGCTGAGTTGGGCTTGGCATGTGGTCGCTTCGAAAGCAATTACTCTGAAATTGAAACGCTACACAGAAGGCCGCGTGGTCGCAGTGCCGAAATGACACGCACGGGTTGCAGAGTTCTGTATTTTTTTCTTTGTTCTGTCATGTTTGTGGAAATAAAATAAACATAGATTGGAGATACAAAAAAATAAAAATATAATGTTGGCTGGACCTGGTGGAGTGGACATTTGAAACCCAGGTATGTGAAAGGCATTGTCAAGACAATCGCTTGAACCCAAAGGGCAGGTGTTCCAATAAGAAAAGTTCGCACTGTTGAACTCCAGCCTTGGTGACAAGAGAAAAAAGCACACAATAAAGAAAGGCGGGGTTGGGGTTGGCGTGTCTCAGCACCTCGTTTGGTATCAATTGCACACACTCATCAGTCTGATTACTGTTCTTTTTTTCTGTTTTATTATGTGAGGTAGGTTTTCACTGGAATGTTGAGGCTGAAATCGAACTTGTGACCTCAGGAAACTCGCCCAACATGGCTTCCAAAATGCTAAGATTGCTGGCCTGTGTGTCAGCTCCCGGCACTGTCTCTCTGATTCCTTTTTAAAATAAATTTGGATGGCAGGGCACAATGGCTCATGGCAGCCTGTCATTCAGGCGCTCTGAAAATAAAGGCGTGGATCACCAGAAGTTGTGGGTTTGAGACCTGCTTGAACAACATGGTGAAACTTTTCTTACAAAAGGAAACACAATTTATGTTGGGCTCATGGCTCAAGCCTCCAGGCCCAGCACATAGAATGCGAAGGCAGGCGGATCCTGAGGTCACAGGTTCGAGACTCGCCTCGAAAGACACAGCTTATCCTCCGCCCTATAATAAACAAAAACAGAAAGACATAAATCAGCTGAGCTGGGCTCGGCATGTATTCACTTCGAAGCACCTACAGTAATGTTGGGATGCTGCACTGAAGGCTGTCGTGGTCGGAGCTTAAAACGGCACACAGGAAAATGCAGCTGTTTGTATATTTTTCTTCATTTTGACTGTTCTGTGAAAATCAATAAGATAGATTGGAGGTACAAAACATTAAATATAGAAATTAAGCTGGACGTGGTGGAATGGACACCTGCTAACCCAGCTACTTGAAGGGCATTGGGAGAAAAATCGCTTGAACACAAAGAGCAGGTGTCCCAATAAGAAAATTTTGCACTGTTGGACTCCAGCCTTGTGACAAGTGAAAAAGTGAAAAATAAATAAAATCGGGGCTGGGGTTGGAGTGTACCAGCACCTGGTTTGGTTTCAATTGCACACACTCATCAGTCTGATTACTGTTCTTTTTTTCTGTTTTATTATGTGAGGTGGGATTTTACTGGAAGGCTCAGACTGTCCTCGGACTCGTGACCTCAGGAAACTCGCCCAACATGGCTTCCAAAATGCTAAGATTGCTGGCCTGTGTGTCAGCTCCCGGCACTGTCTCTCTGATTCCTTTTTAAAATAAATTTGGATGGCAGGGCACAATGGCTCATGGCAGCCTGTCATTCAGGCGATCTGAAAATAAAGGCGTGGATCACCAGAAGTTGTGGGTTTGAGACCTGCTTGAACAACATGGTGAAACTCTTCTTTAAAATCAAAACACAATTTGGGTTGGGCTCATGGCTCAAGCCTCCATTCCTAGCACATACAGTGCGAAGGCAGGCGGATCCTGAGGTCACAGGTTCGAGACTGGCCTCAAAAGACACAGCTTAGCCCGCTCCTATAATAAACACAAAAACAGAAAGACATAAATCAGCTGAGCTGGGCTCGCATGTATTCACTTCGAAGCACCTACAGTAATGTTGGGATGCTGCACTGAAGGCTGTCGTGGTCGGAGCTTAAAACGGCACACAGGAAAATGCAGCTGTTTGTATATTTTTCTTCATTTTGACTGTTCTGTGAAAATCAATAAGATAGATTGGAGGTACAAAACATTAAATATAGAAATTAAGCTGGACGTGGTGGAATGGACATCTGCTAACCCAGCTACTTGAAGGGCATTGGGAGAAAAATCGCTTGAACACAAAGAGCAGATGTCCCAATAAGAAAATTTTGCACTGTTGGACTCCAGCCTTTGTGACAAGTGAAAAAAGTGAAAAATAAATAAAATCGAGGCTGGGGTTGAGTGTACCAGCACCTCGTTTGGTTTCAATTGCACACACTCATCAGTCTGATTACTGTTCTTTTTTTCTGTTTTATTATGTGAGGTAGGTTTTCACTGGAATGTTGAGGCTGAAATCGAACTTGTGACCTCAGGAAACCGGGCCTCGTCGGTCTCCCAAAGTGCTAAGTTTCCTGGCAAGAGTGGCAGCACCCGGCACATTCTCTGTGATTTCTCTTTTCACAGTAAAATGAGACAGCCGGGCACGGTGGCTCAGGGTAGCCTGTCATTCAGGCGCTTCCAAAATAAAGGCTTGCAGATCACCAGAAATTGTGGGTTTGAGAACCGCTTGACCAACATGGTGAAACTCGTTCTTTAAAATCAAAACACAATTTGGGTTGGGCTCCGCGGCTCAAGCCTCCATTCCTAGCACATACAGTGCGAAGGCAGGCGGATCCTGAGGTCCCAGGTTCGAGACTCGCCTCGAAAGACACAGCTTAGCCCGCTCCCTATAATAAACAAAAAAACAGAAAGACAAAAAAACAGCTGAGTTGGGCTTGGCATGTGGTCGCTTCGAAAGCAATTACTCTGAAATTGAAACGCTACACAGAAGGCCGCGTGGTCGCAGTGCCGAAATGACACGCACGGGTTGCAGAGTTCTGTATTTTTTTCTTTGTTCTGTCATGTTTGTGGAAATAAAATAAACATAGATTGGAGATACAAAAAAATAAAAATATAATGTTGGCTGGACCTGGTGGAGTGGACATTTGAAACCCAAGGTATGTGAAAGGCATTGTCAAGACAATCGCTTGAACCCAAAAGGAAGGTGTTGCAATAATTAAACATCACCCTGTTGCACTCCAGCATTGGTGGAAAGAGAAAACAATCAGGTAATAAAGAACGGCGGGTGTGGGTGTGTTGTCCCGGGGTACCTCGTTTTGTTTCAATCACATACACCTCAGTCTGATTAGTTTTCTTTTGTTTACTGTTTTTTTTTTTTATGTGAGGTGTGTTTTCAAGAGAAATCTCAGGCTTACCTCGAACTCCTGACCTCAGGAAACTCGCCCAACATGGCTTCCAAAAATGCTAAGATTGCTGGCCTGTGTGTCAGCTCCCGGCACTGTCTCTCTGATTCCTTTTTTTAAAATAAATTTGGATGGCAGGGCACAATGGCTCATGGCAGCCTGTCATTCGGGAGACTCGAAGATACAGATGGGTCGATCAGGAGAAGCTGTCTGTTCGAGACCCGCCCGTTCAACATGGTGAAATACAGTCTTGAAAACAAAAACAGAATTTGACTTGTGCTCTGCTGCTCAAGCCGGTAATCCCAGCACATAGAATGCCAAGGCAGAAAGATCGTGAGGTCACGGGTTCGAGACTAATTTTGGAGGCCACAGAGCAGCCGGTGTCTAATGAAAAGAAAACAAAAGAAAATCATTAATAAGCCGAGCTGGGCTCGGCATGTATTCACTTCGGAAGCACCTACAGTAAAATTGGGACGCTACAGTGAAGGCTGTCGTGGTCGGAGCTTAAAAACGGCACACAGGAAAATGCAGCTGTTTGTATATTTTTTCTTCATTTTGACTGTTCTGTGAAAATCGAATAAGATAGATTGGAGGTACAAAACATTAAATATAGAAATTAAGCTGGACGTGGTGGAATGGACATCTGCTAACCCAGCTACTTGAAGGGCATTGGGAGAAAAATCGCTTGAACACAAAGAGCAGATGTCCCAATAAGAAAATTTTGCACTGTTGGACTCCAGCCTTTGTGACAAGTGAAAAAAGTGAAAAATAAATAAAATCGGGGCTGGGGTTGGAGTGTACCAGCACCTGGTTTGGTTTCAATTGCACACACTCATCAGTCTGATTACTGTTCTTTTTTTCTGTTTTATTATGTGAGGTAGGTTTTCACTGGAATGTTGAGGCTGAAATCGAACTTGTGACCTCAGGAAACCGGGCCTCGTCGGTCTCCCAAAGTGCTAAGTTTCCTGGCAAGAGTGGCAGCACCCGGCACATTCTCTGTGACTTCTTTTTTCACAGTAAAATGAGACAGCCGGGCACGGTGTCTCAGGGTAGCCTGTCATTCAGGCGCTCTGAAAATAAAGGCGCGTGGATCACCAGAAGTTGTGGGTTTGAGACCTGCTTGAACAACATGGTGAAACCTTTTCTTACAAAAGGAAACACAATTTATGTTGGGCTCCGTGGCTCAAGCCTCCAGTCCCAGCACATAGAATGCGAAGGCAGGCGGATCCTGAGGTCACAGGTTCGAGACTGGCCTCAAAAGACACAGCTTATCCTCCGCCCTATAATAAACAGACAACAACAACAACAACAACAACACAGAAAGACATAAATCAGCTGAGCTGGGCTTAGCATGTGATCGCTGCAGAAGCATCTACTCTGAAATTGAAACGCTACACAGAAGGCCGCGTGGTGGCAGTGTCGAAATGACACGCACGGAGTTGCAGAGTCCCGTATTATTTTCTTCGATGTGTCATGTTTGTGGAAATCAAATAAACATAGATTAGAGGTATAAAAAAATAAAAAGAGAAAATTAGCTTTACCTGGTGGTGTGGACACTTGAAACCCCAACTGCTTGAAGAGCATTGGCAAGACAATCGCTTGAACCCAAAATGCAGGTGTCCCAATAACCAAAGATCGCACTGTTGCACTCCAGCATGGGTTAAAAGAGGAAAACAGTAGGTAATAAAGAAAGGCGGGGCTGCGTGTGGTGTCCCCAGGCACCTCGCTTTGTTTCAATTGCACACACTCCTCAGTCTGATAACTGATCTTTTGTTTTTCTGCTTTTTTATGTAAGGTGGGTTTTCCCGGAAATCTCAGGCATACCTCGACCTCCTGACCTCAGGAAACCCAGCCATCACGGCCTCCCAAAATGCTAAGATTGCTGGCATCTGTGGCAGCGCCAGGCACAGTCTCTCTGATTCCTTTTTAAAAAATAAAATTGGAGGGCCGGGCACGATGGCTCATGGCAGACTGTCATTCAGGCGCCTCAAGATACAGACGGGCCGATGAGGAGAAGCTGCGTGTTCGAGACCCGCCCGATCAACATGGTGAAACACAGTCTTTAAAACAGAAACAAAATTTGGCTTGGGCTCGGCAGCACAAGCCTGTAATTTCAGCACATAGAATCCCAAATCAGGCAGATTCTAAGGTCACGGGTTCTAGACTGATGTTGAAGGCCACAGAGCAGCCGCTCTCTAAAAAAAAAAAAAAAAAAAGTTAATATTAAAAAGCTGAGCTGGGCTTGGCATGTACTCACTTCGGAAGAACGTACATTTAAATTGGGACCCTTCACAGAAGGCTGTCGTGGTCATAGCTTAAAAATGACATACAAAAATTGCAGCTTTTTGTATATTTCTTCTTTATTTTGACTGTTCTGTGAAAATCAAATAAAGATAGATTATAGGTACAAAATATTAAATATAGAAAATAAGCTGGACGTGGTGGTGTGGACATCTGCAAACCCAGCTACCTGAATGGCATTGGCAGAAAAATCGCTTGAACCCAAAGGGCAGGTGTTCCAATAAGAAAAGTTCGCACTGTTGAACTCCAGCCTTGGTGACAAGAGAAAAAAAGCACACAATAAAGAAAGGCGGGGTTGGGGTTGGCGTGTCTCAGCACCTCGTTTGGTATCAATTGCACACACTCATCAGTCTGATTACTTTTCTTTATTTTTCTGTTTCATTATGTGAGGTGGGATTTTACTGGAAGGCTCAGACTGTCCTCGGACTCGTGACCTCAGGGAACCGGGCCACCTCGGCCTCCCAAAGTGCCACGTTTGCTGGCAAGAGTGGCAGCACCAGAAACATTCTCTGTGATTTTTTATTTTAATAATAAATTCAGACATCCGAGCACGGTGGCTCAGGGTAGCCTGTCATTCAGGCGCTCCCAAAATAAAGGCTTGCGGATCACCAGAAATTGTGGGTTTGAGAACCGCTTGACCAACTTGGTGAAACTCTTTCTTTAAAATCAAAACACAATTTGGGTTGGGCTCCGCGGCTCAAGCCTCCAGGCCCAGCACATAGAATGCGAAGGCAGGCGGATCCTGAGGTCCCAGGTTCGAGACTCGCCTCGAAAGACACAGCTTAGCCCGCTCCCTATAATAAACACAAAAACAGAAAGACATAAAACAGCTGAGTTGGGCTTGGCATGTGGTCGCTTCGAAAGCAATTACTCTGAAATTGAAACGCTACACAGAAGGCCGCGTGGTCGCAGTGCCGAAATGACACGCACGGGGTTGCAGAGTTCCGTATTGTTTTCTTTGTTCTGTCATGTTTGTGGAAATAAAATAAACATAGATTGGAGATACAAAAAAATAAAAATATAATGTTGGCTGGACCTGGTGGAGTGGACATTTGAAACCCCAGGTATGTGAAAGGCATTGTCAAGACAATCGCTTGAACCCAAAAGGAAGGTGTTGCAATAATTAAACATCACCCTGTTGCACTCCAGCATTGGTGGAAAGAGGAAATTATTAGGTAATAAGGAACGGCGGGTCCGGTGTGTTGTCCCGGGGTACCTCGTTTTGTTTCAATCACATACACCTCAGTCTGATTAGTTTTCTTTTGCTTTACTGTTTTTTTTTTTATGTGAGGTGTGTTTTCAAGAGAAATCTCAGGCTTACCTCGAACTCCTGACCTCAGGAAACTCGCCCAACACGGCTTCTCCAAATGCTAAGATTGCTGGCGTCAGTGGCAGCGCCCGGCACAGTCTCTCTGATTCCTTTTTTAAAAATAAAATTGGACGGCAGGGCACAATGGCTCATGGCAGCCTGTCATTCAGGCGCCTCCTAGATACAGATGGGTCGATCAGGAGAAGCTGTCTGTTCGAGACCCGCCCATTCAATATGGTGAAAAACAGTCTTGAAAACAAAAACAGAATTTGGCTTGTGCTCTGCTGTTCAAGCCGGTAATCCCAGCACATAGAATGCCAAGGCAGGCAGATCGTGAGGTCACGGGTTCGAGACTAATTTTGGAGGCCACAGAGCAGCCGGTGTCTTAAGAAAAGAAAACAAAAGAAAATCATTAAAAAGCTGAGCTGGGCTCGATGCGTATTCACTTGAAGCACCTACAGTAATGTTGGGATGCTGCACTGAAGGCTGTCGTGGTCGGAGCTTCAAAACGACACACAGGAAAATGCAGCTGTTTGTATATTTTTTCTTCATTTTGACTGTTCTGCGAAAATCAAATAAAGATAGATTGGAGGTACAAAACATTAAATATAGAAATTAAGCTGGAAATGGTGGAATGGACACCTGCTAACCCAGCTACTTGAAGGGCATTGGGAGAAAAATCGCTTGAACACAAAGAGCAGGTGTCCCAATAAGAAAATTTTGCACTGTTGGACTCCAGCCTTTGTGACAAGAGAAAAAAGTGAAAAATAAATAAAATCGAGGCTGGGGTTGAAGTGTACCGGCACCTGGTTTGGTTTCAATTGCACACACTCATCAGTCTGATTGCTGTTCTTTTTTTTTCTGTTTTACTATGTGAGGTACGTTTTCACTGGAATGTTGAGGCTGAAATCGAACTCGTGACCTCAGGAAACCGGGCCACCTCAGTCTCCCAAAATGCTAAGTTTCCTGGCCAGAGTGGCAGCGCCCGACACATTCTCTGTGATTTCTCTTTTCACAGTTAAATGAGATAGCCGGGCACGGTGGCTCAGGGTAGCCTGTCATTCAGGCGATCTGAAAATAAAGGCGGGCGGATCAACAGAAGTTGCGGGTTTGAGACCTGCTTGACCAACATGGTGAAACTTTTCTTACAAATGAAAACACTATTTGCGTTGGGCTCCATGGATCAAGCCTCCAGTCCCAGCACATAGAATGCGAAGGCAGGCGGATCCTGAGGTCACAGGTTCGAGACTGGCCTCGAAGACACAGCTTAGCCTTCGCCCTATACTAAACAGACAACAACAACAACAACAACAAGAGAAAGACATAAAGCAGCTGAGCTGGGCTTGGCATGTGATCGCTGGAAGCATCTACTCTGAAATTGAAAGGCGACACAGAAGGCGCGTGGTCCCAGTGCCGAAATGACACGCACGGGGTTGAGGAGTTCCGTATTTTGTTCTTCATTGTGTCATGTTTGTGGAATCAAATAAACATAGATTGGAGGTATAAAAAATAAAAAGAATATATTAGCTTTGCCTGGTGGTGTGGACACTTGAAACCCCAACTACTTGAAGAGCATTGGCAAGACAATCGCTTGAACCCAAAATGCAGGTGTCGCAATAACCAAAGATCGCACTGTCGCACTCCAGCATGGGTGAAAAGAGGAAATCAGTAGGTAATAAAGAAAGGCGGGGCTGTGTGTGGTGTCCCCGGCACATCGCTTTGTTTCAATTGCACACACTCCTCAGTCTGATAACTGATCTTTCGTTTTCTGCTTTTTTATGTAAGGTGGGTTTCCCCCGGAAATCTCAGTGTACCTCGACCTCCTGACCTCAGGAAACCCGGATACCACGGCCTCCCAAAATGCTAAGATTGCTGGCGTCTGTGGCAGCGCCCGGCACAGTCTCTCTGATTCCTTTTTTAAAAATAAAATTGGACAGCCGAGCACGATGGCTCATGGCAGACTGTCATTCAGGCGCCTCAAGATACAGACGGGCCGATCAGGAGAAGCTGCGTGTTCGAGATCGCCAGATCAACATGGTGAAACACAGTCTTTAAACCAGAAACAGAATTTGGCTTGGGCTCGGCGGCACAATCCTGTAATTTCAGCACATAGAATCCCAAATCAGGCAGATCCTGACGTTACGGGTTCTACACTAATGTTGAGGCCACAGAGCAGCCGCTCTCTAAGGGAAAAGAAAAAGGTTAACATTAAAAAGCTGAGCTGGGCTTGGCATGTACTCACTTCGGAAGAACGTACATTTAAATTGGGACGCTTCACAGAAGGCTGTCGTGGTCATAGCTTAAAAATGACATACAAAAATTGCAGCTTTTTGTATATTTCTTCTTTATTTTGACTGTTCTGTGAAAATCAAATAAAGATAGATTATAGGTACAAAATATTAAATATAGAAAATAAGCTGGACGTGGTGGTGTGGACATCTGCAAACCCAGCTACTTGAATGGCATTGGCAGAAAAATCGCTTGAACCCAAAGGGCAGGTGTTCCAATAAGAAAAGTTCGCACTGTTGAACTCCAGCCTTGGTGACAAGAGAAAAAAAGCACACAATAAAGAAAGGCGGGGTTGGGGTTGGCGTGTCTCAGCACCTCGTTTGGTATCAATTGCACACACTCATCAGTCTGATTACTTTTCTTTATTTTTCTGTTTCATTATGTGAGGTGGGATTTTACTGGAAGGCTCAGACTGTCCTCGGACTCGTGACCTCAGGGAACCTGTCCACCTCGGCCTCCCAAAGTGCCAAGTTTCCTGGCAAGAGTGGCAGCACCCGGAACATTCTCTGTGATTTTTTTTTTAATAATAAATTCAGACATCCGAGCACGGTGGCTCAGGGTAGCCTGTCATTCAGGCGCTCCCAAAATAAAGGCTTGCGGATCACCAGAAATTGTGGGTTTGAGAACCGCTTGACCAACTTGGTGAAACTCTTTCTTTAAAATCAAAACACAATTTGGGTTGGGCTCCGCGGCTCAAGCCTCCAGGCCCAGCACATAGAATGCGAAGGCAGGCGGATCCTGAGGTCCCAGGTTCGAGACTCGCCTCGAAAGACACAGCTTAGCCCGCTCCCTATAATAAACAAAAAAACAGAAAGACAAAAAAACAGCTGAGTTGGGCTTGGCATGTGGTCGCTTCGAAAGCAATTACTCTGAAATTGAAACGCTACACAGAAGGCCGCGTGGTCGCAGTGCCGAAATGACACGCACGGGTTGCAGAGTTCTGTATTTTTTTCTTTGTTCTGTCATGTTTGTGGAAATAAAATAAACATAGATTGGAGATACAAAAAAATAAAAATATAATGTTGGCTGGACCTGGTGGAGTGGACATTTGAAACCCCAGGTATGTGAAAGGCATTGTCAAGACAATCGCTTGAACCCAAAAGGAAGGTGTTGCAATAATTAAACATCACCCTGTTGCACTCCAGCATTGGTGGAAAGAGGAAATTATTAGGTAATAAGGAACGGCGGGTCCGGGTGTGTTGTCCCGGGGTACCTCGTTTTGTTTCAATCACATACACCTCAGTCTGATTAGTTTTCTTTTGTTTACTGTTTTTTTTTTATGTGAGGTGTGTTTTCAAGAGAAATCTCAGGCTTACCTCGAACTCCTGACCTCAGGAAACTCGCCCAACATGGCTTCCAAAAATGCTAAGATTGCTGGCCTGTGTGTCAGCTCCCGGCACTGTCTCTCTGATTCCTTTTTTTAAAATAAATTTGGATGGCAGGGCACAATGGCTCATGGCAGCCTGTCATTCGGGAGACTCGAAGATACAGATGGGTCGATCAGGAGAAGCTGTCTGTTCGAGACCCGCCCATTCAATATGGTGAAAACAGTCTTGAAAACAAAAACAGAATTTGACTTGTGCTCTGCTGCTCAAGCCGGTAATCCCAGCACATAGAATGCCAAGGCAGAAAGATCGTGAGGTCACGGGTTCGAGACTAATTTTGGAGGCCACAGAGCAGCCGGTGTCTAATGAAAAGAAAACAAAAGAAAATCATTAAAAAGCTGAGCTGGGCTCGGCATGTATTCACCGGAAGCACCTACAGTAATGTTGGGATGCTGCACTGAAGGCTGTCGTGGTCGGAGCTTCAAAACGACACACAGGAAAATGCAGCTGTTTGTATATTTTTCTTCATTTTGACTGTTCTGTGAAAATCAAATAAGATAGATTGGAGGTACAAAACATTAAATATAGAAATTAAGCTGGACGTGGTGGAATGGACATCTGCTAACCCAGCTACTTGAAGGGCATTGGGAGAAAAATCACTTGAACACAAAGAGCAGATGTCCCAATAAGAAAATTTTGCACTGTTGGACTCCAGCCTTTGTGACAAGTGAAAAAAGTGAAAAATAAATAAAATCGGGGCTGGGGTTGGAGTGTACCAGCACCTCGTTTGGTTTCAATTGCACACACTCATCAGTCTGATTACTGTTCATTTTTTTCTGTTTTATTATGTGAGGTAGGTTTTCACTGGAATGTTGAGGCTGAAATTGAACTCGTGACCTCAGGAAACCGGGCCTCCTCGGTCTCCCAAAGTGCTACGTTTCCTAGCAAGAGTGGCAGCAGCCGGCACATTCTCTGTGACTTCTTTTTTCAGAGTAAAATGAGACAGCCGGGCACAGTGTCTCAGGGTAGCCTGTCATTCAGGCGCTCTGAAAATAAAGGCGGGCGGATCAACAGAAGTTGTGGGTTTGAGACCTGCTTGAACAACATGGTGAAACCATTTCTCACAAAAGGAAACACAATTTATGTTGGGCTCCTCGGTTCAAGCCTCCAGTCCCAGCACATAGAATGTGAAGGCAGGCGGATCCTGAGGTCACAGGTTCGAGACTGGCCTCGAAAGACACAGCTAATACTTCACCCTATAATAAACAGACAACAACAACAATACAGAAAAACATAAATCAGCTGAGCTGGGCTTGGCATGTGATTGCTTCAGAAGCATCTATTCTGAAATTGAAACGCTACACAGAAGGCCGCGTGGTGGCAGTGTCGAAATGACACGCACGGAGTGGCAGAGTTCCGTATTTTGTTCTTCATTGTGTCATGTTTGTGGGAATCAAATAAACATAGATTGGAGGTATAAAAAAATAAAAAGAATATATTAGCTTTGCCTGGTGGTGTGGACACTTGAAACCCCAACTACTTGAAGAGCATTGGCAAGACAATCGCTTGAACCCAAAATGCAGGTGTCGCAATAACCAAAGATCGCACTGTCGCACTCCAGCATGGGTGAAAAGAGGAAATCAGTAGGTAATAAAGAAAGGCGGGGCTGTGTGTGGTGTCCCCAGGCACCTCGCTTTGTTTCTATTGCACACACTCCTCAGTCTGATAACTGATCTTTTGTTTTTCTGCTTTTTTATGTAAGGTGGGTTTTCCCCAGAAATCTCAGGCATACCTCGACCTCCTGACCTCAGGAAACCCAGCCATCACGGCCTCCCAAAATGCTAAGATTGCTGGCATCTGTGGCAGCGCCAGGCACAGTCTCTCTGATTCCTTTTTAAAAAATAAAATTGGAGGGCCGGGCACGATGGCTCATGGCAGACTGTCATTCTTGCGCCTCGAAGATACAGACGGGCCGATGAGGAGAAGCTGCGTGTTCGAGACCCGCCCGATCAACATGGTGAAACACAGTCTTTAAAACAGAAACAAAATTTGGCTTGGGCTCGGCAGCACAAGCCTGTAATTTCAGCACATAGAATCCCAAATCAGGCAGATTCTAAGGTCACGGGTTCTAGACTGATGTTGAAGGCCACAGAGCAGCCGCTCTCTAAAAAAAAAAAAAAAAAGGTTAATATTAAAAAGCTGAGCTGGGCTTGGCATGTACTCACTTCGGAAGAACGTACATTTAAATTGGGACCCTTCACAGAAGGCTGTCGTGGTCATAGCTTAAAAATGACATACAAAAATTGCAGCTTTTTGTATATTTCTTCTTTATTTTGACTGTTCTGTGAAAATCAAATAAAGATAGATTATAGGTACAAAATATTAAATATAGAAAATAAGCTGGACGTGGTGGTGTGGACATCTGCAAACCCAGCTACTTGAATGGCATTGGCAGAAAAATCGCTTGAACCCAAAGGGCAGGTGTTCCAATAAGAAAAGTTCGCACTGTTGAACTCCAGCCTTGGTGACAAGAGAAAAAAAGCACACAATAAAGAAAGGCGGGGTTGGGGTTGGCGTGTCTCAGCACCTCGTTTGGTATCAATTGCACACACTCATCAGTCTGATTACTTTTCTTTATTTTTCTGTTTCATTATGTGAGGTGGGATTTTACTGGAGGCTCAGACTGTCCTCGGACTCGTGACCTCAGGGAACCGGGCCACCTCGGCCTCCCAAAGTGCCACGTTTGCTGGCAAGAGTGGCAGCACCAGAAACATTCTCTGTGATTTTTTATTTTAATAATAAATTCAGACATCCGAGCACGGTGGCTCAGGGTAGTCTCTCATTCAGGCGCTCTGAAAATAAAGGCGTGGATCACCAGAAATTGTGGGTTTGAGAACCGCTTGACCAACTTGGTGAAACTCTTTCTTTAAAATCAAAACACAATTTGGGTTGGGCTCATGGATCAAGCCTCCAGTCCCAGCACATAGAATGCGAAGGCAG
>CM038405.1:2879441-2914189 GCA_021498475.1 Saguinus midas | reverse complement strand
CGTGTCTCAGCACCTCGTTTGGTATCAATTGCACACACTCATCAGTCTGATTACTTTTCTTTATTTTTCTGTTTCATTATGTGAGGTGTGTTTTCAAGAGAAATCTCAGGCTTACCTCGAACTCCTGACCTCAGGAAACCGGGCCACCTCAGTCTCCCAAAATGCTAAGATTGCTGGCATCTGTGGCAGCGCCAGGCACAGTCTCTCTGATTCCTTTTAAAAATAAAATTGGACAGCCGAGCACGATGGCTCATGGCAGACTGTCATTCAGGCGCTCCCAAAATAAAGGCTTGGATCACCAGAAATTGTGGGTTTGAGAACCGCTTGACCAACATGGTGAAACACAGTCTTTAAACCAGAAACAGAATTTGGCTTGTGCTCTGCTGTTCAAGCCGGTAATCCCAGCACATAGAATCCCAAATCAGGCAGATCCTGAGGTCACAGGTTCGAGACTCGCCTCGAAGACACAGCTTAGCCCGCTCCTATAATAAACACAAAAACAGAAAGACATAAAACAGCTGAGTTGGGCTTGGCATGTACTCACTTGGAAGAACGTACATTTAAATTGGGACGCTTCACAGAAGGCTGTCGTGGTCATAGCTTAAAATGACATACAAAAATTGCAGCTTTTTGTATATTTCTTCTTTATTTTGACTGTTCTGTGAAAATCAAATAAAGATAGATTATAGGTACAAAATATTAAATATAGAAATTAAGCTGGAAATGGTGGAATGGACACCTGCTAACCCAGCTACTTGAATGGCATTGGCAGAAAAATCGCTTGAACCCAAAATGCAGGTGTCCCAATAACCAAAGATCGCAGTGTTGCACTCCAGCATGGGTTAAAAGAGGAAAACAGTAGGTAATAAAGAAAGGCGGGGCTGCGTGTGGTGTCCCCAGGCACCTCGCTTTGTTTCAATTGCACACACTCCTCAGTCTGATAACTGATCTTTGGTTTTCTGCTTTTTTATGTAAGGTGGGTTTTCCCCGGAAATCTCAGGCATACCTCGACCTCCTGACCTCAGGAAACCCAGCCATCACGGCCTCCCAAAATGCTAAGATCGCTGGCATCTGTGGCAGCGCCAGGCACAGTCTCTCTGATTCCTTTTTAAAAAATAAAATTGGAGGGCCGGGCACGATGGCTCATGGCAGACTGTCATTCTTGCGCCTCGAAGATACAGACGGGCCGATCAGGAGAAGCTGCGTGTTCGAGACCCGCCCGATCAACATGGTGAAACACAGTCTTTAAAACAGAAACAAAATTTGGCTTGGGCTCGGCAGCACAAGCCTGTAATTTCAGCACATAGAATCCCAAATCAGGCAGATCCTGAGGTCACGGGTTCTAGACTGATGTTGAAGGCCACAGAGCAGCCGCTCTCTAAAAAAAAAAAAAAAAAAGGTTAATATTAAAAAGCTGAGCTGGGCTTGGCATGTACTCACTTCGGAAGAACGTACATTTAAATTGGGACGCTTCACAGAAGGCTGTCGTGGTCATAGCTTAAAAATGACATACAAAAATTGCAGCTTTTTGTATATTTCTTCTTTATTTTGACTGTTCTGTGAAAATCAAATAAAGATAGATTATAGGTACAAAATATTAAATATAGAAAATAAGCTGGACGTGGTGGTGTGGACATCTGCAAACCCAGCTACCTGAATGGCATTGGCAGAAAAATCGCTTGAACCCAAAGGGCAGGTGTTCCAATAAGAAAAGTTCGCACTGTTGAACTCCAGCCTTGGTGACAAGAGAAAAAAAGCACACAATAAAGAAAGGCGGGGTTGGGGTTGGCGTGTCTCAGCACCTCGTTTGGTATCAATTGCACACACTCATCAGTCTGATTACTTTTCTTTATTTTTCTGTTTCATTATGTGAGGTGGGATTTTACTGGAGGGCTCAGACTGTCCTCGGACTCGTGACCTCAGGGAACCGGGCCACCTCGGCCTCCCAAAGTGCCACGTTCGCTGGCAAGAGTGGCAGCACCAGAAACATTCTCTGTGATTTTTTATTTTAATAATAAATTCAGACATCCGAGCACGGTGACTCAGGGTATCCTGTCATTCAGGTGCTTCCAAAATAAAGGCTTGAGATCACCAGAAATTGTGGGTTTGAGAACGGCTTGGCCAACTTGGTGAAACTCTTTCTTTAAAATCAAAACACAATTTGGGTTGGGCTCATGGCTCAAGCCTCCAGGCCCAGTACATAGAATGCGAAGGCAGGCGGATCCTGAGGTCCCAGGTTCGAGACTCGCCTCGAAAGACACAGCTTAGCCCGCTCCCTATAATAAACACAAAAACAGAAAGACATAAAACAGCTGAGTTGGGCTTGGCATGTGGTCGCTTCGAAAGCAATTACTCTGAAATTGAAACGCTACACAGAAGGCCGCGTGGTCGCAGTGCCGAAATGACACGCACGGGGTTGCAGAGTTCCGTATTGTTTTCTTTGTTCTGTCATGTTTGTGGAAATAAAATAAACATAGATTGGAGATACAAAAAAATAAAAATATAATGTTGGCTGGACCTGGTGGAGTGGACATTTGAAACCCCAGGTATGTGAAAGGCATTGTCAAGACAATCGCTTGAACCCAAAAGGAAGGTGTTGCAATAATTAAACATCACCCTGTTGCACTCCAGCATTGGTGGAAAGAGGAAATTATTAGGTAATAAGGAACGGCGGGTCCGGGTGTGTTGTCCCGGGGTACCTCGTTTTGTTTCAATCACATACACCTCAGTCTGATTAGTTTTCTTTTGCTTTACTGTTTTTTTTTTTATGTGAGGTGTGTTTTCAAGAGAAATCTCAGGCTTACCTCGAACTCCTGACCTCAGGAAACTCGCCCAACACGGCTTCTCCAAATGCTAAGATTGCTGGCGTCAGTGGCAGCGCCCGGCACAGTCTCTCTGATTCCTTTTTTAAAAATAAAATTGGACGGCAGGGCACAATGGCTCATGGCAGCCTGTCATTCAGGCGCCTCCTAGATACAGATGGGTCGATCAGGAGAAGCTGTCTGTTCGAGACCCGCCCATTCAATATGGTGAAAAACAGTCTTGAAAACAAAAACAGAATTTGGCTTGTGCTCTGCTGTTCAAGCCGGTAATCCCAGCACATAGAATGCCAAGGCAGGCAGATCGTGAGGTCACGGGTTCGAGACTAATTTTGGAGGCCACAGAGCAGCCGGTGTCTTAAGAAAAGAAAACAAAAGAAAATCATTAAAAAGCTGAGCTGGGCTCGATGCGTACTCACTCGGAAGCACCTACAGTAATGTTGGGATGCTGCACTGAAGGCTGTCGTGGTCGGAGCTTCAAAAGCGACACACAGGAAAATGCAGCTGTTTGTATATATTTTTCTTCATTTTGACTGTTCTGTGAAAATCAAATAAAGATAGATTGGAGGTACAAAACATTAAATATAGAAATTAAGCTGGAAATGGTGGAATGGACACCTGCTAACCCAGCTACTTGAAGGGCATTGGGAGAAAAATCGCTTGAACACAAAGAGCAGGTGTCCCAATAAGAAAATTTTGCACTGTTGGACTCCAGCCTTGTGACAAGAGAAAAAAGTGAAAAATAAATAAAATCGAGGCTGGGGTTGAAGTGTACCGGCACCTGGTTTGGTTTCAATTGCACACACTCATCAGTCTGATTGCTGTTCTTTTTTTTTCTGTTTTACTATGTGAGGTACGTTTTCACTGGAATGTTGAGGCTGAAATCGAACTCGTGACCTCAGGAAACCGGGCCACCTCAGTCTCCCAAAATGCTAAGTTTCCTGGCCAGAGTGGCAGCGCCCGGCACATTCTCTGTGATTTCTCTTTTCACAGTTAAATGAGATAGCCGGGCACGGTGGCTCAGGGTAGCCTGTCATTCAGGCGATCTGAAAATAAAGGCGGGCGGATCAACAGAAGTTGCGGGTTTGAGACCTGCTTGACCAACATGGTGAAACTTTTTCTTACAAATGAAAACACTATTTGCGTTGGGCTCCGCGGATCAAGCCTCCAGTCCCAGCACATAGAATGCGAAGGCAGGCGGATCCTGAGGTCACAGGTTCGAGACTGGCCTCGAAAGACACAGCTTAGCCTTCGCCCTATACTAAACAGACAACAACAACAACAACAACAACAAAAGAGAAAGACATAAAGCAGCTGAGCTGGGCTTGGCATGTGATCGCTGCGGAAGCATCTACTCTGAAATTGAAAGGCGACACAGAAGGCCGCGTGGTCCCAGTGCCGAAATGACACGCACGGGGTTGAGGAGTTCCGTATTTTGTTCTTCATTGTGTCATGTTTGTGGGAATCAAATAAACATAGATTGGAGGTATAAAAAAATAAAAAGAATATATTAGCTTTGCCTGGTGGTGTGGACACTTGAAACCCCAACTACTTGAAGAGCATTGGCAAGACAATCGCTTGAACCCAAAATGCAGGTGTCGCAATAACCAAAGATCGCACTGTCGCACTCCAGCATGGGTGAAAAGAGGAAATCAGTAGGTAATAAAGAAAGGCGGGGCTGTGTGTGGTGTCCCCGGGCACATCGTGTTGTTTCAATTGCACACACTCCTCCGTCTGATAACTGATCTTTCGTTTTTCTGCTTTTTTATGTAAGGTGGGTTTCCCGGAAATCTCAGTGTACCTCGACCTCCTGACCTCAGGAAACCCGGATACCACGGCCTCCCAAAATGCTAAGATTGCTGGCGTCTGTGGCAGCGCCCGGCACAGTCTCTCTGATTCCTTTTTTAAAAATAAAATTGGACAGCCGAGCACGATGGCTCATGGCAGACTGTCATTCAGGCGCCTCGAAGATACAGACGGGCCGACCAGGAGAAGCTGCGTGTTCGAGATGCGCCAGATCAACATGGTGAAACACAGTCTTTAAACCAGAAACAGAATTTGGCTTGGGCTCGGCGGCACAATCCTGTAATTTCAGCACATAGAATCCCAAATCAGGCAGATCCTGACGTTACGGGTTCTACACTAATGTTGAGGCCACAGAGCAGCCGCTCTCTAAAGAAAAAAAAAAAAGGTTAACATTAAAAAGCTGAGCTGGGCTTGGCATGTACTCACTTCGGAAGAACGTACATTTAAATTGGGACGCTTCACAGAAGGCTGTCGTGGTCATAGCTTAAAAATGACATACAAAAATTGCAGCTTTTTGTATATTTTTTCTTCATTTTGACTGTTCTGTGAAAATCAAATAAAGATAGATTATAGGTACAAAATATTAAATATAGAAAATAAGCTGGACGTGGTGGTATGGACATCTGCAAACCCAGCTACTTGAAGGGCATTGGGAGAAAAATCGCTTGAACCCAAAGGGCAGGTGTTCCAATAAGAAAAGTTCGCACTGTTGAACTCCAGCCTTGGTGACAAGAGAAAAAAAGCACACAATAAAGAAAGGCGGGGCTGGGGTTGGCGTGTCTCAGCACCTCGTTTGGTTTCAATTGCACACACTCATCAGTCTGATTACTTTTCTTTATTTTTCTGTTTTATTATGTGAGGTAGGATTTCACTGGAATGCTCAGACTGACCTCAGACTCGTGACTTCAGGAAATGTGGCCACATCGGCCTCCCAAAGTGCCAAGTTTGCTGGCAAGAGTGGCAGCACCCAGCACATTCTCGGTGATTTTTTTAAATAATAAAATCAGACAGCCGGGCACGGTGGCTCAGGGTAGCCTGTCATTCAGGCGCTCCCAAAATAAAGGCGGGCGGATCACCAGAAGTTGCGGGTTTGAGAACCGCTTGACCAACATGGTGAAACTCTTTCTTTAAAATCAAAACACAATTTGGGTTGGGCTCATGCTCAAGCCTCCAGGCCCAGCACATAGAATGCGAAGGCAGGCGGATCCTGAGGTCCCAGGTTCGAGACTCGCCTCGAAAGACACAGCTTAGCCCGCTCCCTATAATAAACACAAAAACAGAAAGACATAAAACAGCTGAGTTGGGCTTGGCATGTGGTCGCTTCGAAAGCAATTACTCTGAAATTGAAACGCTACACAGAAGGCCGCGTGGTCGCAGTGCAAAATTCAGATGCACGGGTTGCAGCGTTCTGTATTTTTTTCTTTGTTCTGTCATGTTTGTGGAAATAAAATGAACATAGATTGGAGATACAAAAAAATAAAAATATAATGTTAGCTGGACCTGGTGGAGTGGACACTTGAAACCCCAGGTATGTGAAAGGCATTGTCAAGACAATCGCTTGATCCCAAAAGGAAGGTGTTGCAATAATTAAACATCACCCTGTTGCACTCCAGCATTGGTGGAAAGAGGAAAAAATTAGGTAATAAAGAACGGCGGGTCTGGGTGTTGTGTCCCGGGGTACGTCGTTTTCTTTCAATCACATACACCTCAGTCTGATTAGTTTTCTTTTGTTTACTGTTTTTTTTTTTTATGTGAGGTGTGTTTTCAAGAGAAATCTCAGGCTTACCTCGAACTCCTGACCTCAGGAAACTCGCCCAACACGGCTTCCCCAAATGCTAAGATTGCTGGCGTCTGTGGCAGCGCCGGGCACAGTCTCTCAGATTCCTTTTTTAAAAATAAAATTGGACGGCAGGGCACAATGGCTCATGGCAGCCTGTCATTCAGGCGCCTCCTAGATACAGATGGGTCGATCAGGAGAAGACCCGCCCCTTTCAATATGGTGAAAAACAGTCTTGAAAACAAAAACAGAATTTGACTTGTGCTCTGCTGCTCACGCCGGTAATCCCAGCACATAGAATGCCAAGGCAGGCAGATCGTGAGGTCACGGGTTCGTGACTAATTTTGGAGGCCACAGAGCAGCCGGTGTCTAAGAAAAGAAAACAAAAGAAAATCATTAAAAAGCTGAGCTGGGCTCGCATGTATTCACTTCGGAAGCACCTACAGTAATGTTGGGATGCTGCACTGAAGGCTGTCGTGGTCGGAGCTTCAAAAGCGACACACAGGAAAATGCAGCTGTTTGTATATTTTTCTTCATTTTGACTGTTCTGTGAAAATCAAATAAAGATAGATTGGAGGTACAAAACATTAAATATAGAAATTAAGCTGGAAATGGTGGAATGGACACCTGCTAACCCAGCTACTTGAAGGGCATTGGGAGAAAAATCGCTTGAACACAAAGAGCAGGTGTCCCAATAAGAAAATTTTGCACTGTTGGACTCCAGCCTTTGTGACAAGAGAAAAAAGTGAAAAATAAATAAAATCGAGGCTGGGGTTGAAGTGTACCGGCACCTGGTTTGGTTTCAATTGCACACACTCATCAGTCTGATTGCTGTTCTTTTTTTTTCTGTTTTACTATGTGAGGTACGTTTTCACTGGAATGTTGAGGCTGAAATCGAACTCGTGACCTCAGGAAACCGGGCCACCTCAGTCTCCCAAAATGCTAAGTTTCCTGGCCAGAGTGGCAGCGCCCGGCACATTCTCTGTGATTTCTCTTTTCACAGTAAAATGAGATAGCCGGGCACGGTGGCTCAGGGTAGCCTGTCATTCAGGCGATCTGAAAATAAAGGCGGGCGGATCAACAGAAGTTGCGGGTTTGAGACCTGCTTGACCAACATGGTGAAACTTTTTCTTACAAATGAAAACACTATTTGCGTTGGGCTCCGCGGATCAAGCCTCCAGTCCCAGCACATAGAATGCGAAGGCAGGCGGATCCTGAGGTCACAGGTTCGAGACTGGCCTCGAAAGACACAGCTTAGCCTTCGCCCTATACTAAACAGACAACAAAAACAACAACAAAACAGAAAGACATAAAACAGCTGAGCTGGGCTTGGCATGTGATCGCTGCAGAAGCATCTACTCTGAAATTGAAACGCTACACAGAAGGCCGCGTGTTCCCAGTGCCGAAATGACACGCACGGGGTTGCAGAGTTCCGTATTTTTTTCTTCGTTGTGTCATGTTTGTGGAAATCAAATAAACATAGATTGGAGGTATAAAAAAATAAAAAGAAAATATTAGCTTTGCCTGGTGGTGTGGACACTTGAAACCCCAACTACTTGAAGAGCATTGGCAAGACAATCGCTTGAACCCAAAATGCAGGTGTCGCAATAACCAAAGATCGCACTGTCGCACTCCAGCATGGGTGAAAAGAGGAAATCAGTAGGTAATAAAGAAAGGCGGGGCTGTGTGTGGTGTCCCCGGGCACATGGTTTTGTTTCAATTGCACACACTCCTCAGTCTGATAACTGATCTTTTGTTTTTCTGCTTTTTTATGTAAGGTGGGTTTGCCCCGGAAATCTCAAGTGTACCTCGACCTCCTGACCTCAGGAAACCCGGATACCACGGCCTCCCAAAATGCTAAGATTGCTGGCGTCTGTGGCAGCGCCCGGCACAGTCTCTCTGATTCCTTTTTTAAAAATAAAATTGGACAGCCGAGCACGATGGCTCATGGCAGACTGTCATTCAGGCGCCTCGAAGATACAGAGGGGCCAATCAGGAGAAGCTGCGTGTTCGAGATGCGCCAGATCAACTTGGTGAAACACAGTCTTTAAAACAGAAACAGAATTTGGCTTGGGCTCGGCGGCACAAGCCTGCAATTTCAGCACATAGAATCCCAAATCAGGCAGATCCTGAGGTTACCGGTTCTACACTAATGTTGAGGCCACAGAGCAGCCGCTCTCTAAAAAAAAAAAAAAGGTTAATATTAAAAAGCTGAGCTGGGCTTGGCATGTACTCACTTCGGAAGAACGTACATTTAAATTGGGACGCTTCACAGAAGGCTGTCGTGGTCATAGCTTAAAAATGACATACAAAAATTGCAGCTTTTTGTATATTTCTTCTTTATTTTGACTGTTCTGTGAAAATCAAATAAAGATAGATTATAGGTACAAAATATTAAATATAGAAAATAAGCTGGACGTGGTGGTGTGGACATCTGCAAACCCAGCTACTTGAATGGCATTGGCAGAAAAAATCGCTTGAACCCAAAGGGCAGGTGTTCCAATAAGAAAAGTTCGCACTGTTGAACTCCAGCCTTGGTGACAAGAGAAAAAAAGCACACAATAAAGAAAGGCGGGGTTGGGGTTGGCGTGTCTCAGCACCTCGTTTGGTATCAATTGCACACACTCATCAGTCTGATTACTTTTCTTTATTTTTCTGTTTCATTATGTGAGGTGGGATTTTACTGGAAGGCTCAGACTGTCCTCGGACTCGTGACCTCAGGGAACCGGGCCACCTCGGCCTCCCAAAGTGCCACGTTTGCTGGCAAGAGTGGCAGCACCAGAAACATTCTCTGTGATTTTTTATTTTAATAATAAATTCAGACATCCGAGCACGGTGGCTCAGGGTAGCCTGTCATTCAGGCGCTCCCAAAATAAAGGCTTGCGGATCACCAGAAATTGTGGGTTTGAGAACCGCTTGACCAACTTGGTGAAACTCTTTCTTTAAAATCAAAACACAATTTGGGTTGGGCTCCGCGGCTCAAGCCTCCAGGCCCAGCACATAGAATGCGAAGGCAGGCGGATCCTGAGGTCCCAGGTTCGAGACTCGCCTCGAAAGACACAGCTTAGCCCGCTCCCTATAATAAACACAAAAACAGAAAGACATAAAACAGCTGAGTTGGGCTTGGCATGTGGTCGCTCGAAAGCAATTACTCTGAAATTGAAACGCTACACAGAAGGCGGCGTGGTCGCAGTGCGAAATGACACGCACGGGGTTGCAGAGTTCCGTATTGTTTTCTTTGTTCTGTCCTGTTTGTGGAAATAAAATAAACATAGATTGGAGATGCAAAAAAATAAAAATATAATGTTGGCAGAACCTGGTGGAGTGGACATTTGAAACCCCAGGTATGTGAAAGGCATTGTCAAGACAATCGCTTGAACCCAAAAGGAAGGTGTTGCAATAATTAAACATCACCCTGTTGCACTCCAGCATTGGTGGAAAGAGGAAATTATTAGCTAATAAGGAACGGCGAGTCCGGGTGTGTTGTCCCGGGGTACCTCGTTTTGTTTCAATCACATACACCTCAGTCTGATTAGTTTTCTTTTGCTTTACTGTTTTTTTTTTTTTTTTATGTGAGGGGTGTTTTCAAGAGAAATCTCAGGCTTACCTCGAACTCCGGACCTCAGGAAACTCGCCCAACACGGCTTCTCCAAATGCTAAGATTGCTGGCGTCTGTGGCAGCGCCCGGCACAGTCTCTCTGATTTCTTTTTTAAAAATAAAATTGGACAGCCGAGCACGATGGCTCATGGCAGACTGTCATTCAGGCGCCTCGAAGATACAGACGGGCCGATCAGGAGAAGCTGCGTGTTCGAGATGCGCCAGATCAACATGGTGAAACACAGTCTTTAAACCAGAAACAGAATTTGGCTTGGGCTCGGCGGCACAATCCTGTAATTTCAGCACATAGAATCCCAAATCAGGCAGATCCTTACGTTACGGGTTCTACACTAATGTTGAGGCCACAGAGCAGCCGCTCTCTAAAAAAAAAAAAAAGGTTAATATTAAAAAGCTGAGCTGGGCTTGGCATGTACTCACTTCGGAAGAACGTACATTTAAATTGGGACGCTTCACAGAAGGCTGTCGTGGTCATAGCTTAAAAATGACATACAAAAATTGCAGCTTTTTATATATTTCTTCTTTATTTTGACTGTTCTGTGAAAATCAAATAAAGATAGATTATAGGTACAAAATATTAAATATAGAAAATAAGCTGGACGTGGTGGTGTGGACATCTGCAAACCCAGCTACTTGAATGGCATTGGCAGAAAAATCGCTTGAACCCAAAGGGCAGGTGTTCCAATAAGAAAAGTTCGCACTGTTGAACTCCAGCCTTGGTGACAAGAGAAAAAAAGCACACAATAAAGAAAGGCGGGGTTGGGGTTGGCGTGTCTCAGCACCTCGTTTGGTATCAATTGCACACACTCATCAGTCTGATTACTTTTCTTTATTTTTCTGTTTCATTATGTGAGGTGGGATTTTACTGGAGGGCTCAGACTGTCCTCGGACTCGTGACCTCAGGGAACCGGGCCACCTCGGCCTCCCAAAGTGCCACGTTCGCTGGCAAGAGTGGCAGCACCAGAAACATTCTCTGTGATTTTTTATTTTAATAATAAATTCAGACATCCGAGCACGGTGGCTCAGGGTAGCCTGTCATTCAGGCGCTCCCAAAATAAAGGCTTGCGGATCACCAGAAATTGTGGGTTTGAGAACCGCTTGACCAACTTGGTGAAACTCTTTCTTTAAAATCAAAACACAATTTGGGTTGGGCTCCGCGGCTCAAGCCTCCAGGCCCAGCACATAGAATGCGAAGGCAGGCGGATCCTGAGGTCCCAGGTTCGAGACTCGCCTCGAAAGACACAGCTTAGCCCGCTCCCTATAATAAACACAAAAACAGAAAGACATAAAACAGCTGAGTTGGGCTTGGCATGTGGTCGCTTCGAAAGCAATTACTCTGAAATTGAAACGCTACACAGAAGGCCGCGTGGTCGCAGTGCCGAAATGACACGCACGGGTTGCAGAGTTCCGTATTGTTTTCTTTGTTCTGTCATGTTTGTGGAAATAAAATAAACATAGATTGGAGATACAAAAAAATAAAAATATAATGTTGGCTGGACCTGGTGGAGTGGACATTTGAAACCCCAGGTATGTGAAAGGCATTGTCAAGACAATCGCTTGAACCCAAAAGGAAGGTGTTGCAATAATTAAACATCACCCTGTTGCACTCCAGCATTGGTGGAAAGAGGAAATTATTAGGTAATAAGGAACGGCGGGTCCAGGTGTGTTGTCCCGGGGTACCTCGTTTTGTTTCAATCACATACACCTCAGTCTGATTAGTTTTCTTTTGCTTTACTGTTTTTTTTTTTTATGTGAGGTGTGTTTTCAAGAGAAATCTCAGGCTTACCTCGAACTCCTGACCTCAGGAAACTCGCCCAACACGGCTTCTCCAAATGCTAAGATTGCTGGCGTCAGTGGCAGCGCCCGGCACAGTCTCTCTGATTCCTTTTTTAAAAATAAAATTGGACGGCAGGGCACAATGGCTCATGGCAGCCTGTCATTCAGGCGCCTCCTAGATACAGATGGGTCGATCAGGAGAAGCTGTCTGTTCGAGACCCGCCCATTCAATATGGTGAAAAACAGTCTTGAAAACAAAAACAGAATTTGGCTTGTGCTCTGCTGTTCAAGCCGGTAATCCCAGCACATAGAATGCCAAGGCAGGCAGATCGTGAGGTCACGGGTTCGAGACTAATTTTGGAGGCCACAGAGCAGCCGGTGTCTTAAGAAAAGAAAACAAAAGAAAATCATTAAAAAGCTGAGCTGGGCTCGGTACGTATTCACTTCGGAAGCACCTACAGTAATGTTGGGATGCTGCACTGAAGGCTGTCGTGGTCGGAGCTTCAAAACGACACACAGGAAAATGCAGCTGTTTGTATATTTTTTCTTCATTTTGACTGTTCTGCGAAAATCAAATAAAGATAGATTGGAGGTACAAAACATTAAATATAGAAATTAAGCTGGAAATGGTGGAATGGACACCTGCTAACCCAGCTACTTGAAGGGCATTGGGAGAAAAATCGCTTGAACACAAAGAGCAGGTGTCCCAATAAGAAAATTTTGCACTGTTGGACTCCAGCCTTTGTGACAAGAGAAAAAAGTGAAAAATAAATAAAATCGAGGCTGGGGTTGAAGTGTACCGGCACCTGGTTTGGTTTCAATTGCACACACTCATCAGTCTGATTGCTGTTCTTTTTTTTTCTGTTTTACTATGTGAGGTACGTTTTCACTGGAATGTTGAGGCTGAAATCGAACTCGTGACCTCAGGAAACCGGGCCACCTCAGTCTCCCAAAATGCTAAGTTTCCTGGCCAGAGTGGCAGCGCCCGGCACATTCTCTGTGATTTCTCTTTTCACAGTTAAATGAGATAGCCGGGCACGGTGGCTCAGGGTAGCCTGTCATTCAGGCGATCTGAAAATAAAGGCGGGCGGATCAACAGAAGTTGCGGGTTTGAGACCTGCTTGACCAACATGGTGAAACTTTTTCTTACAAATGAAAACACTATTTGCGTTGGGCTCATGGATCAAGCCTCCAGTCCCAGCACATAGAATGCGAAGGCAGGCGGATCCTGAGGTCACAGGTTCGAGACTGGCCTCGAAAGACACAGCTTAGCCTTCGCCCTATACTAAACAGACAACAACAACAACAACAACAACAAAAGAGAAAGACATAAAGCAGCTGAGCTGGGCTTGGCATGTGATCGCTGCGGAAGCATCTACTCTGAAATTGAAAGGCGACACAGAAGGCCGCGTGGTCCCAGTGCCGAAATGACACGCACGGGGTTGAGGAGTTCCGTATTTTGTTCTTCATTGTGTCATGTTTGTGGGAATCAAATAAACATAGATTGGAGGTATAAAAAAATAAAAAGAATATATTAGCTTTGCCTGGTGGTGTGGACACTTGAAACCCCAACTACTTGAAGAGCATTGGCAAGACAATCGCTTGAACCCAAAATGCAGGTGTCGCAATAACCAAAGATCGCACTGTCGCACTCCAGCATGGGTGAAAAGAGGAAATCAGTAGGTAATAAAGAAAGGCGGGGCTGTGTGTGGTGTCCCCGGGCACATCGTTTTGTTTCAATTGCACACACTCCTCCGTCTGATAACTGATCTTTCGTTTTTCTGCTTTTTTATGTAAGGTGGGTTTCCCCCGGAAATCTCAAGTGTACCTCGACCTCCTGACCTCAGGAAACCCGGATACCACGGCCTCCCAAAATGCTAAGATTGCTGGCGTCTGTGGCAGCGCCCGGCACAGTCTCTCTGATTCCTTTTTTAAAAATAAAATTGGACAGCCGAGCACGATGGCTCATGGCAGACTGTCATTCAGGCGCCTCGAAGATACAGACGGGCCGACCAGGAGAAGCTGCGTGTTCGAGATGCGCCAGATCAACATGGTGAAACACAGTCTTTAAACCAGAAACAGAATTTGGCTTGGGCTCGGCGGCACAATCCTGTAATTTCAGCACATAGAATCCCAAATCAGGCAGATCCTGACGTTACGGGTTCTACACTAATGTTGAGGCCACAGAGCAGCCGCTCTCTAAGGGAAAAGAAAAAGGTTAACATTAAAAAGCTGAGCTGGGCTTGGCATGTACTCACTTCGGAAGAACGTACATTTAAATTGGGACGCTTCACAGAAGGCTGTCGTGGTCATAGCTTAAAAATGACATACAAAATATTGCAGATTTCATATATTTCTTCTTCATTTTGACTGTTCTGTGAAAATCAAATAAAGATAGATTATAGGTACAAAATATTAAATATAGAAAATAAGCTGGACGTGGTGGTATGGACATCTGCAAACCCAGCTACTTGAAGGGCATTGGGAGAAAAATCGCTTGAACCCAAAGGGCAGGTGTTCCAATAAGAAAAGTTCGCACTGTTGAACTCCAGCCTTGGTGACAAGAGAAAAAAAGCACACAATAAAGAAAGGCGGGGTTGGGGTTGGCGTGTCTCAGCACCTCGTTTGGTTTCAATTGCACACACTCATCAGTCTGATTACTTTTCTTTATTTTTCTGTTTTATTATGTGAGGTATGACTTCACTGGAAGGCTCAGACTGTCCTCGGACTCGTGACCTCAGGGAACCTGTCCACCTCGGCCTCCCAAAGTGCCAAGTTTGCTGGCAAGAGTGGCAGCACCCGGAACATTCTCTGTGATATATTTTTTTAAATAATAAATTCAGACAGCCGAGCACGGTGTCTCAGGGTAGCCTGACATTCCGGCGCTTCTCAAATAAAGGCTTGCAGATCACCAGAAATTGTGGGTTTGAGAACCGCTTGACCAACATGGTGAAACTCGTTCTTTAAAATCAAAACACAATTTGGGTTGGGCTCATGGCTCAAGCCTCCAGGCCCAGCACATAGAATGCGAAGGCAGGCGGATCCTGAGGTCCCAGGTTCGAGACTCGCCTCGAAAGACACAGCTTAGCCCGCTCCCTATAATAAACAAAAAAACAGAAAGACAAAAAAACAGCTGAGTTGGGCTTGGCATGTGGTCGCTTCGAAAGCAATTACTCTGAAATTGAAACGCTACACAGAAGGCCGCGTGGTCGCAGTGCCGAAATGACACGCACGGGTTGCAGAGTTCTGTATTTTTTTCTTTGTTCTGTCATGTTTGTGGAAATAAAATAAACATAGATTGGAGATACAAAAAAATAAAAATATAATGTTGGCTGGACCTGGTGGAGTGGACATTTGAAACCCAAGGTATGTGAAAGGCATTGTCAAGACAATCGCTTGAACCCAAAAGGAAGGTGTTGCAATAATTAAACATCACCCTGTTGCACTCCAGCATTGGTGGAAAGAGAAAACAATCAGGTAATAAAGAACGGCGGGTGTGGGTGTGTTGTCCCGGGGTACCTCGTTTTGTTTCAATCACATACACCTCAGTCTGATTAGTTTTCTTTTGTTTCCTGTTTTTTTTTTTTATGTGAGGTGTGTTTTCAAGAGAAATCTCAGGCTTACCTCGAACTCCTGACCTCAGGAAACTCGCCCAACATGGCTTCCAAAAATGCTAAGATTGCTGGCCTGTGTGTCAGCTCCCGGCACTGTCTCTCTGATTCCTTTTTTTAAAATAAATTTGGATGGCAGGGCACAATGGCTCATGGCAGCCTGTCATTCAGGAGACTCGAAGATACAGATGGGTCGATCAGGAGAAGCTGTCTGTTCGAGACCCGC
Source organism: Saguinus midas (assembly GCA_021498475.1). Lineage (NCBI taxonomy): Eukaryota > Metazoa > Chordata > Mammalia > Primates > Cebidae > Saguinus > Saguinus midas. The sequence continues at coordinate 2,898,558 of CM038405.1, read as the reverse complement.
CCGTTCAACATGGTGAAATACAGTCTTGAAAACAAAAACAGAATTTGACTTGTGCTCTGCTGTTCAAGCCGGTAATCCCAGCACATAGAATGCCAAGGCAGAAAGATCGTGAGGTCACGGGTTCGAGACTAATTTTGGAGGCCACAGAGCAGCCGGTGTCTAATGAAAAGAAAACAAAAGAAAATCATTAATAAGCCGAGCTGGGCTCGGCATGTATTCACTTCGGAAGCACCTACAGTAAAATTGGGACGCTACAGTGAAGGCTGTCGTGGTCGGAGCTTAAAAACGGCACACAGGAAAATGCAGCTGTTTGTATATTTTTTCTTCATTTTGACTGTTCTGTGAAAATCGAATAAGATAGATTGGAGGTACAAAACATTAAATATAGAAATTAAGCTGGAAATGGTGGAATGGACACCTGCTAACCCAGCTACTTGAAGGGCATTGGGAGAAAAATCGCTTGAAAACAAAGAGCAGGTGTCCCAATAAGAAAATTTTGCACTGTTGGACTCCAGCCCTTGTGACAAGAGAAAAAAGTGAAAAATAAATAAAATCGAGGCTGGGGTTGAAGTGTACCAGCACCTGGTTTGGTTTCAATTGCACACACTCATCAGTCTGATTACTGTTCTTTTTTTCTGTTTTATTATGTGAGGTAGGTTTTCACTGGAATGTTGAGGCTGAAATCGAACTTGTGACCTCAGGAAACCGGGCCTCGTCGGTCTCCCAAAGTGCTAAGTTTCCTGGCAAGAGTGGCAGCACCCGGCACATTCTCTGTGACTTCTTTTTTCACAGTAAAATGAGACAGCCGGGCACGGTGTCTCAGGGTAGCCTGTCATTCAGGCGCTCTGAAAATAAAGGCGCGTGGATCACCAGAAGTTGTGGGTTTGAGACCTGCTTGAACAACATGGTGAAACCTTTTCTTACAAATGAAAACACTATTTATGTTGGGCTCCGCGGTTCAAGCCTCCAGTCCCAGCACATAGAATGCGAAGGCAGGCGGATCCTGAGGTCACAGGTTCGAGACTGGCCTCAAAAGACACAGCTTATCCTCCGCCCTATAATAAACAGACAACAACAACAACAACAACAACACAGAAAGACATAAATCAGCTGAGCTGGGCTTAGCATGTGATCGCTGCAGAAGCATCTACTCTGAAATTGAAACGCTACACAGAAGGCCGCGTGGTGGCAGTGTCGAAATGACACGCACGGAGTTGCAGAGTCCCGTATTATTTTCTTCGATGTGTCATGTTTGTGGAAATCAAATAAACATAGATTAGAGGTATAAAAAAATAAAAAGAGAAAATTAGCTTTACCTGGTGGTGTGGACACTTGAAACCCCAACTGCTTGAAGAGCATTGGCAAGACAATCGCTTGAACCCAAAATGCAGGTGTCCCAATAACCAAAGATCGCAGTGTTGCACTCCAGCATGGGTTAAAAGAGGAAAACAGTAGGTAATAAAGAAAGGCGGGGCTGCGTGTGGTGTCCCCAGGCACCTCGCTTTGTTTCAATTGCACACACTCCTCAGTCTGATAACTGATCTTTTGTTTTTCTGCTTTTTTATGTAAGGTGGGTTTTCCCCGGAAATCTCAGGCATACCTCGACCTCCTGACCTCAGGAAACCCAGCCATCACGGCCTCCCAAAATGCTAAGATCGCTGGCATCTGTGGCAGCGCCAGGCACAGTCTCTCTGATTCCTTTTTAAAAAATAAAATTGGAGGGCCGGGCACGATGGCTCATGGCAGACTGTCATTCTTGCGCCTCGAAGATACAGACGGGCCGATCAGGAGAAGCTGCGTGTTCGAGACCCGCCCGATCAACATGGTGAAACACAGTCTTTAAAACAGAAACAAAATTTGGCTTGGGCTCGGCAGCACAAGCCTGTAATTTCAGCACATAGAATCCCAAATCAGGCAGATCCTGAGGTCACGGGTTCTAGACTGATGTTGAAGGCCACAGAGCAGCCGCTCTCTAAAAAAAAAAAAAAAAAAGGTTAATATTAAAAAGCTGAGCTGGGCTTGGCATGTACTCACTTCGGAAGAACGTACATTTAAATTGGGACGCTTCACAGAAGGCTGTCGTGGTCATAGCTTAAAAATGACATACAAAAATTGCAGCTTTTTGTATATTTCTTCTTTATTTTGACTGTTCTGTGAAAATCAAATAAAGATAGATTATAGGTACAAAATATTAAATATAGAAAATAAGCTGGACGTGGTGGTGTGGACATCTGCAAACCCAGCTACTTGAATGGCATTGGCAGAAAAATCGCTTGAACCCAAAGGGCAGGTGTTCCAATAAGAAAAGTTCGCACTGTTGAACTCCAGCCTTGGTGACAAGAGAAAAAAAGCACACAATAAAGAAAGGCGGGGTTGGGGTTGGCGTGTCTCAGCACCTCGTTTGGTTTCAATTGCACACACTCATCAGTCTGATTACTTTTCTTTATTTTTCTGTTTTATTATGTGAGGTAGGATTTCACTGGAAGGCTCAGACTGTCCTTGGACTCATGACCTCAGGGAACCTGGCCTCGTCGGCCTCCCAAAGTGCCAAGTTTGCTGGCAAGAGTGGCAGCACCAGAAACATTCTCTGTGATTTTTATTTTAATAATAAATTCAGACATCCGAGCACGGTGGCTCAGGGTAGCCTGTCATTCAGGCGCTCCCAAAATAAAGGCTTGCAGATCACCAGAAATTGTGGGTTTGAGAACCGCTTGACCAACATGGTGAAACTCTTTCTTTAAAATCAAAACACAATTTGGGTTTGGCTCCGCGGCTCAAGCCTCCAGTCCTAGCACATAGAGTGCGAAGGCAGGCGGATCCTGAGGTCCCAGGTTCGAGACTCGCCTCGAAAGACACAGCTTAGCCCGCTCCTATAATAAACACAAAACAGAAAGACATAAAACAGCTGAGTTGGGCTTGGCATGTGGTCGCTTCGAAAGCAATTACTCTGAAATTGAAACGCTACACAGAAGGCCGCGTGGTCGCAGTGCCGAAATGACACGCACGGGGTTGCAGAGTTCCGTATTTTTTTCTTTGTTCTGTCATGTTTGTGGAAATAAAATAAACATAGATTGGAGAGACAAAAAAATAAAAATATAATGTTGGCTGGACCTGGTGGAGTGGACATTTGAAACCCCAGGTATGTGAAAGGCATTGTCAAGACAATCGCTTGAACCCAAAGGGCAGGTGTTCCAATAAGAAAAGTTCGCACTGTTGAACTCCAGCCTTGGTGACAAGAGAAAAAAAGCACACAATAAAGAAAGGCGGGGTTGGGGTTGGCGTGTCTCAGCACCTCGTTTGGTATCAATTGCACACACTCATCAGTCTGATTACTTTTCTTTATTTTTCTGTTTCATTATGTGAGGTGGGATTTTACTGGAAGGCTCAGACTGTCCTCGGACTCGTGACCTCAGGGAACCTGTCCACCTCGGCCTCCCAAAGTGCCAAGTTTCCTGGCAAGAGTGGCAGCACCCGGAACATTCTCTGTGATTTTTTTTTTAATAATAAATTCAGACATCCGGGCACGGTGGCTCAGGGTGGCCTTTCATTCAGGCGCTCCCAAAATAAAGGCTTGCGGATCACCAGAAATTGTGGGTTTGAGAACCGCTTCATCAACATGGTGAAACTCTTTCTTTAAAATCAAAACACAATTTGGGTTGGGCTCATGCTCAAGCCTCCAGGCCCAGCACATAGAATGCGAAGGCAGGCGGATCCTGAGGTCCCAGGTTCGAGACTCGCCTCGAAAGACACAGCTTAGCCCGCTCCTATAATAAACACAAAAACAGAAAGACATAAAACAGCTGAGTTGGGCTTGGCATGTGGTCGCTCGAAAGCAATTACTCTGAAATTGAACGCTACACAGAAGGCCGCGTGGTCGCAGTGCCGAAATGACACGCACGGGGTTGCAGAGTTCCGTATTGTTTTCTTTGTTCTGTCATGTTTGTGGAAATAAAATAAACATAGATTGGAGATACAAAAAAATAAAAATATAATGTTGGCTGGACCTGGTGGAGTGGACATTTGAAACCCCAGGTATGTGAAAGGCATTGTCAAGACAATCGCTTGAACCCAAAAGGAAGGTGTTGCAATAATTAAACATCACCCTGTTGCACTCCAGCATTGGTGGAAAGAGGAAATTATTAGGTAATAAGGAACGGCGGGTCCGGGTGTGTTGTCCCGGGGTACCTCGTTTTGTTTCAATCACATACACCTCAGTCTGATTAGTTTTCTTTTGCTTTACTGTTTTTTTTTTTTATGTGAGGTGTGTTTTCAAGAGAAATCTCAGGCTTACCTCGAACTCCTGACCTCAGGAAACTCGCCCAACACGGCTTCTCCAAATGCTAAGATTGCTGGCGTCAGTGGCAGCGCCCGGCACAGTCTCTCTGATTCCTTTTTTAAAAATAAAATTGGACGGCAGGGCACAATGGCTCATGGCAGCCTGTCATTCAGGCGCCTCCTAGATACAGATGGGTCGATCAGGAGAAGCTGTCTGTTCGAGACCCGCCCATTCAATATGGTGAAAAACAGTCTTGAAAACAAAAACAGAATTTGGCTTGTGCTCTGCTGTTCAAGCCGGTAATCCCAGCACATAGAATGCCAAGGCAGGCAGATCGTGAGGTCACGGGTTCGAGACTAATTTTGGAGGCCACAGAGCAGCCGGTGTCTTAAGAAAAGAAAACAAAAGAAAATCATTAAAAAGCTGAGCTGGGCTCGGTACGTATTCACTTCGGAAGCACCTACAGTAATGTTGGGATGCTGCACTGAAGGCTGTCGTGGTCGGAGCTTCAAAACGACACACAGGAAAATGCAGCTGTTTGTATATTTTTTCTTCATTTTGACTGTTCTGTGAAAATCAAATAAAGATAGATTGGAGGTACAAAACATTAAATATAGAAATTAAGCTGGAAATGGTGGAATGGACACCTGCTAACCCAGCTACTTGAAGGGCATTGGGAGAAAAATCGCTTGAAAACAAAGAGCAGGTGTCCCAATAAGAAAATTTTGCACTGTTGGACTCCAGCCCTTGTGACAAGAGAAAAAAGTGAAAAATAAATAAAATCGAGGCTGGGGTTGAAGTGTACCGCACCTGGTTTGGTTTCAATTGCACACACTCATCAGTCTGATTGCTGTTCTTTTTTTTTCTGTTTTACTATGTGAGGTACGTTTTCACTGGAATGTTGAGGCTGAAATCGAACTCGTGACCTCAGGAAACCGGGCCACCTCAGTCTCCCAAAATGCTAAGTTTCCTGGCCAGAGTGGCAGCGCCCGGCACATTCTCTGTGATTTCTCTTTTCACAGTTAAATGAGATAGCCGGGCACGGTGGCTCAGGGTAGCCTGTCATTCAGGCGATCTGAAAATAAAGGCGGGCGGATCAACAGAAGTTGCGGGTTTGAGACCTGCTTGACCAACATGGTGAAACTTTTTCTTACAAATGAAAACACTATTTGCGTTGGGCTCCGCGGATCAAGCCTCCAGTCCCAGCACATAGAATGCGAAGGCAGGCGGATCCTGAGGTCACAGGTTCGAGACTGGCCTCGAAAGACACAGCTTAGCCTTCGCCCTATACTAAACAGACAACAACAACAACAACAACAACAAAAGAGAAAGACATAAAGCAGCTGAGCTGGGCTTGGCATGTGATCGCTGGAAGCATCTACTCTGAAATTGAAAGGCGACACAGAAGGCGCGTGGTCCCAGTGCCGAAATGACACGCACGGGGTTGAGGAGTTCCGTATTTTGTTCTTCATTGTGTCATGTTTGTGGAATCAAATAAACATAGATTGGAGGTATAAAAAATAAAAAGAATATATTAGCTTTGCCTGGTGGTGTGGACACTTGAAACCCCAACTACTTGAAGAGCATTGGCAAGACAATCGCTTGAACCCAAAATGCAGGTGTCCCAATAACCAAAGATCGCACTGTCGCACTCCAGCATGGGTGAAAAGAGGAAATCAGTAGGTAATAAAGAAAGGCGGGGCTGTGTGTGGTGTCCCCGGCACATCGCTTTGTTTCAATTGCACACACTCCTCCGTCTGATAACTGATCTTCGTTTTCTGCTTTTTATGTAAGGTGGGTTTCCCGGAAATCTCAGTGTACCTCGACCTCCTGACCTCAGGAAACCCGGATACCACGGCCTCCCAAAATGCTAAGATTGCTGGCGCCTGTGGCAGCGCCCGCACAGTCTCTCTGATTCCTTTTTAAAAATAAAATTGGACAGCCGAGCACGGTGGCTCAGGGTAGCCTGTCATTCAGGCGCTTCCAAAATAAAGGCTTGCAGATCACCAGAAATTGTGGGTTTGAGAACCGCTTGACCAACATGGTGAAACACAGTCTTTAAACCAGAAACAGAATTTGGCTTGGGCTCGGCACAATCCTGTAATTTCAGCACATAGAATCCCAAATCAGGCAGATCCTGAGGTCACAGGTTCGAGACTGGCCTCGAAAGACACAGCTTAGCCCGCTCCTATAATAAACACAAAAACAGAAAGACATAAAGCAGCTGAGCTGGGCTTGGCATGTGGTCGCTCGAAAGCAATTACTCTGAAATTGAAACGCTACACAGAAGGCAGCGTGGTCGCAGTGCCGAAATGACACGCACGGGTTGCAGAGTTCTGTATTTTTTCTTTGTTCTGTCATGTTTGTGGAAATAAAATAAACATAGATTGGAGGTATAAAAAATAAAAAGAATATATTAGCTTTGCCTGGTGGTGTGGACATCTGCAAACCCAGCTACTTGAATGGCATTGGCAGAAAAATCGCTTGAACCCAAAATGCAGGTGTCGAATAACCAAAGATCGCACTGTTGCACTCCAGCATTGGTGGAAAGAGAAAACAATCAGGTAATAAAGAAAGGCGGGGCTGTGTGTGGTGTCCCGGGCACATCGTTTTGTTTCAATTGCACACACTCCTCCGTCTGATAACTGATCTTCGTTTTCTGCTTTTTATGTAAGGTGGGTTTCCCGGAAATCTCAGTGTACCTCGACCTCCTGACCTCAGGAAACTCGCCCAACATGGCTTCCAAAATGCTAAGATTGCTGGCGTCTGTGGCAGCGCCCGGCACAGTCTCTCTGATTCCTTTTTTAAAAATAAAATTGGACAGCCGAGCACGATGGCTCATGGCAGACTGTCATTCAGGCGCCTCGAAGATACAGACGGGCCGATCAGGAGAAGCTGCGTGTTCGAGATGCGCCAGATCAACATGGTGAAACACAGTCTTTAAACCAGAAACAGAATTTGGCTTGGGCTCGGCGGCACAATCCTGTAATTTCAGCACATAGAATCCCAAATCAGGCAGATCCTGACGTTACGGGTTCTACACTAATGTTGAGGCCACAGAGCAGCCGCTCTCTAAGGGAAAAGAAAAAGGTTAACATTAAAAAGCTGAGCTGGGCTTGGCATGTACTCACTTCGGAAGAACGTACATTTAAATTGGGACGCTTCACAGAAGGCTGTCGTGGTCATAGCGTAAAAATGACATACAAAATATTGCAGATTTCGTATATTTCTTCTTCATTTTGACTGCTCTGTGAAAGTCAAATAAAGATAGATTAGAGGTACAAAATATTAAATATAGAAAATAAGCTGGACGTGGTGGTATGGACATCTGCAAACCCAGCTACTTGAAGGGCATTGGGAGAAAAATCGCTTGCACCCAAAGGGCAGGTGTTCCAATAAGAAAAGTTCGCACTGTTGAACTCCAGCCTTGGTGACAAGAGAATAAAAGCACACAATAAAGAAAGGCGGGGTTGGGGTTGGCGTGTCTCAGCACCTCGTTTGGTTTCAATGGCACACACTCATCAGTCTGATTACTTTTCTTTATTTTTCTGTTTTATTATGTGAGGTATGACTTCACTGGAAGGCTCAGACTGTCCTCGGACTCGTGACCTCAGGGAACCTGTCCACCTCGGCCTCCCAAAGTGCCAAGTTTCCTGGCAAGAGTGGCAGCACCCGGAACATTCTCTGTGATTTTTTTTTAATAATAAATTCAGACAGCCGAGCACGGTGGCTCAGGGTAGCCTGTCATTCAGGCGCTTCCAAAATAAAGGCTTGCAGATCACCAGAAATTGTGGGTTTGAGAACCGCTTGACCAACATGGTGAAACTCGTTCTTTAAAATCAAAACACAATTTGGGTTGGGCTCCGCGGCTCAAGCCTCCATTCCTAGCACATACAGTGCGAAGGCAGGCGGATCCTGAGGTCCCAGGTTCGAGACTCGCCTCGAAAGACACAGCTTAGCCCGCTCCCTATAATAAACAAAAAAACAGAAAGACAAAAAAACAGCTGAGTTGGGCTTGGCATGTGGTCGCTTCGAAAGCAATTACTCTGAAATTGAAACGCTACACAGAAGGCCGCGTGGTCGCAGTGCCGAAATGACACGCACGGGTTGCAGAGTTCTGTATTTTTTTCTTTGTTCTGTCATGTTTGTGGAAATAAAATAAACATAGATTGGAGATACAAAAAAATAAAAATATAATGTTGGCTGGACCTGGTGGAGTGGACATTTGAAACCCAAGGTATGTGAAAGGCATTGTCAAGACAATCGCTTGAACCCAAAAGGAAGGTGTTGCAATAATTAAACATCACCCTGTTGCACTCCAGCATTGGTGGAAAGAGAAAACAATCAGGTAATAAAGAACGGCGGGTGTGGGTGTGTTGTCCCGGGGTACCTCGTTTTGTTTCAATCACATACACCTCAGTCTGATTAGTTTTCTTTTGTTTACTGTTTTTTTTTTTTTTTTTTTTATGTGAGGTGTGTTTTCAAGAGAAATCTCAGGCTTACCTCGAACTCCTGACCTCAGGAAACTCGCCCAACATGGCTTCCAAAAATGCTAAGATTGCTGGCCTGTGTGTCAGCTCCCGGCACTGTCTCTCTGATTCCTTTTTTTAAAATAAATTTGGATGGCAGGGCACAATGGCTCATGGCAGCCTGTCATTCGGGAGACTCGAAGATACAGATGGGTCGATCAGGAGAAGCTGTCTGTTCGAGACCCGCCCGTTCAACATGGTGAAATACAGTCTTGAAAACAAAAACAGAATTTGACTTGTGCTCTGCTGCTCAAGCCGGTAATCCCAGCACATAGAATGCCAAGGCAGAAAGATCGTGAGGTCACGGGTTCGAGACTAATTTTGGAGGCCACAGAGCAGCCGGTGTCTAATGAAAAGAAAACAAAAGAAAATCATTAATAAGCCGAGCTGGGCTCGGCATGTATTCACTTCGGAAGCACCTACAGTAAAATTGGGACGCTACAGTGAAGGCTGTCGTGGTCGGAGCTTAAAAACGGCACACAGGAAAATGCAGCTGTTTGTATATTTTTTCTTCATTTTGACTGTTCTGTGAAAATCGAATAAGATAGATTGGAGGTACAAAACATTAAATATAGAAATTAAGCTGGACGTGGTGGAATGGACATCTGCTAACCCAGCTACTTGAAGGGCATTGGGAGAAAAATCGCTTGAACACAAAGAGCAGATGTCCCAATAAGAAAATTTTGCACTGTTGGACTCCAGCCTTTGTGACAAGTGAAAAAAGTGAAAAATAAATAAAATCGGGGCTGGGGTTGGAGTGTACCAGCACCTGGTTTGGTTTCAATTGCACACACTCATCAGTCTGATTACTGTTCTTTTTTTCTGTTTTATTATGTGAGGTAGGTTTTCACTGGAATGTTGAGGCTGAAATCGAACTTGTGACCTCAGGAAACCGGGCCTCGTCGGTCTCCCAAAGTGCTAAGTTTCCTGGCAAGAGTGGCAGCACCCGGCACATTCTCTGTGACTTCTTTTTTCACAGTAAAATGAGACAGCCGGGCACGGTGTCTCAGGGTAGCCTGTCATTCAGGCGCTCTGAAAATAAAGGCGCGTGGATCACCAGAAGTTGTGGGTTTGAGACCTGCTTGAACAACATGGTGAAACCTTTTCTTACAAAAGGAAACACAATTTATGTTGGGCTCCGCGGTTCAAGCCTCCAGTCCCAGCACATAGAATGCGAAGGCAGGCGGATCCTGAGGTCACAGGTTCGAGACTGGCCTCAAAAGACACAGCTTATCCTCCGCCCTATAATAAACAGACAACAACAACAACAACAACAACACAGAAAGACATAAATCAGCTGAGCTGGGCTTAGCATGTGATCGCTGCAGAAGCATCTACTCTGAAATTGAAACGCTACACAGAAGGCCGCGTGGTGGCAGTGTCGAAATGACACGCACGGAGTTGCAGAGTCCCGTATTATTTTCTTCGATGTGTCATGTTTGTGGAAATCAAATAAACATAGATTAGAGGTATAAAAAAATAAAAAGAGAAAATTAGCTTTACCTGGTGGTGTGGACACTTGAAACCCCAACTGCTTGAAGAGCATTGGCAAGACAATCGCTTGAACCCAAAATGCAGGTGTCCCAATAACCAAAGATCGCAGTGTTGCACTCCAGCATGGGTTAAAAGAGGAAAACAGTAGGTAATAAAGAAAGGCGGGGCTGCGTGTGGTGTCCCCAGGCACCTCGCTTTGTTTCAATTGCACACACTCCTCAGTCTGATAACTGATCTTTTGTTTTTCTGCTTTTTTATGTAAGGTGGGTTTTCCCCGGAAATCTCAGGCATACCTCGACCTCCTGACCTCAGGAAACCCAGCCATCACGGCCTCCCAAAATGCTAAGATCGCTGGCATCTGTGGCAGCGCCAGGCACAGTCTCTCTGATTCCTTTTTAAAAAATAAAATTGGAGGGCCGGGCACGATGGCTCATGGCAGACTGTCATTCTTGCGCCTCAAGATACAGACGGGCCGATCAGGAGAAGCTGCGTGTTCGAGACCCGCCCGATCAACATGGTGAAACACAGTCTTTAAAACAGAAACAAAATTTGGCTTGGGCTCGGCAGCACAAGCCTGTAATTTCAGCACATAGAATCCCAAATCAGGCAGATCCTGAGGTCACGGGTTCTAGACTGATGTTGAAGGCCACAGAGCAGCCGCTCTCTAAAAAAAAAAAAAAAAAGGTTAATATTAAAAGCTGAGCTGGGCTTGGCATGTACTCACTCGAAGAACGTACATTTAAATTGGGACGCTTCACAGAAGGCTGTCGTGGTCATAGCTTAAAAATGACATACAAAAATTGCAGCTTTTTGTATATTTCTTCTTTATTTTGACTGTTCTGTGAAAATCAAATAAAGATAGATTATAGGTACAAAATACTAAATATAGAAAATAAGCTGGACGTGGTGGTGTGGACATCTGCAAACCCAGCTACCTGAATGGCATTGGCAGAAAAATCGCTTGAACCCAAAGGGCAGGTGTTCCAATAAGAAAAGTTCGCACTGTTGAACTCCAGCCTTGGTGACAAGAGAAAAAAAGCACACAATAAAGAAAGGCGGGGTTGGGGTTGGCGTGTCTCAGCACCTCGTTTGGTTTCAATGGCACACACTCATCAGTCTGATTACTTTTCTTTATTTTTCTGTTTTATTATGTGAGGTATGACTTCACTGGAAGGCTCAGACTGTCCTCGGACTCGTGACCTCAGCGAACCTGTCCACCTCGGCCTCCCAAAGTGCCAAGTTTCCTGGCAAGAGTGGCAGCACCCGGAACATTCTCTGTGATTTTGTTTTTAATAATAAATTCAGACAGCCGAGCACGGTGGCTCAGGGTAGCCTGTCATTCAGGCGCTTCCAAAATAAAGGCTTGCAGATCACCAGAAATTGTGGGTTTGAGAACCGCTTGACCAACATGGTGAAACTCGTTCTTTAAAATCAAAACACAATTTGGGTTGGGCTCCGCGGCTCAAGCCTCCATTCCTAGCACATACAGTGCGAAGGCAGGCGGATCCTGAGGTCCCAGGTTCGAGACTCGCCTCGAAAGACACAGCTTAGCCCGCTCCCTATAATAAACAAAAAAACAGAAAGACAAAAAAACAGCTGAGTTGGGCTTGGCATGTGGTCGCTTCGAAAGCAATTACTCTGAAATTGAAACGCTACACAGAAGGCCGCGTGGTCGCAGTGCCGAAATGACACGCACGGGTTGCAGAGTTCTGTATTTTTTTCTTTGTTCTGTCATGTTTGTGGAAATAAAATAAACATAGATTGGAGATACAAAAAAATAAAAATATAATGTTGGCTGGACCTGGTGGAGTGGACATTTGAAACCCAAGGTATGTGAAAGGCATTGTCAAGACAATCGCTTGAACCCAAAAGGAAGGTGTTGCAATAATTAAACATCACCCTGTTGCACTCCAGCATTGGTGGAAAGAGAAAACAATCAGGTAATAAAGAACGGCGGGTGTGGGTGTGTTGTCCCGGGGTAGCTCGTTTTGTTTCAATCACATACACCTCAGTCTGATTAGTTTTCTTTTGTTTACTGTTTTTTTTTTTTTTATGTGAGGTGTGTTTTCAAGAGAAATCTCAGGCTTACCTCGAACTCCTGACCTCAGGAAACTCGCCCAATATGGCTTCCAAAAATGCTAAGATTGCTGGCCTGTGTGTCAGCTCCCGGTGTTGTATCGAACCGAGCACAGAAAATCAACACCAAGACAAAAGTATGCCAAATTGCAGGGTTTATTGCCGGCGACCACGGAGGACTCACGTCTCTCCAACCCGTGGCCCCGAAAGAAGGGTGACAAGACCTTTTTATACTTGCAAAACCACCTTGGGAGTGGGGGTGAAGATTGGAGATGGGAATGAAAGCTGTCAATCATTTCCTAGGCTGAGATGAGGTTGAGGGGGGCTCTGGGCCAGGGGACTTTTGCCATTCCAATTGCCCCTTAAGTGGTTTACAGAGGTTAAGATAAACATTAGCTTATACATTATTTGGACAGGTGTGGGGTCCACAGATTTTCAGTTGCTTACGCCAGGATGAAACTATCTGGGGTGCTTACTCTGGTCAGTACCGGTAAACAAAGGCCAGCAATTCTCATAGTTACAGATAAGAGAAGGCATGCAGCTTTACTTCAATTTGCATCCTGCAAACAATCTAGCAGTTTACAGAAACCAAAGTTAGCAATCACTGTGAGGAGAATGGAAACAGTTTTGTTCTTTACAAAATGACATTGTACAGGTTCTAACTCTAGGCCAGCTATATCACATTCCCCCCTGTTCTTATAACATGTATTAAATCTTTAATAAGTGTCTTCTCCTTGACACAGGGGCACATAGTTAGATCTTAGAACCATTAATTTTATCGAATCTATTCTTTCTTGGATAAATTTGCTGAGCATGTTTAAAAGGCATGGTCCAAATGTTAACACTAGAACCACTAACACCAAGGGTCCTGCTAATCCAGTGAGCAGGGATGTCAGCCAGGGGGACCAAGAGAACAGTTTTTGGTACCAATTTCCTGAGGCCTCTCTGAGGCGTTTCCTTGTTTCTAAGTTTTTCCTAACCAGAGCAAGGCTGTCTTGGATAATTCCAGAGTTATTTGCATAGAAGCAACATTGCTCACCGAGAGCCGCACACAGTCCCCCTTCCCTCAAGAACAACAAATCTAACCCCCTTCTATTTTGTAATACCATTTCAGCCAAAGAGTCCACTTGTTCAGCTAATTTGGTGATGGAATCTTCCAGATGGGTGATATCTGCATCTATTTGGTGTGAAAGAGTTTTGAAATTTTGGTCCCCAGTGACTAAGGCAGATATTCTTATAGCAGTGGACCTTGCTATTCTAAGTCTTACTAATAGGGGTATAATTATGGGGGCCTGTTTCTAACATCTGTCTGTATTGGGTGCTATGAGAATTTTACCTCTTATCTGGTGTGGACTTTGGGCATAGATATAGTCCTATTGTCTGAAGCCATTTTTCGGCCACCACGTTCCTACATGCTATCTCTTTTGCTTTCACTGCATTTCATCTTTTTATCTTTATTTGTCTTATAGTATTTGCATCTAGGCTCTCACATAAGAGAGTGCAGAGGTCTAGGGAGAAGGTTATGGGATCTCTGGGAATGTACTCTAGGGTTAAGTTGACAAGGGTGGTTCTAGCCCTAAGTACAGTACTAACAAATTGTCCCATTGAGTCCTCTGCGATGACCTATTGATAATAAGTGCGTGTTAAGGGGGGCCCCTTTCGGGGGTGGTTACAGGAATTAAAGAGATTAGGATGACGACCGTGAATGGCGCGAAAGTCTTAGCTTTAGGCGGGTCCGTTGAGGATGCAACCATTTCCCATCTTGCATCTGGGGGCGCAGTCTTGACGTGTGAATGGTGAATCCAGGCAGTCAGTCTGTCCACCTAGACTGCCATGGGGGTGACCAGAACCACGGTGTAAGGTCCCTTCTAGCGAGGAGTCAGACTGGAGGCAGTGAATCTTTTTACTAAGACCTCGTCCCCCAGCTGGAAGGGGTGTAGCGGCTGGTCAGTGAGGTCCCCTGGGGTGGGTCGAGCTCTCCTGATGAGAGGGTGCCCCTGGGACTGAACAGACTGGAGTGCCTGTAAGGACTTAAGGGGTGTATTGTTAAAGACTTCAGCATGCACAGTATCCATGGGTCTGGGAAGTAAGGAAGGGGGCCTTCCAAACATAATTTCAAAAGGAGTAAAGCTTTTCTTATAGGGAGTACATCGGGTACGGAGAACAAAAGGAAGCAGGTTGACCCAGTTTTCACCGGTCTCTAGGATAAATTTTGTTAAAGTTTCCTCTATGGTCCGGTTCATCCTTTCAACCTGCCCTGAACTCTGGGGGCAATAAGTACAGTATAGCTTCCAGGATATGCCCAGGGCCTTGGTCAGGCCCTGAGAAACTTGCGCTGTAAAGGCAGGGCCATTATCTGATCCCAGTGTCAGGGGCAAGCCAAACCGAGGAACCAGGTCCTGTAATAATCTTTTTGTTACCACCAGTGCGGTCTCTGACTTGGTAGGAAAAGCCTCGACCCATCCAGAGAAAGTGTCCACAAAAACAAGGAGGTATTTATAGCCACACACTGGGGGCTTTATTTCAGTAAAATCTACCTCCCAGTGTTCCCCTGGGCTGGCGCCCCTAAGTCTTATTCCTGCCTGGCTAGCCTTACTGGCTCCTGGATTTACTCTGGCACATATATCACAACGAGTAGAAGTTTCCTTAACAATCTCATATAAATGTGGAATGTAGTATCTGGTCCTCAGGAGCTCAGTTAGTTTTGTTTGCCCTAAGTGGGTAGCCTGGTGTATATCCTTAACTAGAGCCCTACCTAGAGCCTCAGGGAGCACAATCCTTGTGTCTGGTAGAATCCACCATCCTGTGGAATCTTGCCCTCCCCCTTGTTCTTTAGCAAAGTTTTCTTCCTCAGGTGAGTACGTTGGGGTAGGAGGCAGGTTTGGGTCTGGCAGAGTCACAAGGAGAGGCAGAGATTTTACTGGTCCCAAGGCTGCCTGTCTGGCTTGCAGGTCAGCTGCCCTATTTCCCCTTGCCTCTGGTGAATCTCCCTTCTGGTGTCCTTTGCAGTGTATTAATGCCACTGCCTTAGGCTTCCATATGGCTTCTAGCAGGGCTAGGATTTCCTCTTTGTTTTTCATGATTTTTCCTTCTGAGGTAAGCAGCCCTCTTTCTTTATAAATGGCTCCATGTACATGGGCCGTAGCAAAGGCATATCGACTATCCGTGTAGATATTGACAGTTTTTCCCTCTGCCCAGTCCAAGGCTTTTATCAAAGCTATGAGTTCTGCCTTCTGGGCTGAAGTCCCGCGTGGGAGAGCCTGGGCCCAGATAACTTGCTCTAAGGTGACCACAGCTGCCCCGGTATACCTTACTCCATTGACCATAAAGCTGCTTCCATCTGTATACAATACCTCTTCTGGGTTCTGCAGGGGGATGTCGGTGAGATCCGGTCGCGCAGCGTGGAGGACATCTATTGTCTGTTGGCA
Source organism: Saguinus midas (assembly GCA_021498475.1). Classification (NCBI taxonomy): domain Eukaryota; kingdom Metazoa; phylum Chordata; class Mammalia; order Primates; family Cebidae; genus Saguinus; species Saguinus midas. The sequence goes on along the minus strand of CM038405.1, from coordinate 2,882,755 downwards.
ATCATGTAAGGGCTCCTCTGGCTCGCTGTCAGGTAGCAACGTAGCAGGGTTTAAAATTGTAGTTTTTAAAAACTTTATGCGGGGCTGATCCAAAAGTAAGGCCTGATATTGAACTATGCGGGCGTTTGACATCCATTTTCCCGGGGCTCCACGGAGTAGTGACTCCACCGTGTGGGGAGCTACTAAATTTAACTCTTGCCCCAAAGTCAGTTTGTCCGCCTCCTGACTAATAAGGCTGTGGCCGCCACCGCTCTTAGGCAAGCTGGCCATCCGGAGGCTACGGGTCAAGTTTTTTGAGAGGTAGGCGACTGGCTGGGATTAGGGTCCCAGAGTTTGGGTGAGCACCCCTTAGCAACTCCTGTCTTTCATGCACAAACAACTGGAAAGGTTTAGAGATATCTGGCAAGGCCAAGGCTGGGGCCGCAGTCAGGGCAGTCTTAAGCTTGTCAAAAGCTTGTTGCTCTACCTCTGTCCATGTCAAGGGCTGATTTCCTCCAGTGCAGGCATACAGGGGTTTGGCTATCTCAGCAAATCCCAAAATCCATAGTCTGCAGTATCTTACTCCTCCAAGGAATTCTCAAACTTGGTGTTTCATGGTGAAGGTGGGTATTTGCAGCACTGATTGCATTCAGCTTGGTGCCAGTGCCTGGTTACCTTTCCCTATTAACCTAGTCCCAGTAAGTAACTCTCTGCTGGCAGAGTTGGGCCTTTTAGCTAAACCCGGTACCTTAAAATCTATAGGGTCCTTAGTAATGACTGGGTGGTCTCTTTACAGTCCTCTTGGGTTTTTGTGGCTAAGAGTAAGTTATCCACATATTGGAGCAGGGTGCATTCTGGGAACTCAGCTCTGAAATCAGCAAGGCCTTGGCTCAGCGTAATTCTTAAAACCTTGCAGCAGCCTCTCTGCTGGATTTCTGGTCCCTGTGAGTTAACTCGGGTTTCCTGGAGTGCTGTTATCACTGCTTTAGTAATTTTCTTATCTCACTTGGCCTCTAAGGTGTTCCTATTGTTAAAACTTTTTGGGTAATCTCTAACAACTGAGTTAGATTCATTCCCTGGAACCCCTCTAATTTCTGCAACTTTCTTTTGATGTCTGGAGCAGACTGGGAAACAAAAGCCAGATTTATGGCCCGCTGATTCTCTGGGGCTTCAGGGTCAATAGGGGTGTAGGTACGGTAGGCATCCTGTAGACGCTCAAGGAAAGCAGCTGGAGGCTCCTGTGGACCCTGGGTTACAGTCCCTACCTTGGAGAGGTTGGTGGGTTTTCGGGCTGCCCCCCTAACCCCTTCTAATAAGTACCGGTGAAAATTGTTCAAAGCCTGCATGCCTGCTGGGGAGTTTGGGTCCCATTGGGGCCTGGTGGAAGGGAAAAGTTCATTTATTTGTTCCTGACGGTCTTGTACTGACCCTCCCCCAGTCCCAAGTATTGCTTTATAGGCTTCTTGTCTAATCCTACTTCTCTCCTCTGTGGTAAACAATACCAGGAGCAGCTGCTGACAATCATCCCAGGTTGGACGGTGAGTTTGTAAAACTGACTCCAGGAGTCCTGTGAGTGCCTGGGGCTTTTCAGAAAATGGAGGGTGTTGCGCCTTCCAGTTATACAAGTCACTAGAAGAAAGGATATGAACAAAAAGGCGGCCCGGCCACTGCCATCTGCGGGAGGTGCCTCCCGGAGGGGCACAGTTCTGGCGGGTGGGGCCCGCTTCTAGTGTGGAGAGGAGACAAGGGCTGGTCATTAGTACTGTCCGGGAGGGTGCGGAACCCGCCCCTGAGGGCCGAGGATACGGCGGAGGTAACTCTTGGTCTTCGGCAGGGCCTGGAAGAACAGCAGTCTCCTCTCTCCTACTTTCTCTTTCGCTATTTCCTCTCTCCTCTCTCCTACTTTCTTCTCTCTTTTCTCTTACTCTCTCTCTCTCTTGCTTTTCTCTCCTTTCTCCTACTTTCTTCTCTCTTTTCTCTTACTCTCTCTCTCTCTCTTGCTTTTCTCTCCTTTCTCCTACTTTCTTCTCTCTTTTCTCTTACTCTCTCTCTCTCTTGCTTTTCTCTCCTTTCTCCTACTTTCTCTTTCGCTATTTCCTCTCTCCTCTCTCCTACTTTCTTCTCTCTTTTCTCTTACTCTCTCTCTCTCTTGCTTTTCTCTCCTTTCTCCTACTTTCTCTTTCGCTATTTCCTCTCTCCTCTCTCCTACTTTCTCTTTCGCTATTTCCTCTCTCCTCTCTCCTACTTTCTTCTCTCTTTTCTCTTACTCTCTCTCTCTCTTGCTTTTCTCTCCTTTCTCCTACTTTCTTCTCTCTTTTCTCTTACTCTCTCTCTCTCTTGCTTTTCTCTCCTCTCTCCTACTTTCTCTTTCGCTATTTCCTCTCTCCTCTCTCCTACTTTCTCTTTCGCTATTTCCTCTCTCCTCTCTCCTACTTTCTCTTTCGCTATTTCCTCTCTCCTCTCTCCTACTTTCTCTTTCGCTATTTCCTCTCTCCTCTCTCCTACTTTCTCTTTCGCTATTTCCTCTCTCCTCTCTCCTACTTTCTCTTTCGCTATTTCCTCTCTCCTCTCTCCTACTTTCTCTTTCGCTATTTCCTCTCTCCTCTCTCCTACTTTCTCTTTCGCTATTTCCTCTCTCCTCTCTCCTACTTTCTCTTTCGCTATTTCCTCTCTCCTCTCTCCTACTTTCTCTTTCGCTATTTCCTCTCTCCTCTCTCCTACTTTCTCTTTCGCTATTTCCTCTCTCCTCTCTCCTACTTTCTTCTCTCTTTTCTCTTACTCTCTCTCTCTCTCTTGCTTTTCTCTCCTTTCTCCTACTTTCTTCTCTCTTTTCTCTTACTCTCTCTCTCTCTCTTGCTTTTCTCTCCTCTCTCCTACTTTCTCTTTCGCTATTTCCTCTCTCCTCTCTCCTACTTTCTTCTCTCTTTTCTCTTACTCTCTCTCTCTCTTGCTTTTCTCTCCTCTCTCCTACTTTCTTCTCTCTTTTCTCTTACTCTCTCTCTCTCTCTTGCTTTTCTCTCCTCTCTCCTACTTTCTTCTCTCTTTTCTCTTACTCTCTCTCTCTCTTGCTTTTCTCTCCTCTCTCCTACTTTCTTCTCTCTTTTCTCTTACTCTCTCTCTCTCTTGCTTTTCTCTCTCTCCTACTTTCTTCTCTTTTCTCTTACTCTCTCTCTCTCTTGCTTTTCTCTCCTTTCTCCTACTTTCTTCTCTTTTCTCTTACTCTCTCTCTCTCTCTTGCTTTTCTCTCCTCTCTCCTACTTTCTCTTTCGCTATTTCCTCTCTCCTCTCTCTTTCCTTATTTCCTTTCTTCCGCACTTTTGCTTACTACTTGTGTC
>CM038405.1:2865458-2879341 GCA_021498475.1 Saguinus midas | reverse complement strand
TGAGGTCACAGATCCGAGACTGGCCTCGAAGGACACAGCGTATCCAGCATCGTATAAAAACAAAACAAAATTGGGTTGGGATCTGATTTACTAGCCTGTAGTCTCAGCACAAATAATTCCGAGTCAGGAGGATGGTGATGTCACAGGTTCGAGACTGGCCTCGAAAGACACAGCGTATCCAGCATCGTATAAAAACAATAAAACAGAAAAACATGAAAAAGCTGAGCTGTGCTTGGCATGTGCTCACTTTGGCAGCACCTACACTAGAGTTGGGAGGCTACACAAAAGGCCGGCGTGTTCCTAGCGTGAAAATGACCCGCACAGGTGGGGAGATTTTTCTATTTCATGCATTGGTTGTGATTCTGTTGTGGAAATCAAATAAAGATAGATTGGAGGTACAGAAAAATAAATATAGAAGGTTAGCTGGACCTGGTGGTGTGGACACATGCAACCCCAGCTACTTGAAGGGCATTGGAATGACAATCAGTTGAACCCCAAAAGGCAGGTGTGGCAATAAGCAAAGATCGCACTGTTGAACTCCAGCCTTGGTCACAAGAGGAAAACTGTAGGTAACAAAAAGTCAGTTCTGGTGGTGAAGTCTCTGGGCACCTCATCAGTATGAATAACTTTCTTTTTTGTTCTATTTTATTATATAATGTGAATTTTCACCTAAATGCTCAGGCTGACCTCGAACTTGTGACCCCAGGAAACCCACCCACCTCGGCCTCCCAAAGTTCTTAGGATTCTGGCGTGAGTGGCAGCACCTGGCAGAGTTTTTAAATTTTATTTTAACAATACATTATAACAGCCCAGCACGGTGGCTCAGGGCAGCCTGTCATTCTGACGCCCCAAAGATGAATGCGGGCAAATCACGACAAGATGCTGGTTCGAAACCCACACGACCAACATGGTGAAACCTCGTCTTTAAAACAAAACAAAAACAGGAAAACATTAAAGAGCTGAGATGTGCTTGGCATGTGTTCACTGCGGCAGCTCCTACACTAGAATTGGGACTTTTCACAGAATGCCGGCGTGGTCGTAGCATAAAATGACACGCAGAAGTGTGCAACTTTTTGTATCTTATTTATTGGTTGTGATTGCGTTGTGGAAATCAAATAAAGAAAGATTGAAGTTACAGATAAATAGAAATTGAATGGTAGCAGGACCTGGTGGTGTGGACACCTGCAACCCCAGCTACTTTAAGGGCATTGGGATGACAATCAGTTGAACCCAAAACACAAGTGTGGCAATAAGAAGAGATCACACTCTTGGACTCCAGTCTTGGTCACAAGAGGGAAACTGTACGTAATAAAGAAAGGCAGTTCTGGTGGTGAAGTCTCTGGGCACCTCATCAGTATGAATAACTTTCTTTTTTTTGTTCTATTTTATTATGTAATGTGAATTTTCACCTAAATGCTCAGGCTGACATCGAACTCGTAACCTCAGGAAACCCGCACACCTTGGCCTCCCAAAGTGCTGGGATTACAGGCTTGAGCCACCGCGCCCGGCGATCGCCTCTTTCTATATAAAACAAGTTAACAGAAAAACATGAAAAAGCTGAGCTGATCTTGGCATATACTCTATTCGGCAGAACCTACACTACAGTTGGGACGCTACACAGAAGGCCGGCGTGGTCGTAGCGTAAAAATGACACGCACAGGTGTGCAGCTTTTTGTATCTTATTTATTGGGTGTCATTGCTATGTGGAAATCAAATAAAGATAGATTGGAGGTACAGATAAATTAAAATAGAAAGTTAGCTGGACCTGGTGGTGTGGACACCTGTAACACCAGCTACTTTAAGGGCATAGGGATGACAATCAGTTGAACCCTAAAGGCAGGTGTGGCAATAAGGACAGATCGCACTGTTGAACTCCAGCCTTGGTCACAAGAGGAAATTTTACATAATAAAGAAAGAGAGTTCTGGGGTGGAGTCTCCGGCCCCTCGTTTTGTTTCAATTGCACACACTCATCAGTCTGATTACCTTTCTGTTTTTGTTCTCTTTATTATGTAATGTGAATTTTCACCTAAATGCTCAGGCTGACCTCGAACTCGTGACCTCAGGAAACCCACCCACCTCGGCCTCCCAAAGTGCTTAGGTTGCTGGCGTGAGTGGCAGCACCTGCGACAGTTTTTCTAAATTTTTTAACAATACATTATAACAGCCCGGCACCGTGGCTCACCGCAGCCTGACATTCAGGCGTTTCAAAGATCAAGGCGGGCAAATCACGAGAAGATTCGGTTTTGACACCCGCCTGACCAATATGGTGAAACCGGGTCTTTAAAACAAAAAAAAACTATTTGGGTTGGGCTCCGATTTACTGGCCTGTAGTCTCAGCACAAGAAATTCCGAGGCAGGCGGTATGTGAGGTCACATGTTCGAGACTGGCCTCGAAAGACACAGTGTAGCTCGCTCCATATATACAAACAATAAAACAGGAAAACATTAAAAAGCTGAGCTGTGCTTGGCATGTGCTCACTTTGGCAGCACCTACACTAGAATTGGGAGGATACACAAAAGGTCGGCGTGTTTGTAGCGTGAAAATGACCCGCACAGGTGGGGAGATTTTTCTATTTTATGCATTGGTTGTGATTCCGTTGTGGAAATCAAATAAAGATAGATTGGAGGTACAGATAAATTAAAATAGAAAGTTAGCTGGACCTGGTGGTGTGGACACCTGTAACACCAGCTACTTTAAGGGCATAGGGATGACAATCAGTTGAACCCTAAAGGCAGGTGTGGCAATAAGGACAGATCGCACTCTTGAACTCTAGCCTTGGTGACAAGAGGAAAACTGTACCTCATAAAAAAAAGGCAGTTCTCAGGGTGGAGTCTCCCGGCCCTTTGTTTTGTTTCAATTGCAAACACTCATCAGTCTGATTACCTTTTTTTATTGTTTTATTTTATTATGTAATGTGGGTTTTCTACTAAATGCTCAGGCTGACCTCGAACTCGTGACCTCAGGAAACCCACCCACCACGGCCTCCCAGTGTGCTTAGGTTGCTGGCGTGAGTGGCGCCACCTGGCAAAGTCTTTCTAATTTTTTATTAACAATACATTATAACAGGCCGGAACGGTGTCTCACCGCAGCCTGACATTCAGGCGTTTCAAAGATCAAGGCGGGCAAATTACAAGAAGTTGCGAGATTGAGACCCGCCCGACCAACTTGGTGAAACCCCGTCTTTAAAACGAAGACACTGTTTGGGTTGAGCTCCGCTATTCAATCCTGTAGTCTCAGCAGAAAGAACACCGCGGCAGGCGGATCGTGAGGTCACAGGTTCGAGACTGGCCTCGAAAGACACAGTGTAGCTCGCTCCATATATAAAAACAATAAAACAGGAAAACATTAAAAAGCTGAGCTGTGCTTGGCATGTGCTCACTTTGGCAGCACCTACACTAGAATTGGGAGGCTACACAAAAGGCCGGCGTGATAGTAGCGTAAAATAACCGGCACAGGTTTGCAGATTCTTGTATTTTATTTATTGGTTGTGATTGCGTTGTGGAAATCAAATAAAGATAGATTGGAGGTACAGATAAATTAAAATAGAAAGTTAGCTGGACCTGGTGGTGTGGACACCTGCAACCCCAGCTACTTGAAGGGCATTGGGATGACAATCAGTTGAACCCCAAAGGCAGGTGTGGCAATAAGCAAAGATCGCACTGTTGAACTCCAGCCTTGGTCACAAGAGGGAAATTTTACATAATAAAGAAAGAGAGTTCTGGGGGTGGAGTCTCCGGCCCCTCGTTTTGTTTCAATTGCACACACTCATCAGTCTAATTAACGTTCTTTTATTGTTCTTTTTATTATGTAATGTGAATTTTCACCTAAATGCTCAGGCTGACATCGAACTCGTGACCTCAGGAAACCCGCCCACCTCGGCCTCCCAAGGTGCTAAGGTTGCTGGCGTGAGTGGAAGCACTTGGCAGAGTTTTTAAATTTTTATTTTAACAATACATTATTACAGCCCGCCACGGTGGCTCACGGCAGCCTGTAATTCAGACGCCTCAAAGATGAATGCGGGCAAATCACGAGAAGATGCTGGATCGAAAACCACACGACCAACATGGTGAAACCGGGTCTTTAAAACAAAAAAAACTATTTGGGTTGGGCTCCGCTTTACTGGCCTGTAGTCTCAGCACAAGGAATTCCGAGGCAGGCGGTATGTGAGGTCACATGTTCGAGACTGGCCTCGAAAGACACAGTGTAGCTCGCTCCATATATAAAAACAATAAAACAGGAAAACATTAAAAAGCTGAGCTGTGCTTGGCATGTGCTCACTTTGGCAGCACCTACACTAGAATTGGGAGGCTACACAAAAGGTCGGCGTGTTTGTAGCGTGAAAATGACCCGCACAGATGGGGAGATTTTTCTATTTCATGCATTGGTTGTGATTCCGTTGTGGAAATCAAATAAAGATAAATTGGAGGTACAGAAAAATAAATATAGAAGGTTAGCTGGACCTGGTGATGTGGACAACTGCAACCCCAGCTACTTTAAGGGCATTGGGATGACAATCAGTTGAACCCAAAGGACAGGTGTGGCAGTAAGCAAAGATCGCACTGTTGCACTCCAGCCTTGGTCACAAGAGGGAAACTACGTAATAAAGAAAGGCAGTTCTCGAGTGGAGTCTCCCGGACCCTCCTTTTGTTTCAATTGCACACACTCATCAGTCTAATTAACGTTCTTTTATTGTTCTTTTTATTATGTAATGTGAATTTTCACCTAAATGCTCAGGCTGACCTCGAACTCGTGACCTCAGGAAACCCGCCCACCTCGGCCTCCCAAAGTACTTAGGTTGCTGGCGTGAGTGGCGCCACCTGGCAAAGTCTTTCTAATTTTTATTAACAATACATTATAACAGCCCGGCACCGTGGCTCACCGCAGCCTGTCATTCAGAGGACTCAAAGATCAAGGCGGGCAAATTACAAGAAGTTGCGAGATTGAGACCCGCCCGACCAACTTGGTGAAACCCGTCTTTAAAACAAAACAAAACAAAACAAAACAAAATTGGGTTGGGCTCTGCTTTACTAGCCTGTAGTCTCAGCACAAAGAATGCCGCCGCAGGCGGATCCTGAGGTCACAGGTTCGAGACTGGCCTCGAAAGACACAGTGTAGCTCGCTCCATATATAAAAACAATAAAACAGGAAAACATTAAAAAGCTGAGCTGTGCTTGGCATGTGTTCACTGCGGCAGCACCTACCCTAAAATTGTGACGCTACACAGAAGGCCGGCATGGTCGTAGTGTAAAAATGACAGGCACAGGTGTTCAGCGTTTTCTATCTTATTTATTGGTTGTGATGGCGTTGTGAAAATCAAATAAAGATAGATTCGAGTAACAAATAAATAAAAATAGAAAGTTAGCTGGACCTGGTGGTGTGGACATCTGCAACCCCAGCTACATGAAGGGCATTGGGATGACAATAAGTTGAACCCAAAAGGCAGGTGTGGCAATAAGCAAAGATCGCACTGTTGGACTCCAGCCTTGATCACAAGAGGAAAACTGTACGTAATAAAGAAAGGCAGTTCTCAGGGTGGAGTCTCCCGGACCCTCCTTTTGTTTCAATTGCACACTCATCAGTCTGATTACCTTTTTATTGTTTTATTTTATTATGTAATGTGAATTTTCACATAAATGCTCAGGATGACCTCGAACTCGTGATTTCAGGAAACCCGCCCACCTCGGCCTCCCAAGGTGCTAAGGTTGCTGGCTTGAGTGGAAGCACCTGGCAGAGTTTTTCTAATTTTTCCTTAACAATACATTATTACAGCCCGCCACGGTGGCTCACGGCAGCCTGTAATTCAGACGCCTCAAAGATGAATGCGGGCAAATCACGAGAAGATGCTGGTTCGAAACCCACACGACCAACATGGTGAAACCGGGTCTTTAAAACAAAAAAAAACTATTTGGGTTGGGCTCCGCTTTACTGGCCTGTAGTCTCAGCACAAGGAATTCCGAGGCAGGCGGTATGTGAGGTCACATGTTCGAGACTGGCCTCGAAAGACACAGTGTAGCTCGCTCCATATATAAAAACAATAAAACAGGAAAACATTAAAAAGCTGAGCTGTGCTTGGCATGTGCTCACTTTGGCAGCACCTACACTAGAATTGGGAGGCTACACAAAAGGCCGGCGTGTTTGTAGCGTGAAAATGACCCGCACAGGTTTGCAGATTCTTGTATTTTATTTATTGGTTGTGATTGCGTTGTGGAAATCAAATAAAGATAGATTGGAGGTACAGATAAATTAAAATAGAAAGTTAGCTGGACCTGGTGGTGTGGACACCTGCAACCCCAGCTACTTTAAGGGCATTGGGATGACAATCAGTTGAACCCAAAAGGCAGGTGTGGCAATAAGCAAAGATCGCACTGTTGAACTCCAGCCTTGGTGACAAGAGGAAAACTGTACCTCATAAAAAAAAGGCAGTTCTCAGGGTGGAGTCTCCCGGACCCTCCTTTTGTTTCAATTGCACACACTCATCAGTCTGATTACCTTTTTTTATTGTTTTATTTTATTATGTAATGTGGGTTTTATACTAAATGCTCAGGCTGACCTCGAACTCGTGACCTCAGGAAACCCACCCACCATGGCCTCCCAATGTGCTTAGGTTGCTGGCGTGAGTGGCGCCACCTGGCAAAGTCTTTCTAATTTTTTATTTACAATACATTATAACAGGCCGGCACGGTGTCTCACCGCAGCCTGACATTCAGGCGTTTCAAAGATCAAGGCGGGCAAATTACAAGAAGTTGCGAGATTGAGACCCGCCCGACCAACTTGGTGAAACCCCGTCTTTAAAACGAAGACACTGTTTGGGTTGAGCTCCGCTATTCAATCCTGTAGTCTCAGCAGAAAGAACACCGCGGCAGGCGGATCGTGAGGTCACAGGATGGAGACTGGCCTCGAAAGACACAGTGTAGCTCGCTCCATATATACAAACAATAAAACAGGAAAACATTAAAAAGCTGAGCTGTGCTTGGCATGTGCTCACTTTGGCAGCACCTACACTAGAATTGGGAGGATACACAAAAGGTCGGCGTGTTTGTAGCGTGAAAATGACCCGCACAGGTGGGGAGATTTTTCTATTTTATGCATTGGTTGTGATTCCGTTGTGGAAATCAAATAAAGATAGATTGGAGGTACAGATAAATTAAAATAGAAAGTTAGCTGGACCTGGTGGTGTGGACACCTGTAACACCAGCTACTTTAAGGGCATAGGGATGACAATCAGTTGAACCCTAAAGGCAGGTGTGGCAATAAGGACAGATCGCACTCTTGAACTCTAGCCTTGGTGACAAGAGGAAAACTGTACCTCATAAAAAAAAGGCAGTTCTCAGGGTGGAGTCTCCCGGCCCTTCGTTTTGTTTCAATTGCACACACTCATCAGTCTGATTACCTTTTTTTATTGTTTTATTTTATTATGTAATGTGGGTTTTCTACTAAATGCTCAGGCTGACCTCGAACTCGTGACCTCAGGAAACCCACCCACCACGGCCTCCCAGTGTGCTTAGGTTGCTGGCGTGAGTGGCGCCACCTGGCAAAGTCTTTCTAATTTTTTATTAACAATATATTATAACAGGCCGGCACGGTGTCTCACCGCAGCCTGACATTCAGGCGTTTCAAAGATCAAGGCGGGCAAATTACAAGAAGTTGCGAGATTGAGACCCGCCCGACCAACTTGGTGAAACCCCGTCTTTAAAACAAAAAACTATTTGGGTTGGGCTCCGCTTTACTGGCCTGTAGTCTCAGCACAAATAATTCCGAGTCAGGAGGATGGTGATGTCACAGGTTCGAGACTGGCCTCAAGGACACAGCGTATCCAGCATCGTATAAAAACAAACAAAATTGGGTTGGGCTCCGCTTTACTGGCCTGTAGTCTCAGCAGAAAGAACACCGCGGCAGGCGGATCGTGAGGTCACAGGATGGAGACTGGCTTTGAAAGACACAGCGTAGCCCTCTCCCTATTAAAAAAATAAATAAATAAACATAGAAAAGCTAAGCCGGGCTTGGCATGTTCTCGCATCGACAGCCCCTACACTAGAATTGGGACCCGACACAAAAGGCCGGCGTGATAGTAGCGTAAAATGACACGCACAGGTGTGCAGCTTTTGTATTTTATTTATTGGTTGTGAAGGCGTTGTGGAAATCAAATAAAGATAGATTGCAGGTACAGAAAAAAAAAAACATAGAAAGTTAGCTGGACCCGGTGGTGTTCACACCTGCAACCCCAGCTACTTGAAGGGCATTGGAATGACAATCAGTTGAACCCCAAAGGCAGGTGTGGCAATAAGCAAAGATCGCACTGTTGAACTCCAGCCTTGGTCACAAGAGGAAAATTTTACATAATAAAGAAAGAGAGTTCTGGGGGTAGAGTCTCCCCGCCCCTCGTTTTGTTTCAATTGCACACACTCATCAGTCTAATTAACGTTCTTTTATTGTTCTTTTTTATTATGTAATGTGAATTTTCGCCTAAACGCTCAGGCTGACCTCGAACTTGTCACCCCAGGAAACCCGCCCAACTCGGCCTCCCAAAGTACTTAGGTTTCTGGCGTGAGTGGCAGAACCTTGGACAGTTTTTTTATTTTTTTTTAACAATTCATTATAAAAGCCCGGCACGGTGGCTCAGGGCAGCCTGTCATTCTGACGCCCCAAAGATGAATGCGGGCAAATCACGAGAACATGCGGGTTGGAGAAGGCCTGACCAACATGGTGAAACCTCGTCTTTAAAAAAAAAAAATTGGGTTGGGATCTGATTTACTAGCCTGTAGTCTCAGCACAAATAATTCCGAGTCAGGAGGATGGTGATGTCACAGGTTCGAGACTGGCCTCGAAGGACACAGCGTATCCCGCTACGTATAAAAAACAAACAAACAAAAAAAAAACAGGAAAACATTAAAGAGCTGAGATGTGCTTGGCATGTGTTCACTGCGGCAGCTCCTACACTAGAATTGGGACTTTTCACAGAATGCCGGCGTGGTCGTAGCATAAAAATGACACGCAGAAGTGTGCAACTTTTTGTATCTTATTTATTGGTTGTGATTGCGTTGTGGAAATCAAATAAAGAAAGATTGAAGTTACAGATAAATAGAAATTGAATGGTAGCAGGACCTGGTGGTGTGGACACCTGCAACCCCAGCTACTTTAAGGGCATTGGGATGACAATCAGTTGAACCCAAAACACAAGTGTGGCAATAAGAAGAGATCACACTCTTGGACTCCAGTCTTGGTCACAAGAGGGAAACTGTACGTAATAAAGAAAGGCAGTTCTGGTGGTGAAGTCTCTGGGCACCTCATCAGTATGAATAACTTTCTTTTTTTTGTTCTATTTTATTATGTAATGTGAATTTTCACCTAAATGCTCAGGCTGACATCGAACTCGTAACCTCAGGAAACCCGCACACCTTGGCCTCCCAAAGTGCTAAGGTTGCTGGCGTGAGTGGAAGCACCTGGCAGAGTTTTTAAATTTTTATTTTAACAATACATTATTACAGCCCACCACGGTGTCTCACGGCAGCCTGTAATTCAGACGCCTCAAAGATGAATGCGGGCAAATCACGACAAGATGCTGGTTCGAAACCCACACGACCAACATGGTGAAACCGGGTCTTTAAAACAAAAAAAAACTATTTGGGTTGGGCTCCGATTTACTGGCCTGTAGTCTCAGCACAAGAAATTCCGAGGCAGGCGGTATGTGAGGTCACATGTTCGAGACTGGCCTCGAAAGACACAGTGTAGCTCGCTCCATATATACAAACAATAAAACAGGAAAACATTAAAAAGCTGAGCTGTGCTTGGCATGTGCTCACTTTGGCAGCACCTACACTAGAATTGGGAGGCTACACAAAAGGTCGGCGTGTTTGTAGCGTGAAAATGACCCGCACAGGTGGGGAGATTTTTCTATTTTATGCATTGGTTGTGATTCCGTTGTGGAAATCAAATAAAGATAAATTGGAGGTACAGAAAAATAAATATAGAAGGTTAGCTGGACCTGGTGATGTGGACAACTGCAACCCCAGCTACTTGTAGGGCATTGGGATGTCAATAAGTTGAACCCAAAGGACAGGTGTGGCAGTAAGCAAAGATCGCACTGTTGCACTCCAGCCTTGGTCACAAGAGGGAAACTACGCAATAAAGAAAGGCAGTTCTCGAGTGGAGTCTCCCGGACCCTCCTTTTGTTTCAATTGCACACACTCATCAGTCTGATTACTTATCTTTTTTTGTAATGTGGGGTTTCACCTAAATGCTCAGGCTTACCTCGAACTCGTGACCTCAGGAATCTCGCCCACCACGGCCTCGCAAAGTACTTAGGTTGCTGGCGTGAGTGGCAGCACCTGGCACAGTTTTTCTAATTACTTTTAACAATACGTTATAACAGCCCGGCACCGTGGCTCACCGCAGCCTGTCATTCAGAGGACTCAAAGATCAAGGCGGGCAAATCACGAGAAGATGCGTGTTCGAGACCAGTTCGACCAACAAGGTGAAACCCCGTCTTTAAAACAAAAACAAAATTTGGGTTGGGCTCCGCCTTTTAAGCCTGTAGTCTAAGCACAAATAATTCCGAGTCAGGAGGATGGTGAGGTCACATGTTCGAGACTGGCCTCGAAAGACACAGTGTAGCTCGCTCCATATATACAAACAATAAAACAGGAAAACATTAAAAAGCTGAGCTGTGCTTGGCATGTGCTCACTTTGGCAGCACCTACACTAGAATTGGGAGGATACACAAAAGGTCGGCGTGTTTGTAGCGTGAAAATGACCCGCACAGGTGGGGAGATTTTTCTATTTTATGCATTGGTTGTGATTCCGTTGTGGAAATCAAATAAAGATGGATTGGAGGCACAGATAAATTAAAATAGAAAGTTAGCTGGACCTGGTGGTGTGGAAACCTGTAACACCAGCTACTTTAAGGGCATAGGGATGACAATCAGTTGAACCCAAAAAGCAGGTGTGGCAATAAGGACAGATCGCACTCTTGAACTCTAGCCTTGGTGACAAGAGGAAAACTGTACCTCATAAAAAAAAGGCAGTTCTCAGGGTGGAGTCTCCCGGCCCTTTGTTTTGTTTCAATTGCACACACTCATCAGTCTGATTACCTTTTTTTATTGTTTTATTTTATTATGTAATGTGGGTTTTCTACTAAATGCTCAGGCTGACCTCGAACTCGTGACCTCAGGAAACCCACCCACCACGGCCTCCCAGTGTGCTTAGGTTGCTGGCGTGAGTGGCGCCACCTGGCAAAGTCTTTCTAATTTTTTATTAACAATACATTATAACAGGCCGGCACGGTGTCTCACCGCAGCCTGACATTCAGGCGTTTCAAAGATCAAGGCGGGCAAATTACAAGAAGTTGCGAGATTGAGACCCGCCCGACCAACTTGGTGAAACCCCGTCTTTAAAACGAAGACACTGTTTGGGTTGAGCTCCGCTATTCAATCCTGTAGTCTCAGCAGAAAGAACACCGCGGCAGGCGGATCGTGAGGTCACAGGATGGAGACTGGCTTTGAAAGACACAGCGTAGCCCTCTCCCTATTAAAAAAATAAATAAATAAACATAGAAAAGCTAAGCCGGGCTTGGCATGTTCTCGCATCGACAGCCCCTACACTAGAATTGGGACCCGACACAAAAGCCCGGCGTGATAGTAGCGTAAAAATAACCCGCACAGGTTTGCAGATTCTTGTATTTTATTTATTGGTTGTGAAGGCGTTGTGGAAATCAAATAAAGATAGATTGCAGGTACAGAAAAAAAAACATAGAAAGTTAGCTGGACCCGGTGGTGTTGACACCTGCAACCCCAGCTACTTGAAGGGCATTGGAATGACAATCAGTTGAACCCCAAAGGCAGGTGTGGCAATAAGCAAAGATCGCACTGTTGAACTCCAGCCTTGGTCACAAGAGGGAAATTTTACATCATAAAGAAAGAGAGTTCTGGGGGTGGAGTCTCCCGGCCCCTCGTTTTGTTTCAATTGCACACACTCATCAGTCTAATTAACGTTCTTTTATTGTTCTTTTTTATTATGTAATGTGAATTTTCGCCTAAACGCTCAGGCTGACCTCGAACTTGTGACCCCAGGAAACCCGCCCAACTCGGCCTCCCAAAGTTCTTAGGATTCTGGCGTGAGTGGCAGCATCTAGGACAGTTTTTATTTTTTTTTTAACAATTCATTATAAAAGCCCGGCACGGTGGCACAGGGCAGCCTGTCATTCTGACGCCCCAAAGATGAATGCGGGCAAATCACGAGAACATGCGGGTTGGAGAAGGCCTGACCAACATGGTGAAACCTCGTCTTTAAAACAAAACAAAATTGGGTTGGGCTCTGATTTACTAGCCTGTAGTCTCAGCACAAATAATTCCGAGTCAGGAGGATGGTGATGTCACAGGTTCGAGACTGGCCTCGAAGGACACAGCGTATCCCGCTACGTATAAAAAACAAAACAAAACAAAAACAGGAAAACATTAAAGAGCTGAGATGTGCTTGGCATGTGTTCACTGCGGCAGCTCCTACACTGGAATTGGGACTTTTCACAGAATGCCGGCGTGGTCGTAGCATAAAAATGACACGCAGAGATGTGCAACTTTTTGTATCTTATTTATTGGTTGTGATTGCGTTGTGGAAATCAAATAAAGAAAGATTGAAGTTACAGATAAATAGAAATTGAATGGTAGCAGGACCTGGTGGTGTGGACACCTGCAACCCCAGCTACTTTAAGGGCATTGGGATGACAATCAGTTGAACCCAAAACACAAGTGTGGCAATAAGGAGAGATCACACTCTTGGACTCCAGTCTTGGTCACAAGAGGGAAACTGTACGTAATAAAGAAAGGCAGTTCTGGTGGTGAAGTCTCTGGGCACCTCATCAGTATGAATAACTTTCTTTTTTTTGTTCTATTTTATTATATAATGTGAATTTTCACCTAAATGCTCAGGCTGACATCGAACTCGTGACCTCAGGAAACACGCACACCTCGGCCTCCCAAGGTGCTAAGGTTGCTGGCGTGAGTGGAAGCACCTGGCAGAGTTTTTAAATTTTTATTTTAACAATACATTATTACAGCCCGCCACAGTGGCTCACGGCAGCCTGTAATTCAGACGCCTCAAAGATGAATGCGGGCAAATCACGAGAAGATGCTGGTTCGAAACCCACACGACCAACATGGTGAAACCGGGTCTTTAAAACAAAAAAAAACTATTTGGGTTGGGCTCCGCTTTACTGGCCTGTAGTCTCAGCAAAAGGAATTCCGAGGCAGGCGGTATGTGAGGTCACATGTCCGAGAATGGCCTCGAAAAACACAGTGTAGCTCGCTCCATATATAAAAACAATAAAACAGGAAAACATTAAAAAGCTGAGCTGTGCTTGGCATGTGCTCACTTTGGCAGCACCTACACTAGAGTTGGGAGGCTACACAAAAGGCCGGCGTGTTCCTAGCGTGAAAATGACCCGCACAGGTGGGGAGATTTTTCTATTTCATGCATTGGTTGTGATTCTGTTGTGGAAATCAAATAAAGATAAATTGGAGGTACAGAAAAATAAATATAGAAGGTTAGCTGGACCTGGTGATGTGGACAACTGCAACCCCAGCTACTTGTAGGGCATTGGGATGTCAATAAGTTGAACCCAAAAGACAGGTGTGGCAGTAAGCAAAGATCGCACTGTTGCACTCCAGCCTTGGTCACAAGAGGGAAACTACGTAATAAAGAAAGGCAGTTCTCGAGTGGAGTCTCCCGGACCCTCCTTTTGTTTCAATTGCACACACTCATCAGTCTGATTACCTTTTTTTATTGTTTTATTTTATTATGTAATGTGGGTTTTATACTAAATGCTCAGGCTGACCTCGAACTCGTGACCTCAGGAAACCCACCCACCATGGCCTCCCAATGTGCTTAGGT
>CM038405.1:2783586-2865358 GCA_021498475.1 Saguinus midas | reverse complement strand
AAGTAGCTGGGGTTGCAGATGTCCACACCACCAGGTCCAGCTAACTTTCTATTTTTATTTATCTGTACCTCCAATCTATCTTTATTTGATTTCCACATAGCAATGACACCCAATAAATAAGATACAAAAGCTGCACACCTGTGCGTGTCATTTTACGCTACGACCACGCCGGCATTCTGTGAAAAGTCCCAATTCTAGTGTAGGTGCTGCCAAAGTGAGCACATGCCAAGCACAGCTCAGCTTTTTAATGTTTTCCTGTTTTATTGTTTTTATATATGGAGCGAGCTACACTGTGTCTTTCGAGGCCAGTCTCGAACATGTGACCTCACATACCGCCTGCCTCAGAATTTCTTGTGCTGAGACTACAGGCCAGTAAAGCGGAGCCCAACCCAAATAGTCTTTTTGTTTTAAAGACGGGTTTCACCTTGTTGGTCGAACTGGTCTCGAACACGCATCTTCTCGTGATTTGCCCGCCTTGATCTTTGAGGCGTATGAATGAAAGGCTCCGTGAGTCATCATGCCGGGCTGTTATAACGTATTGTTAAAAGTAATTAGAAAAACTCTGCCAGGTGCTTCCACTCACGCCAGCAACCTTAGCACTTTGGGAGGCCGAGGTGGGCGGGTTTCCTGGGGTCACAAGTTCGAGGTCAGCCTGAGCATTTAGGTGAAAATTCACATTACATAATAAAGAGAACAAAAACAGAAAGGTAATCAGACTGATGAGTGTGTGCAATTGAAACAAAACGAGGTGCCGGAGACTCCACCCCAGAACTGCCTTTCTTTATTACGTACAGTTTTCCTCTTGTCACCAAGGCTGGAGTGCAACAGTGCGATCTTTGCTTATTGCAACACCTGCCTTTAGGGTTCAACTGATTGTCATCCCAATGCCCTTCAAGTAGCTGGGGTTGCAGGTGTCCACACCACCAGGTCCAGCTAACTTTCTATTTTTATTTATTTGTTACTCGAATCTATCTTTATTTGATTTCCACAACGCCTTCACAACCAATAAATAAGATACAAAAGCTGCACACCTGTGCGTGTCATTTTACGCTACGACCACGCCGGCATTCTGTGAAAAGTCCCAATTCTAGTGTAGGTGCTGCCAAAGTGAGCACATGCCAAGCACATCTCAGCTCTTTAATGTTTTCCTGTTTTATTGTTTTTATATATGGAGCGAGCTACACTGTGTCTTTCGAGGCCAGTCTCGAACCTGTGTCCTCACGTACCGCCTGCCTCAGAATTTCTTGTGCTGAGACTACAGGCCAGTAAAGCGGAGCCCAACCCAAATAGTCTTTTTGTTTTAAAGACGGGTTTCACCTTGTTGGTCGAACTGGTCTCGAACACGCATCTTCTCGTGATTTGCCGCATTCATCTTTGAGGCGTCTGAATTACAGGCTGCCGTGAGCCACCGTGCCGGGCTGTTATAACGTATTGTTAAAAGTAATTAGAAAAACTCTGCCAGGTGCTTCCACTCACGCCAGCAACCTAAGTACTTTGGGAGGCCGTGGTGGGCGAGATTCCTGAGGTCACGAGTTCGATGTCAGCCTGAGCATTTAGGTGAAAATTCACATTACATAATAAAAGAGAACAAAAACAGAAAGGTAATCAGACTGATGAGGTTCCGAGAGACTTCACCACCAGAACTGCCTTTCTTTATTACGTACAGTTTTCCTCTTGTGATCAAGGCTGGAGTCCAACAGTGCGATCTTTGCTTATTGCCACACCTGCCTTTTGGGTTCAACTTATTGTCATCCCAATGCCCTTAAAGTAGCTGGGGTTGCAGATGTCCACACCACCAGGTCCAGCTAACTTTCTATTTTTATTTATTTGTTACTCGAATCTATCTTTATTTGATTTTCACAACGCCATCACAACCAATAAATAAGATAGAAAACGCTGAACACCTGTGCCTGTCATTTTTACGCTACGACCACGCCGGCGTTCTGTGAAAAGTCCCAATTCTAGTGTAGGAGCTGCCGCAGTGAACACATGCCAAGCACAGCTCAGCTTTTTAATGTTTTCCTGATTTATTGTTTTTATATATGGAGCGAGCTACACTGTGTCTTTCGAGGCCAGTCTCGAACATGTGACCTCACATACCGCCTGCCTCGGAATTCTTTGTGCTGAGACTACAGGCTAGTAAAGCAGAGCCCAACCCAAATAGTCTTTTTGTTTTAAAGACCTGGTATCACCATGTTGGTCGTGCAGGGTTCGAACCCGCATCTTCTCGTGATTTGCCGCATTCATCTTTGGGGCGTCAGAATGACAGGCTGCCGTGAGCCACCGTGCCGGGCTGTTATAACGTATTGTTAAAAGTAATTAGAAAAACTCTGCCAGGTGCTGCCACTCACGCCAGAAACCTAAGTACTTTGGGAGGCCGAGGTGGGTGGGATTTCTGAGGTTTCGAGTTCGAGGTCAGCCTGAGCATTTAGGTGAAAATTCACATTACATAATAAAAAGAACAATAAAAGAACGTTAATTAGACTGATGAGTGTGCAATTGAAACAAAACGAGGTGCCGGAGACTCCACCCCAGAACTCTCTTTCTTTATTACGTACAGTTTTCCTCTTGTGACCGAGGCTGGTGTCCAAGAGTGCGATCTTTGCTTATTGCCACACTTGTGTTTTGGGTTCAACTGATTGTCATCCCAATGCCCTTCAAGTAGCTGGGGTTGCAGATGTCCACACCACCTGGTCCAGCTAACTTTCCATTTCTATTTATCTGTAACTTCAATCTATCTTTATTTGATTTCCACAACGGAATCACAACCAATAAATAAGATAGAAAACGCTGAACACCTGTGCCTGTCATTTTACGCTACGACCACGCCGGCATTCTGTGAAAAGTCCCAATTCTAGTGTAGGAGCTGCCGCAGTGAAGACATGCCAAGCACAGCTCAGCTTTTTAATGTTTTCCTTTTTATTGTTTTTATATATGGAGCGAGCTACACTGTATCTGTCGAGGCAGTCTCGAATATGTGACCTCACATACCGCCTGCCTCAGAATTTCTTGTGCTGAGACTACAGGATTGAATAGCGGAGCTCAACCCAAACAGTGTCTTCGTTTTAAAGACGGGTTTCACCATGTTGGTCGTGTGGTTTCGATCCAGCATCTTCTCGTGATTTGCCCGCATTCATCTTTGAGGCGTCTGAATGACAGGCTGCCGTGAGCCACCGTGGCGGGCTGTAATAATGTATTGTTAAAATAAAAATTTAAAAACTCTGCCAAGTGCTTCCACTCACGCCAGCAACCTAAGTACTTTGGGAGGCCGAGGTGGGTGGGATTTCTGAGGTTTCGAGTTCGAGGTCAGCTGGAGCATTTAGGTGAAACCCCACATTACATAATAAAATAAAACAATAAAAAGGTAATCAGACTGATGAGTGTGCAATTGAAACAAAACGAGGTGCCGGAGACTCCACCCCAGAACTGCCTTTCTTTATTGCGTAGTTTCCTCTTGTGACCGAGGCTGGTGTCCAAGAGTGCGATCTTTGCTTATTGCCACACCTGCCTTTTGGGTTCAACTTATTGACATCCCAATGCCCTTCATGTAGCTGGGGTTGCAGATGTCCACACCACCTGGTCCAGCTAACTTTCTATTTTTATTTATTTGTTACTCGAATCTATCTTTATTTGATTTCCACAACGGAATCACAACCAATAAATAAGATAGAAAACGCTGAACACCTGTGCCTGTCATTTTACACTACGACCATGCCGGCCTTCTGTGTAGCCTCCCAATTCTAGTGTAGGTGCTGCCGCAGTGAAGACATGCCAAGCACAGCTCAGCTTTTTAATGTTTTCCTTTTTATTGTTTTTATATATGGAGCGAGCTACACTGTGTCTTTCGAGGCCAGTCTCGAACCTGTGTCCTCACGTACCGCCTGCCTCAGAATTTCTTGTGCTGAGACTACAGGCTTAAAAGGCGGAGCCCAACCCAAATAGTTTTTTTGTTTTAAAGACGGGTTTCACCTTGTTGGTCGAACTGGTCTCGAACACGCATCTTCTCGTGATTTGCCGCATTCATCTTTGAGGCGCCTGAATGACAGGCTGCCCTGAGCCACCGTGCCGGGCTGTTATAATGTATTGTTAAAAAAAAAAAAAAAAAAAAAAAAAAAAAAAAAAAAAAAAAAAAAAAAAAAAAAAAAAAAAAAAAAAAAAAAAAAAAAAAAAAAAAAAAAAAAAAAAAAAAAAAAAAAAAAAAAAAAAAAAAAAAAAAAAAAAAAAAAAAAAAAAAAAAAAAAAAAAAAAGAAAGAGGGCAACGCTGTGTCCTTCGAGGCCAGTCTCGAACCTGTGACCTCACGATCCGCCTGCCTCGGAATTCTTTGTGCTGAGACTACAGGCCAGTAAAGCGGAGCCCAACCCAAATAGTCTTTTTGTTTTAAAGACGGTTTCACCATGTTGGTCGTGCAGGGTTCGAACCCGCATCTTCTCGTGATTTGCCCGCCTTGATCTTTGAGTCCTCTGAATGACAGGCTGCCCTGAGCCACCGTGCCGGGCTGTTATAATGTATTGTTAAAATAAAAATTTAAAAACTCTGCCAAGTGCTTCCACTCACGCCAGCAACCTTAGCACCTTGGGAGGCCGAGGTGGGCGGGTTTCCTGAGGTCACGAGTTCGAGGTCAGCTGGAGCATTTAGGTGAAACCCCACATTACAAAAAGATAAGTAATCAGACTGATGAGGTTCCGAGAGACTTCACCACCAGAACTGCCTTTCTTTATTACGTAGTTTCCTCTTGTCACCAAGGCTGGAGTCCAACAGTGCGATCTTTGCTTATTGCCACACCTGCCTTTTGGGTTCAACTGATTGTCATCCCAATGCCCTACAAGTAGCTGGGGTTGCATGTGTCCACACCACCAGGTCCAGCTAACCTTCTATATTTATTTTTCTGTACCTCCAATTTATCTTTATTTGATTTCCACAACGCAATCACAACCAATGCATGAAATAGAAAAATCTCCCCATCTGTGCGGGTCATTTTCACGCTACAAACACGCCGACCTTTTGTGTAGCCTCCCAATTCTAGTGTAGGTGCTGCCGAACGGAGCAGATTCCAAGCCCAGGTCAGCGTTTTTATGTTTTTCTGTTTTATTGTTTTTATATATGGAGCGAGCTACACTGTGTCTTTCGAGGCCAGTCTCGAACCTGTGACCTCACGATCCGCCTGCCTCGGAATTCTTTGTGCTGAGACTACAGGCTTAAAAGGCGGAGCCCAACCCAAATTTTGTTTTTGTTTTAAAGACGGGTTTCACCTTGTTGGTCGAACTGGTCTCGAACACGCATCTTCTCGTGATTTGCCGCATTCATCTTTGAGGCGTCTGAATGACAGGCTGCCGTGAGCCACCGTGCCGGGCTGTTATAATGTATTGTTAAAAAAAATTAGAAAAACTCTGCCAGGTGCTGCCACTCACGCCAGCAACCTAAGTACTTTGGGAGGCCGAGGTGGGTGGGTTTCCTGAGGTCACGAGTTCGATGTCAGCCTGAGCATTTAGGTGAACATTCACATTACATAATAAAAGAGAACAAAAACAGAAAGTCATTCAGACTGATGAGTGTGCAATTGAAACAAAACGAGGGGCCGGAGACTCCACCCCAGAACTGCCTTTTTTTATTACGTACAGTTTTCCTCTTGTGACCGAGGCTGGTGTCCAAGAGTGCGATCTTTGCTTATTGCCACACCTGCCTTTTGGGTTCAACTGATTGTCATCCCAATGCCCTTCATGTAGCTGGGGTTGCAGTTGTCCACATCACCAGGTCCAGCTAACCTTCTATATTTATTTTTCTGTACCTCCAATTTATCTTTATTTGATTTCCACAACGCCTTCACAACCAATAAATAAGATACAAAACCTGCACACCTGTGCGTGTCATTTTTATGCTATGACCACGCCGGCGTTCTGTGTAGAGTCTCACTCCTTGTGTAGGTGCTGCCGCAGTGAAGACATGCCAAGCACAGCTCAGCTTTTTAATGTTTTTCTGTTTTGTGCTTTTATTGGGAGTGGGCTATGCTCTGTCTTTTGAGGCCAGTCTCGGATCTGTGACCTCACTGCCAGCCTGACCGAATTCTTTGTGCTGAGACTACAGGATTGAATAGCGGAGCTCAACCCAAACAGTGTCTTCGTTTTAAAGACGGGTTTCACCATGTTGGTCGTGTGGTTTCGATCCAGCATCTTCTCGTGATTTGCCCGCCTTGATCTTTGAGTCCTCTGAATGACAGGCTGCCGTGAGCCACCGTGCCGGGCTGTTATAATGTATTGTTAAAAAAAATTAGAAAAACTGTGCCAGGTGCTGCCACTCACGCCAGCAACCTAAGCACTTTGGGAGGCCGAGGTGGGTGGGTTTCCTGGGGTCACAAGTTCGAGGTCAGCCTGAGCATTTAGGTGAAACCCCACATTACAAAAAAGATAAGTAATCAGACTGATGAGGTGCCCAGAGACTTCACCACCAGAACTGCCTTTCTTTATTACGTAGTTTCCTCTTGTGACCAAGGCTGGAGTGCAACAGTGCGATCTTTGCTTATTGCCACACTTGCCTTTTGGGTAAAACTGATTGTCATCCCAATGCCCTTCATGTAGCTGGGGTTGCAGTTGTCCACATCACCAGGTCCAGCTAACCTTCTATATTTATTTTTCTGTACCTGCAATCTATCTTTATTTGATTTCCACAACAGAATCACAACCAATAAATAAGATACAAAACCTGCACACCTGTGCGTGTCATTTTATGCTATGACCACGCCGGCGTTCTGTGTAGAGTCTCACTCCTTGTGTAGGTGCTGCCGCAGTGAAGACATGCCAAGCACAGCTCAGCTTTTTAATGTTTTTCTGTTTTATTGTTTTTTATACGATGCTGGATACGCTGTGTCTTTCGAGGCCAGTCTCGGATCTGTGACCTCACTGCCAGCCTGACCCGGAATTCTTTGTGCTGAGACTACAGGCTAGTAAAGCGGAGCCCAACACAAATTTTTTTGTTTTAAAGACGGGTTTCACCTTGTTGGTCGAACTGGTCTCGAACACGCATCTTCTCGTGATTTGCCCGCATTCATCTTTGAGGCGCCTGAATGACAGGCTGCCGTGAGCCACCGTGGCGGGCTGTAATAATGTATTGTTAAAAAATTTAGAAAAACTGTGCCAGGTGCTGCCACTCACGCCAGCAACCTAAGCACTTTGGGAGGCCGTGGTGGGTGGGTTTCCTGGGGTCACAAGTTCGAGGTCAGCCTGAGCATTTAGGTGAAACCCCACATTACAAAAAAGATAAGTAATCAGACTGATGAGGTGCCCAGAGACTTCACCACCAGAACTGCCTTTCTTTATTACGTACAGTTTTCCTCTTGTGACCAAGGCTGGAGTTCAACAGTGCGATCTTTGCTTATTGCCACACCTGCCTTTGGGGTTCAACTGATTGTCATTCCAATGCCCTTCAAGTAGCTGGGGTTGCATGTGTCCACACCACCAGGTCCAGCTAACCTTCTATATTTATTTTTCTGTACCTGCAATCTATCTTTATTTGATTTCCACAACAGAATCACAACCAATAAATAAGATACAAAACCTGCACACCTGTGCGTGTCATTTTATGCTATGACCACGCCGGCGTTCTGTGTAGAGTCTCACTCCTTGTGTAGGTGCTGCCGCAGTGAAGACATGCCAAGCACAGCTCAGCTTTTTAATGTTTTTCTGTTTTATTGTTTTTTATACGATGCTGGATACGCTGTGTCTTTCGAGGCCAGTCTCGGATCTGTGACCTCACTGCCAGCCTGACCCGGAATTCTTTGTGCTGAGACTACAGGCTAGTAAAGCGGAGCCCAACACAAATTTTTTTGTTTTAAAGACGGTTTCACCATGTTGGTCGGGCGGGTCTCAATCTCGCAACTTCTTGTAATTTGCCCGCCTTGATCTTTGAGGCGCCTGAATGACAGGCTGCCGTGAGCCACTGTGGCGGGCTGTAATAATGTATTGTTAAAAAATTTAGAAAAACTGTGCCAGGTGCTGCCACTCACGTCAGCAACCTTAGCACCTTGGGAGGCCGAGGTGGGCGGGTTTCCTGAGGTCACGAGTTCGATGTCAGCCTGAGCATTTAGGTGAAAATTCACATTACATAATAAAAGAGAACAAAAACAGAAAGTCATTCAGACTGATGAGGTGCCGAGAGACTTCACCACCAGAACTGACTTTTTTTGTTACCTACAGTTTTCCTCTTGTGACCGAGGCTGGTGTCCAAGAGTGCGATCTTTGCTTATTGCCACACTTGCCTTTTGGGTAAAACTGATTGTCATCCCAATCCCCTTCAAGTAGCTGGGGTTGCATGTGTCCACACCACCTGGTCCAGCTAACTTTCCATTTCTATTTATCTGTAACTTCAATCTATCTTTATTAAATTTCCACAGCGCAATCACAGCCAACAAATAAGATACAAAAACCTGCACACCTGTGCGTGTCATTTTTATGCTATGACCACGCCGGCGTTCTGTGTAGAGTCTCACTCCTTGTGTAGGTGCTGCCGCAGTGAAGACATGCCAAGCACAGCTCAGCTTTTTAATGTTTTTCTGTTTTATTGTTTTTTATACGATGCTGGATACGCTGTGTCTTTCGAGGCCAGTCTCCATCCTGTGACCTCACGATCCGCCTGCCGCGGTGTTCTTTCTGCTGAGACTACAGGCTAGTAAAGCGGAGCCCAACACAAATTTTTTTGTTTTAAAGACGGTTTCACCATGTTGGTCGTGTGGTTTCGAACCAGCATCTTCTCGTGATTTGCCCGCATTCATCTTTGAGGAGTCTGAATGACAGGCTGCCGTGAGCCACCGTGCTGGGCTGTTATAATGTATTGTTAAAAAAATTAGAAAGACTTTGCCAGGTGGCGCCACTCACGCCAGCAACCTAAGCACTTTGGGAGGCCGAGGTGGGCGGGTTTCCTGAGGTCACGAGTTCGATGTCAGCCTGAGCATTTAGGTGAAAATTCACATTACATAATAAAAAAGAACAATAAAAGAACGTTAATTAGACTGATGAGTGTGTGCAATTGAAACAAAACGAGGGGCCGGGAGACTCCACCCCCAGAACTCTCTTTCTTTATGATGTAAAATTTCCCTCTTGTGACCAAGGCTGGAGTTCAACAGTGCGATCTTTGCTTATTGCCACACCTGCCTTTGGGGTTCAACTGATTGTCATCCCAATCCCTTCAAGTAGCTGGGGTTGCAGGTGTCCACACCACCAGGTCCAGCTAACCTTCTATATTTATTTTTCTGTACCTGCAATCTATCTTTATTTGATTTCCACAACGCCTTCACAACCAATAAATAAAATACAAGAATCTGCAAACCTGTGCCGGTTATTTTTACGCTACTATCACGCCGGCCTTTTGTGTCGGGTCCCAATTCTAGTGTAGGGGCTGTCGATGCGAGAACATGCCAAGCCCGGCTTAGCTTTTCTATGTTTATTTATTTATTTTTTTAATAGGGAGAGGGCTACGCTGTGTCTTTCAAAGCCAGTCTCCATCCTGTGACCTCACGATCCGCCTGCCGCGGTGTTCTTTCTGCTGAGACTACAGGCTAGTAAAGCGGAGCCCAACCCAAATAGTTTTTTTGTTTTAAAGACGGGTTTCACCATGTTGGTCGTGTGGGTTTCGAACCAGCATCTTCTCGTGATTTGCCCGCATTCATCTTTGAGGCGTCTGAATGACAGGCTGCGGTGAGACACCGTGCCGGCCTGTTATAATGTATTGTAAATAAAAAATTAGAAAGACTTTGCCAGGTGGCGCCACTCACGCCAGCAACCTAAGCACATTGGGAGGCCATGGTGGGTGGGTTTCCTGAGGTCACGAGTTCGAGGTCAGCCTGAGCATTTAGTATAAAACCCACATTACATAATAAAATAAAACAATAAAAAAAGGTAATCAGACTGATGAGTGTGTGCAATTGAAACAAAACGAGGGGCCGGAGACTCCACTCGAGAACTGCCTTTCTTTATTACGTAGTTTCCCTCTTGTGACCAAGGCTGGAGTGCAACAGTGCGATCTTTGCTTACTGCCACACCTGTCTTTTGGGTTCAACTTATTGACATCCCAATGCCCTACAAGTAGCTGGGGTTGCAGTTGTCCACATCACCAGGTCCAGCTAACCTTCTATATTTATTTTTCTGTACCTCCAATTTATCTTTATTTGATTTCCACAACAGAATCACAACCAATGCATGAAATAGAAAAATCTCCCCACCTGTGCGGGTCATTTTCACGCTAGGAACACGCCGGCCTTTTGTGTAGCCTCCCAACTCTAGTGTAGGTGCTGCCAAAGTGAGCACATGCCAAGCACAGCTCAGCTTTTTAATGTTTTCCTGTTTTATTGTTTTTATATATGGAGCGAGCTACACTGTGTTTTTCGAGGCCATTCTCGGACATGTGACCTCACATACCGCCTGCCTCGGAATTCCTTTTGCTGAGACTACAGGCCAGTAAAGCGGAGCCCAACCCAAATAGTTTTTTTTTGTTTTAAAGACCCGGTTTCACCATGTTGGTCGTGTGGGTTTCGAACCAGCATCTTCTCGTGATTTGCCCGCATTCATCTTTGAGGCGTCTGAATTACAGGCTGCCGTGAGCCACTGTGGCGGGCTGTAATAATGTATTGTTAAAATAAAAATTTAAAAACTCTGCCAGGTGCTTCCACTCACGCCAGCAACCTTAGCACCTTGGGAGGCCGAGGTGTGCGTGTTTCCTGAGGTCACGAGTTCGATGTCAGCCTGAGCATTTAGGTGAAAATTCACATTATATAATAAAATAGAACAAAAAAAAGAAAGTTATTCATACTGATGAGGTGCCCAGAGACTTCACCACCAGAACTGCCTTTCTTTATTACGTACAGTTTCCCTCTTGTGACCAAGGCTGGAGTGCAACAGTGCGATCTTTGCTTATTGCCACACCTGCCTTTTGGGGTTCAACTGATTGTCATCCCAATGCCCTTCAAGTAGCTGGGGTTGCAGTTGTCCACATCACCAGGTCCAGCTAACCTTCTATATTTATTTTTCTGTACCTCCAATCTATCTTTATTTGATTTCCACAACGGAATCACAACCAATGCATGAAATAGAAAAATCTCCCCACCTGTGCGGGTCATTTTCACGCTAGGAACACGCCGGCCTTTTGTGTAGCCTCCCAATTCTAGTGTAGGTGCTGCCAAAGTGAGCACATGCCAAGCACAGCTCAGCTTTTTAATGTTTTCCTGTTTTTGTTTTGTTTTAAAGACCCGGTTTCACCATGTTGGTCGTGTGGGTTTCAACCAGCATCTTCTCGTGATTTGCCGCATTCATCTTTGGGGCGTCAGAATGACAGGCTGCCCTGTGCCACCGTGCCGGGCTGTTATAATGTATTGTTAAAAAAAAATAAAAACTGTCCTAGATGCTGCCACTCACGCCAGCAACCTTAGCACCTTGGGAGGCCGAGTTGGGCGGGTTTCCTGAGGTCACGAGTTCGAGGTCAGCCTGAGCATTTAGTAGAAAACCCACATTACATAATAAAAAGAACAATAAAAGAACGTTAATTAGACTGATGAGTGTTTGCAATTGAAACAAAACGAGGGGCCGGAGACTCCACCCTGAGAACTGCCTTTCTTTATTACGTAGTTTCCTCTTGTGACCAAGACTGGAGTCCAAGAGTGTGATCTCTCCTTATTGCCACACCTGCCTTTTGGGGTTCAACTTATTGACATCCCAATGCCCTTCAAGTAGCTGGGGTTGCAGGTGTCAACACCACCGGGTCCAGCTAACTTTCTATGTTTTTTTCTGTACCTGCAATCTATCTTTATTTGATTTCCACAACAGAATCACAACCAATGCATGAAATAGAAAAATCTCCCCACCTGTGCGGGTCATTTTCACGCTAGGAACACGCCGGCCTTTTGTGTAGCCTCCCAACTCTAGTGTAGGTGCTGCCAAAGTGAGCACATGCCAAGCACAGCTCAGCTTTTTAATGTTTTCCTGTTTTATTGTTTTTATATATGGAGCGAGCTACACTGTGTCTTTCGAGGCCAGTCTCGAACATGTGACCTCACATACCGCCTGCCTCGGAATTCCTTTTGCTGAGACTACAGGCTAGTAAATCAGAGCCCAACCCAAATAGTTTTTTTGTTTTAAAGACGGGTTTCACCATGTTGGTCAGGCCTTCTCCAACCCGCATGTTCTCGTGATTTGCCGCATTCATCTTTGGGGCGTCAGAATGACAGGCTGCCGTGAGCCACCGTGCCGGGCTGTTATAATGTATTGTTAAAATAAAATTTAAAAACTCTGCCAGGTGCTTCCACTCACGCCAGAATCCTAAGAACTTTGGGAGGCCGAGGTGTGCGTGTTTCCTGAGGTCACGAGTTCGAGGTCAGCCTGAGCATTTAGGTGAAAATTCACATTACATAATAAAAAGAACAATAAAAGAACGTTAATTAGACTGATGAGTGTGCAATTGAAACAAAACGAGGGGCCGGAGACTCCACCCCAGAACTGCCTTTCTTTATTACGTAGTTTCCTCTTGTGACCAAGGCTGGAGTTCAACAGTGCGATCTTTGCTTATTGCCACACTTGTGTTTTGGGTTCAACTTATTGACATCCCAATGCCCTTAAAGTAGCTGGGGTTGCAGTTGTCCACATCACCAGGTCCAGCTAACTTTCTATGTTTTTTTCTGTACCTGCAATCTATCTTTATTTGATTTCCACAACGCCTTCACAACCAATAAATAAGATACAAAAAGTTGCACATCTCTGCGTGTCATTTTTATGCTACGACCACGCCGGCATTCTGTGAAAAGTCCCAATTCCAGTGTAGGAGCTGCCGCAGTGAACACATGCCAAGCACATCTCAGCTCTTTAATGTTTTCCTGTTTTTGTTTTGTTTTGTTTTTTATACGTAGCGGGATACGCTGTGTCTTCGAGGCCAGTCTCGAACCTGTGACGTCACCATCCTCCTGACTCAGAATTATTTGTGCTGAGACTACAGGCTAGTAAAGCAGAGCCCAACCCAATTTTTTTTTGTTTTAAAGACGAGGTTTCACCATGTTGGTCAGGCCTTCTCCAACCCGCATGTTCTCGTGATTTGCCCGCATTCATCTTTGGGGCGTCAGAATGACAGGCTGCCCTGAGCCACCGTGCCGGGCTTTTATAATGAATTGTTAAAAAAAAATAAAAACTGTCCTAGGTGCTGCCACTCACGCCAGAAACCTAAGCACTTTGGGAGGCCGAGTTGGGCGGGTTTCCTGGGGTCACAAGTTCGAGGTCAGCCTGAGCGTTTAGGCGAAAATTCACATTACATAATAAAAAAGAACAATAAAAGAAAGTTAATCAGACTGATGAGTGTGTGCAATTGAAACAAAACGAGGGGCCGGGAGACTCCACCCCAGAACTGCCTTTCTTTATTACATAAAGTTTCCCTCTTGTGACCAAGGCTGGAGTCCAACAGTGCGATATTTGCTTATTGCCACACCTGCCTTTGGGGTTCAACTGATTGCCATTCCAATGCCCTTCAAGTAGCTGGGGTTGCAGGTGTCCACACCACCGGGTCCAGCTAACTTTCTATGTTTTTTTTTCTGTACCTGCAATCTATCTTTATTTGATTTCCACAACGCCATCACAACCAATAAATAAAACACAAAAATCTGCACACCTGTGCCGGTCATTTTTTCGCTACTATCACGCCGGCCTTTTGTGTCGGGTCCCAATTCTAGTGTAGGGGCTGTCGATGCGAGAACATGCCAAGCCCGGCTTAGCTTTTCTATGTTTATTTATTTATTTTTTTAATAGGGAGAGGGCTACGCTGTGTCTTTCAAAGCCAGTCTCCATCCTGTGACCTCACGATCCGCCTGCCGCGGTGTTCTTTCTGCTGAGACTACAGGATTGAATAGCGGAGCTCAACCCAAACAGTGTCTTCGTTTTAAAGACGGGGTTTCACCATGTTGGTCGGGTGGGTCTCGATCTCGCAACTTCTCGTAATTTGCCCGCCTTGATCTTTGAAACGCCTGAATGTCAGGCTGCGGTGAGACACCGTGCCGGCCTGTTATAATGTATTGTTAATAAAAAATTAGAAAGACTTTGCCAGGTGGCGCCACTCACGCCAGCAACCTAAGCACACTGGGAGGCCGTGGTGGGTGGGTTTCCTGAGGTCACGAGTTCGAGGTCAGCCTGAGCATTTAGTAGAAAACCCACATTACATAATAAAATAAAACAATAAAAAAAGGTAATCAGACTGATGAGTGTTTGCAATTGAAACAAAACAAAGGGCCGGGAGACTCCACCCTGAGAACTGCCTTTTTTTTATGAGGTACAGTTTTCCTCTTGTCACCAAGGCTAGAGTTCAAGAGTGCGATCTGTCCTTATTGCCACACCTGCCTTTAGGGTTCAACTGATTGTCATCCCTATGCCCTTAAAGTAGCTGGTGTTACAGGTGTCCACACCACCAGGTCCAGCTAACTTTCTATTTTAATTTATCTGTACCTCCAATCTATCTTTATTTGATTTCCACAACGGAATCACAACCAATGCATAAAATAGAAAAATCTCCCCACCTGTGCGGGTCATTTTCACGCTACAAACACGCCGACCTTTTGTGTATCCTCCCAATTCTAGTGTAGGTGCTGCCAAAGTGAGCACATGCCAAGCACAGCTCAGCTTTTTAATGTTTTCCTGTTTTTGTTTGTTTTGTTTTGTTTTAAAGACGAGGTTTCACCATGTTGGTCGTGTGGGTTTCAACCAGCATCTTCTCGTGATTTGCCCGCCTTGATCTTTGAAACGCCTGAATGTCAGGCTGCGGTGAGACACCGTTCCGGCCTGTTATAATGTATTGTTAAAATAAAATTTAAAAACTCTGCCAGGTGCTGCCACTCACGCCAGAATCCTAAGAACTTTGGGAGGCCGAGTTGGGCGGGTTTCCTGGGGTGACAAGTTCGAGGTCAGCCTGAGCATTTAGTAGAAAACCCACATTACATAATAAAAAGAACAATAAAAGAACGTTAATTAGACTGATGAGTGTTTGCAATTGAAACAAAACAAAGGGCCGGGAGACTCCACCCTGAGAACTGCCTTTTTTTTATGAGGTACAGTTTTCCTCTTGTCACCAAGGCTAGAGTTCAAGAGTGCGATCTGTCCTTATTGCCACACCTGCCTTTGGGGTTCAACTGATTGTCATTCCAATGCCCTTCAAGTAGCTGGGGTTGCAGGTGTGAACACCACCGGGTCCAGCTAACTTTCTATGTTTTTTTCTGTACCTCCAATCTATCTTTATTTGATTTCCACAACGGAATCACAACCAATGCATAAAATAGAAAAATCTCCCCACCTGTGCGGGTCATTTTCACGCTACAAACACGCCGACCTTTTGTGTATCCTCCCAATTCTAGTGTAGGGGCTGTCGATGCGAGAACATGCCAAGCCCAGCTCAGCTTTTTAATGTTTTCCTGTTTTATTGTTTGTATATATGGAGCGAGCTACACTGTGTCTTTCGAGGCCAGTCTCGAACATGTGACCTCACATACCGCCTGCCTCGGAATTTCTTGTGCTGAGACTACAGGCTAGTAAATCAGATCCCAACCCAATTTTTTTTTTTTTAAAGACGAGGTTTCACCATGTTGGTCAGGCCTTCTCCAACCCGCATGTTCTCGTGATTTGCCCGCATTCATCTTTGGGGCGTCAGAATGACAGGCTGCCCTGAGCCACCGTGCCGGGCTGTTATAATGTATTGTTAAAATAAAATTTAAAAACTCTGCCAGGTGCTGCCACTCACGCCAGAAACCTAAGTACTTTGGGAGGCCAAGGTGTGCGGGTTTCCTGAGGTTACGAGTTCGATGTCAGCCTGAGCATTTAGGTGAAAATTCACATTACATAATAAAAAGAACAATAAAAGAACGTTAATTAGACTGATGAGTGTGCAATTGAAACAAAACAAAGGGCCGGAGACTCCACCCTGAGAACTGCCTTTCTTTATTACGTACAGTTTTCCTCTTGTGATCAAGGCTGGAGTCCAACAGTGCGATCTTTGCTTATTGCCACACTTGTGTTTTGGGTTCAACTGATTGTCATCCCAATGCCCTTAAAGTAGCTGGGGTTGCAGATGTCCACACCACCAGGTCCAGCTAACTTTCTATGTTTTTTTCTGTACCTCCAATCTATCTTTATTTGATTTCCACAACGGAATCACAACCAATAAATAAGATACAAAAGTTGCACACTTCTGCGTGTCATTTTTATGCTACGACCACGCCGGCATTCTGTGAAAAGTCCCAATTCTAGTGTAGGTGCTGCCAAAGTGAGCACATGCCAAGCACATCTCAGCTCTTTAATGTTTTCCTGTTTTTTTTTTGTTTGTTTGTTTTTTATACGTAGCGGGATACGCTGTGTCCTTCGAGGCCAGTCTCGAACCTGTGACATCACCATCCTCCTGACTCGGAATTATTTGTGCTGAGACTACAGGCTAGTAAATCAGATCCCAACCCAATTTTTTTTTTTTAAAGACGAGGTTTCACCATGTTGGTCAGGCCTTCTCCAACCCGCATGTTCTCGTGATTTGCCCGCATTCATCTTTGGGGCGTCAGAATGACAGGCTGCCCTGAGCCACCGTGCCGGGCTTTTATAATGAATTGTTAAAAAAAAATAAAAAAACTGTCCAAGGTGCTGCCACTCACGCCAGAAACCTAAGTACTTTGGGAGGCCGAGTTGGGCGGGTTTCCTGGGGTGACAAGTTCGAGGTCAGCCTGAGCGTTTAGGCGAAAATTCACATTACATAATAAAAAAGAACAATAAAAGAACGTTAATTAGACTGATGAGTGTGTGCAATTGAAACAAAACGAGGGGCGGGGAGACTCTACCCCCAGAACTCTCTTTCTTTATTATGTAAAATTTTCCTCTTGTGACCAAGGCTGGAGTTCAACAGTGCGATCTTTGCTTATTGCCACACCTGCCTTTGGGGTTCAACTGATTGTCATTCCAATGCCCTTCAAGTAGCTGGGGTTGCAGGTGTGAACACCACCGGGTCCAGCTAACTTTCTATGTTTTTTTTTTTCTGTACCTGCAATCTATCTTTATTTGATTTCCACATAGCAATGACACCCAATAAATAAGATACAAAAAGCTGCACACCTGTGCGTGTCATTTTTACGCTACGACCACGCCGGCCTTCTGTGTAGCGTCCCAATTGTAGTGTAGGTTCTGCCGAATAGCGTATATGCCAAGATCAGCTCAGCTTTTTCATGTTTTTCTGTTACCTTGTTTTATATAGAAAGAGGGCATGGCTGGGGGCGGTGGCTCAAGCCTGTAATCCCAGCACTTTGGGAGGCCGAGGCGGGTGGATCACAAGGTCAAGATATCGAGACCATCCTGGTCAACATGGTGAAACCCCGTCTCTACTAAAGATACAAAAAATTAGCTGGGCATGGTGGTGCGTGCCTGTAATGCCAGCTACTCAGGAGGCTGAGAGAGGAGAATTGCCTGAACCCAGGAGGCGGAGGTTGAGGTGAGCCGAGATCGCGCCATTGCACTCCAGCCTGGGTAACAAGAGCGAAACTCCGTCTCAAAAAAAGAAAAAAGAAAAAAGAAAAGAAAAAAAAAAAAAGAAAGAGGGCAACGCTGTGTCCTTCGAGGCCAGTCTCGAACCTGTGTCCTCACGTACCGCCTGCCTCAGAATTTCTTGTGCTGAGAATACAGGCTAGTAAAGCAGAGCCCAACCCAAATAGTCTTTTTGTTTTAAAGACCTGGTATCACCATGTTGGTCGTGCAGGGTTCGAACCCGCATCTTCTCGTGATTTGCCCGCATTCATCTTTGAGGCGTATGAATGAAAGGCTCCCGTGAGTCATCATGCCGGGCTGTTATAATGTATTGTTAAGAAAAAAAATTAGAAAAACTCTGCCAGGTGCTGCCACTCACGCCAGAAACCTAAGTACTTTGGGAGGCCGAGGTGGGTGGGATTTCTGAGGTTTCGAGTTCGAGGTCAGCCTGAGCATTTAGGTGAAACCCACATTACATAATAAAAAGAACAATAAAAGAACGTTAATTAGACTGATGAGTGTGCAATTGAAACAAAAGGAGGGTCCGGGAGACTCCACCCCAGAACTGCCTTTCTTTATTACGTACAGTTTTCCTCTTGTGACCAAGGCTGGAGTCCAACAGTGCGATCTTTGCTTATTGCCACACTTGTGTTTTGGGTTCAACTTATTGTCATCCCAATGCCCTACAAGTAGCTGGGGTTGCAGATGTCCACACCACCAGGTCCAGCTAACTTTCTATGTTTTTTTCTGTACCTCCAATTTATCTTTATTTGATTTCCACATAGCAATGACACCCAATAAATAAGATACAAAAGCTGCACACCTGTGCGTGTCATTTTATGCTACGACCACGCCGGCCTTCTGTGTAGCGTCACAATTTTAGGGTAGGTGCTGCCGAACGGAGCAGATTCCAAGCCCAGGTCAGCGTTTTTATGTTTTTCTGTTACCTTGTTTTATATAGAAAGAGGGCATGGCTGGGGCGGTGGCTCAAGCCTGTAATCCCAGCACTTTGGGAGGCCGAGTTGGGCGGGTTTCCTGAGGTCACGAGTTCGATGTCAGCCTGAGCATTTAGGTGAAACCCACATTACATAATAAAAGAGAACAAAAACAGAAAGGTAATCAGACTGATGAGGTTCCGAGAGACTTCACCACCAGAACTGCCTTTCTTTATTACGTACAGTTTTCCTCTTGTGATCAAGGCTGGAGTCCAACAGTGCGATCTTTGCTTATTGCCACACCTGCCTTTTGGGTTCAACTTATTGTCATCCCAATGCCCTTCATGTAGCTGGGGTTGCAGATGTGAACACCACCGGGTCCAGCTAACTTTCTATGTTTTTTTCTGTACCTGCAATCTATCTTTATTTGATTTTCACAACGCCATCACAACCAATAAATAAGATAGAAAACGCTGAACACCTGTGCCTGTCATTTTTACACTACGACCATGCCGGCCTTCTGTGTAGCGTCACAATTTTAGGGTAGGTGCTGCCGAACGGAGCAGATTCCAAGCCCAGGTCAGCGTTTTTATGTTTTTCTGTTACCTTGTTTTATATAGAAAGAGGGCATGGCTGGGGCGGTGGCTCAAGCCTGTAATCCCAGCACTTTGGGAGGCCAAGGTGTGCGGGTTTCCTGAGGTCACGAGTTCGATGTCAGCCTGAGCATTTAGGTGAAACCCACATTACATAATAAAGAGAACAAAAACAGAAAGGTAATCAGACTGATGAGTGTGTGCAATTGAAACAAAACGAGGGGCGGGAGACTCTACCCCAGAACTCTCTTTCTTTATTATGTAAAATTTTCCTCTTGTGACCAAGGCTGGAGTCCAACAGTGCGATCTTTGCTTACTGCCACACCTGTCCTTTGGGGTTCAACTTATTGACATCCCAATGCCCTTAAAGTAGCTGGGGTTGCAGATGTCCACACCACCAGGTCCAGCTAACTTTCTATGTTTTTTTCTGTACCTGCAATCTATCTTTATTTGATTTCCACATAGCAATGACACCCAATAAATAAGATAGAAAACGCTGAACACCTGTGCCTGTCATTTTACACTACGACCATGCCGGCCTTCTGTGTAGCGTCACAATTTTAGGGTAGGTGCTGCCGAACGGAGCAGATTCCAAGCCCAGGTCAGCGTTTTTATGTTTTTCTGTTACCTTGTTTTATATAGAAAGAGGGCATGGCTGGGGCGGTGGCTCAAGCCTGTAATCCCAGCACTTTGGGAGGCCGAGGTGGGTGGGATTTCTGAGGTTTCGAGTTCGAGGTCAGCCTGAGCATTTAGGTGAAACCCACATTACATAATAAAAAGAACAATAAAAGAACGTTAATTAGACTGATGAGTGTGCAATTGAAACAAAACGAGGGGCGGGAGACTCTACCCCAGAACTCTCTTTCTTTATTATGTAAAATTTTCCTCTTGTGACCAAGGCTGGAGTCCAACAGTGCGATCTTTGCTTATTGCCACACTTGTGTTTTGGGTTCAACTTATTGACATCCCAATGCCCTTAAAGTAGCTGGGGTTGCAGGTGTGAACACCACCGGGTCCAGCTAACTTTCTATGTTTTTTTCTGTACCTCCAATCTATCTTTATTTGATTTCCACATAGCAATGACACCCAATAAATAAGATACAAAAGCTGCACACCTGTGCGTGTCATTTTACGCCACGACCACGCCGGCCTTCTGTGTAGCGTCCCAATTGTAGTGTAGGTTCTGCCGAATAGCGTATATGCCAAGATCAGCTCAGCTTTTTCATGTTTTTCTGTTTTGTGCTTTTATTGGGAGTGGGCTACGCTGTGTCCTTCGAGGCCAGTCTCGAACCTGTGACATCACCATCCTCCTGACTCGGAATTATTTGTGCTTAGACTACAGGCTTAAAAGGCGGAGCCCAACCCAAATTTTGTTTTTGTTTTAAAGACGGGGTTTCACCTTGTTGGTCGAACTGGTCTCGAACACGCATCTTCTCGTGATTTGCCCGCCTTGATCTTTGAGTCCTCTGAATGACAGGCTGCGGTGAGCCACGGTGCCGGGCTGTTATAACGTATTGTTAAAAGTAATTAGAAAAACTGTGCCAGGTGCTGCCACTCACGCCAGCAACCTAAGTACTTTGCGAGGCCGTGGTGGGCGAGATTCCTGAGGTCACGAGTTCGAGGTAAGCCTGAGCATTTAGGTGAAACCCCACATTACAAAAAAAGATAAGTAATCAGACTGATGAGTGTGTGCAATTGAAACAAAAGGAGGGTCCGGGAGACTCCACTCGAGAACTGCCTTTCTTTATTGCGTAGTTTCCCTCTTGTGACCAAGGCTGGAGTGCAACAGTGCGATCTTTGCTTACTGCCACACCTGCCTTTTGGGTTCATCCCAATGCCCTACAAGTAGCTGGGGTTGCAGTTGTCCACATCACCAGGTCCAGCTAACCTTCTATATTTATTTTTCTGTACCTCCAATTTATCTTTATTTGATTTCCACAACGGAATCACAACCAATGCATGAAATAGAAAAATCTCCCCATCTGTGCGGGTCATTTTCACGCTACAAACACGCCGACCTTTTGTGTAGCCTCCCAATTCTAGTGTAGGTGCTGCCAAAGTGAGCACATGCCAAGCACAGCTCAGCTTTTTAATGTTTTCCTTTTTTATTGTTTTTATATATGGAGCGAGCTACACTGTATCTGTCGAGGGCAGTCTCGAATATGTGACCTCACATACCGCCTGCCTCGGAATTCCTTGTGCTGAGACTACAGGCCAGTAAAGCGGAGCCCAACCCAAATAGTTTTTTTTGTTTTAAAGACCCGGTTTCACCATGTTGGTCGTGTGGTTTTCGATCCAGCATCTTCTCGTGATTTGCCCGCATTCATCTTTGAGGCGTCTGAATTACAGGCTGCCGTGAGCCACCGTGGCGGGCTGTAATAATGTATTGTTAAAATAAAAATTTAAAAACTCTGCCAAGTGCTTCCACTCACGCCAGCAACCTTAGCACCTTGGGAGGCCGAGGTGGGCGGGTTTCCTGAGGTCACGAGTTCGATGTCAGCCTGAGCATTTAGGTGAAAATTCACATTACATAATAAAAGAGAACAAAAACAGAAAGTCATTCAGACTGATGAGGTGCCGAGAGACTTCACCACCAGAACTGACTTTTTTTGTTACCTACAGTTTTCCTCTTGTGACCGAGGCTGGTGTCCAAGAGTGCGATCTTTGCTTATTGCCACACTTGCCTTTTGGGTAAAACTGATTGTCATCCCAATCCCCTTCAAGTAGCTGGGGTTGCATGTGTCCACACCACCTGGTCCAGCTAACTTTCCATTTCTATTTATCTGTAACTTCAATCTATCTTTATTAAATTTCCACAGCGCAATCACAACCAATGCATGAAATAGAAAAATCTCCCCATCTGTGCGGGTCATTTTCACGCTACAAACACGCCGACCTTTTGTGTAGCCTCCCAATTCTAGTGTAGGGGCTGTCGATGCGAGAACATGCCAAGCCCGGCTTAGCTTTTCTATGTTTATTTATTTATTTTTTAATAGGGAGAGGGCTACGCTGTGTCTTTCAAAGCCAGTCTCCATCCTGTGACCTCACGATCCGCCTGCCGCGGTGTTCTTTCTGCTGAGACTACAGGCCAGTAAAGCGGAGCCCAACACAAATTTTTTTGTTTTAAAGACGGGTTTCACCTTGTTGGTCGAACTGGTCTCGAACACGCATCTTCTCGTGATTTGCCCGCCTTGATCTTTGAGTCCTCTGAATGACAGGCTGCCGTGAGCCACCGTGCCGGGCTGTTATAATGTATTGTTAAAATAAAAATTTAAAAACTCTGCCAAGTGCTTCCACTCACGCCAGCAACCTTAGCACCTTGGGAGGCCGAGGTGGGTGGGTTTCCTGAGGTCACGAGTTCGAGGTAAGCCTGAGCATTTAGGTGAACATTCACATTACATAATAAAGAGAACAAAACAGAAAGTCATTCAGACTGATGAGGTGCCGAGAGACTTCACCACCAGAACTGCCTTTCTTTATTACGTACAGTTTTCCTCTTGTGATCAAGGCTGGAGTCCAACAGTGCGATCTTTGCTTACTGCCACACCTGTCCTTTGGGTTCAACTGATTGTCATTCCAATGCCCTTCATGTAGCTGGGGTTGCAGATGTCCACACCACCAGGTCCAGCTAACCTTCTATATTTATTTTTCTGTACCTCCAATCTATCTTTATTAAATTTCCACAGCGCAATCACAGCCAACAAATAAGATACAAAAACCTGCACACCTGTGCGTGTCATTTTTATGCTATGACCACGCCGGCGTTCTGTGTAGAGTCTCACTCCTTGTGTAGGTGCTGCCGCAGTGAAGACATGCCAAGCACAGCTCAGCTTTTTAATGTTTTTCTGTTTTATTGTTTTTTATACGATGCTGGATACGCTGTGTCTTTCGAGGCCAGTCTCGGATCTGTGACCTCACTGCCAGCCTGACCCGGAATTCTTTGTGCTGAGACTACAGGCTAGTAAAGCGGAGCCCAACACAAATTTTTTTTTGTTTTAAAGATGGGGTTTCACCATATTGGTCAGGCGGGTGTCAAAACCGAATCTTCTCGTGATTTTCCCTTATTCGTCTTTGAGGAGTCTGAATGACAGGCTGCCGTGAGCCACCGTGCTGGGCTGTTATAATGTATTGTTAAAAAAAATTTAGAAAAACTGTCGCAGGTGCTGCCACTCACGTCAGCAATCTAAGCACTTTGGGAGGCCGAGGTGGGTGGGTTTCCTGGGGTCACAAGTTCGAGGTCAGCCTGAGCGTTTAGGCGAAAATTCACATTACATAATAAAAAAGAACAATAAAAGAACGTTAATTAGACTGATGAGTGTGTGCAATTGAAACAAAACGAGGGGCCGGGAGACTCCACCCCAGAACTGCCTTTCTTTATTGCGTAGTTTCCCTCTTGTGACCAAGGCTGGAGTTCAACAGTGCGATCTTTGCTTATTGCCACACCTGCCTTTGGGGTTCAACTGATTGTCATTCCAATGCCCTTCAAGTAGCTGGGGTTGCAGGTGTCAACACCACCGGGTCCAGCTAACTTTCTATGTTTTTTTTTTCTGTACCTGCAATCTATCTTTATTTGATTTCCACAACGCCTTCACAACCAATAAATAAAATACAAGAATCTGCAAACCTGTGCCGGTTATTTTTACGCTACTATCACGCCGGCCTTTTGTGTCGGGTCCCAATTCTAGTGTAGGGGCTGTCGATGCGAGAACATGCCAAGCCCGGCTTAGCTTTTCTATGTTTATTTATTTATTTTTTTAATAGGGAGAGGGCTACGCTGTGTCTTTCAAAGCCAGTCTCCATCCTGTGACCTCACGATCCGCCTGCCGCGGTGTTCTTTCTGCTGAGACTACAGGCTAGTAAAGCGGAGCCCAACCCAAATAGTTTTTTGTTTTAAAGACGGGGTTTCACCAAGTTGGTCGGGCGGGTCTCAATCTCGCAACTTCTTGTAATTTGCCCGCCTTGATCTTTGAAACGCCTGAATGTCAGGCTGCGGTGAGACACCGTGCCGGCCTGTTATAATGTATTGTAAATAAAAAATTAGAAAGACTTTGCCAGGTGGCGCCACTCACGCCAGCAACCTAAGCACATTGGGAGGCCATGGTGGGTGGGTTTCCTGAGGTCACGAGTTCGAGGTCAGCCTGAGCATTTAGTATAAAACCCACATTACATAATAAAATAAAACAATAAAAAAAGGTAATCAGACTGATGAGTGTGTGCAATTGAAACAAAAGGAGGGTCCGGGAGACTCCACTCGAGAACTGCCTTTCTTTATTACGTAGTTTCCCTCTTGTGACCAAGGCTGGAGTGCAACAGTGCGATCTTTGCTTACTGCCACACCTGTCCTTTGGGTTCAACTTATTGACATCCCAATGCCCTACAAGTAGCTGGGGTTGCAGTTGTCCACATCACCAGGTCCAGCTAACCTTCTATATTTATTTTTCTGTACCTCCAATTTATCTTTATTTGATTTCCACAACGGAATCACAACCAATGCATGAAATAGAAAAATCTCCCCATCTGTGCGGGTCATTTTCACGCTACAAACACGCCGACCTTTTGTGTAGCCTCCCAATTCTAGTGTAGGTGCTGCCAAAGTGAGCACATGCCAAGCACAGCTCAGCTTTTTAATGTTTTCCTTTTTTATTGTTTTTATATATGGAGCGAGCTACACTGTATCTGTCGAGGGCAGTCTCGAATATGTGACCTCACATACCGCCTGCCTCGGAATTCCTTGTGCTGAGACTACAGGCCAGTAAAGCGGAGCCCAACCCAAATAGTTTTTTTTGTTTTAAAGACCCGGTTTCACCATGTTGGTCGTGTGGTTTCCAACCCGCATGTTCTCGTGATTTGCCCGCATTCATCTTTGAGGCGTCTGAATTACAGGCTGCCGTGAGCCACCGTGCTGGGCTGTTATAATGTATTGTTAAAATAAAATTTAAAAACTCTGCCAAGTGCTTCCACTCACGCCAGCAACCTTAGCACCTTGGGAGGCCGAGGTGGGCGGGTTTCCTGGGGTCACAAGTTCGAGGTCAGCCTGAGCATTTAGTATAAAACCCACATTACATAATAAAATAAAACAATAAAAAGGTAATCAGACTGATGAGTGTGCAATTGAAACAAAAGGAGGGTCCGGGAGACTCCACCCCAGAACTGCCTTTCTTTATTACGTAGTTTCCTCTTGTGACCAAGACTGGAGTCCAAGAGTGTGATCTCTCCTTATTGCCACACTTGTGTTTTGGGTTCAACTGATTGTCATCCCAATGCCCTTAAAGTAGCTGGGGTTGCAGTTGTCCACATCACCAGGTCCAGCTAACTTTCTATGTTTTTTTCTGTACCTGCAATCTATCTTTATTTGATTTCCACAACGCAATCACAACCAATAAATAAAATACAAGAATCTGCAAACCTGTGCCGGTTATTTTTACGCTACTATCACGCCGGCCTTTTGTGTAGCCTCCCAATTCTAGTGTAGGTGCTGCCAAAGTGAGCACATGCCAAGCACATCTCAGCTCTTTAATGTTTTCCTGTTTTATTGTTTTTATATATGGAGCGAGCTACACTGTGTTTTTCGAGGCCATTCTCGGACATGTGACCTCACATACCGCCTGCCTCGGAATTCCTTTTGCTGAGACTACAGGCCAGTAAAGCGGAGCCCAACCCAATTTTGTTTTGTTTTTATACGATGCTGGATACGCTGTGTCTTTCGAGGCCAGTCTCGAACCTGTGACATCACCATCCTCCTGACTCGGAATTATTTGTGCTGAGACTACAGGCTAGTAAATCAGAGCCCAACCCAATTTTGTTTTGTTTTAAAGACCCGGTTTCACCATGTTGGTCGTGTGGGTTTCGAACCAGCATCTTCTCGTGATTTGCCCGCATTCATCTTTGAGGCGTCTGAATGACAGGCTGCCGTGAGCCACCGTGCTGGGCTGTTATAATGTATTGTTAAAATAAAAATTTAAAAACTCTGCCAGGTGCTTCCACTCACGCCAGCAACCTTAGCACCTTGGGAGGCCGAGGTGTGCGTGTTTCCTGAGGTCACGAGTTCGATGTCAGCCTGAGCATTTAGGTGAAAATTCACATTATATAATAAAATAGAACAAAAAAAAGAAAGTTATTCATACTGATGAGGTGCCCAGAGACTTCACCACCAGAACTGCCTTTCTTTATTACGTACAGTTTCCCTCTTGTGACCAAGACTGGAGTCCAAGAGTGTGATCTCTCCTTATTGCCACACTTGTGTTTTGGGTTCAACTGATTGTCATCCCAATGCCCTTAAAGTAGCTGGGGTTGCAGGTGTCCACACCACCAGGTCCTGCTACCATTCAATTTCTATTTATCTGTAACTTCAATCTTTCTTTATTTGATTTCCACAACGCAATCACAACCAATAAATAAGATACAAAAAGTTGCACATCTCTGCGTGTCATTTTTATGCTACGACCACGCCGGCATTCTGTGAAAAGTCCCAATTCCAGTGTAGGAGCTGCCGCAGTGAACACATGCCAAGCACATCTCAGCTCTTTAATGTTTTCCTGTTTTTTGTTTTGTTTTGTTTTTTATACGTAGCGGGATACGCTGTGTCCTTCGAGGCCAGTCTCGAACCTGTGACATCACCATCCTCCTGACTCGGTATTATTTGTGCTGAGACTACAGGCTAGTAAATCAGAGCCCAACCCAATTTTGTTTTGTTTTAAAGACGAGGTTTCACCATGTTGGTCAGGCCTTCTCCAACCCGCATGTTCTCGTGATTTGCCCGCCTTCATCTTTGGGGCGTCAGAATGACAGGCTGCCCTGAGCCACGGTGCCGGGCTTTTATAATCAATTGTTTAAAAAAATAAAAATAAAAAAAACTGTCCTAGGTGCTGCCACTCACTCCAGAATCCTAAGCACTTTGGGAGGCCGAGTTGGGCGGGTTTCCTGGGGTCACAAGTTCGAGGTCAGCCTGAGCGTTTAGGCGAAAATTCACATTACATAATAAAAAAGA
Organism: Saguinus midas; assembly: GCA_021498475.1. Taxonomy (NCBI): domain Eukaryota; kingdom Metazoa; phylum Chordata; class Mammalia; order Primates; family Cebidae; genus Saguinus; species Saguinus midas. Next base: position 2,838,343 of record CM038405.1, on the reverse strand, counting down.
ACAAAACAGAAAGTCATTCAGACTGATGAGGTGCCGAGAGACTTCACCACCAGAACTGCCTTTCTTTATTACGTAGTTTCCTCTTGTCACCAAGGCTGGAGTTCAACAGTGCGATCTTTGCTTACTGCCACACCTGTCTTTTGGGTTCAACTGATTGTCATCCCAATCCCTTCAAGTAGCTGGGGTTGCATGTGTCCACACCACCAGGTCCTGCTACCATTCAATTTCTATTTATCTGTAACTTCAATCTTTCTTTATTTGATTTCCACAACGCCTTCACAACCAATAAATAAGATACAAAAGTTGCACATCTCTGCGTGTCATTTTATGCTATGACCACGCCGGCGTTCTGTGTAGAGTCTCACTCCTTGTGTAGGTGCTGCCGCAGTGAACACATGCCAAGCACAGCTCAGCTTTTTAATGTTTTTCTGTTTTATTGTTTTTATATATGGAGCGAGCTACACTGTGTTTTTCGAGGCCATTCTCGGACATGTGACCTCACATACCGCCTGCCTCGGAATTCCTTGTGCTGAGACTACAGGCTAGTAAATCAGAGCCCAACCCAATTTTGTTTTGTTTTTATACGATGCTGGATACGCTGTGTCTTCGAGGCCAGTCTCGAACCTGTGACATCACCATCCTCCTGACTCGGAATTATTTGTGCTGAGACTACAGGCTAGTAAATCAGAGCCCAACCCAATTTTGTTTTGTTTTAAAGACGGGTTTCACCATGTTGGTCGTGTGGGTTTCGAACCAGCATCTTCTCGTGATTTGCCCGCATTCATCTTTGAGGCGTCTGAATGACAGGCTGCCGTGAGCCACCGTGCTGGGCTGTTATAATGTATTGTAAATAAAAATTAGAAAGACTTTGCCAGGTGGCGCCACTCACGCCAGCAACCTTAGCACCTTGGGAGGCCGAGGTGTGCGTGTTTCCTGAGGTCACGAGTTCGAGGTCAGCCTGAGCATTTAGGTGAAAATTCACATTACATAATAAAAGAGAACAAAACAGAAAGTCATTCAGACTGATGAGTGTGCAATTGAAACAAAACGAGGGGCCGGAGACTCCACCCCAGAACTGCCTTTCTTTATTACGTACAGTTTTCCTCTTGTGACCGAGGCTGGTGTCCAAGAGTGCGATCTTTGCTTATTGCCACACCTGCCTTTTGGGGTTCAACTTATTGACATCCCAATGCCCTTAAAGTAGCTGGGGTTGCAGGTGTCAACACCACCGGGTCCAGCTAACTTTCTATGTTTTTTTCTGTACCTGCAATCTATCTTTATTAAATTTCCACAGCGCAATCACAGCCAACAAATAAGATACAAAACCTGCACACCTGTGCGTGTCATTTTATGCTACGACCACGCCGGCATTCTGTGAAAAGTCCCAATTCCAGTGTAGGAGCTGCCGCAGTGAACACATGCCAAGCACAGCTCAGCTTTTTAATGTTTTCCTGTTTTATTGTTTTTATACGATGCTGGATACGCTGTGTCTTCGAGGCCAGTCTCGAACCTGTGACATCACCATCCTCCTGACTCGGAATTATTTGTGCTGAGACTACAGGCTAGTAAATCAGAGCCCAACCCAATTTTGTTTTGTTTTGTTTTGTTTTGTTTTAAAGACGAGGTTTCACCATGTTGGTCAGGCCTTCTCCAACCCGCATGTTCTCGTGATTTGCCCGCATTCATCTTTGAGGCGTCTGAATTACAGGCTGCCGTGAGCCACCGTGCCGGGCTTTTATAATGAATTGTTAAAAAAATTTAGAAAAACTGTCGCAGGTGCTGCCACTCACGTCAGCAATCTAAGCACTTTGGGAGGCCGAGGTGTGCGTGTTTCCTGAGGTCACGAGTTCGAGGTCAGCCTGAGCATTTAGTATAAAACCCACATTACATAATAAAAGAGAACAAAACAGAAAGTCATTCAGACTGATGAGTGTGTGCAATTGAAACAAAACGAGGGGCCGGAGACTCCACCCCAGAACTGCCTTTCTTTATTACGTAGTTTCCTCTTGTGACCAAGACTGGAGTCCAAGAGTGTGATCTCTCCTTATTGCCACACTTGTGTTTTGGGTTCAACTTATTGACATCCCAATGCCCTTAAAGTAGCTGGGGTTGCAGTTGTCCACATCACCAGGTCCAGCTAACCTTCTATATTTATTTTTCTGTACCTCCAATCTATCTTTATTTGATTTCCACAACGCAATCACAACCAATGCATGAAATAGAAAAATCTCCCCACCTGTGCGGGTCATTTTCACGCTAGGAACACGCCGGCCTTTTGTGTAGCCTCCCAACTCTAGTGTAGGTGCTGCCAAAGTGAGCACATGCCAAGCACAGCTCAGCTTTTTAATGTTTTCCTGTTTTATTGTTTTTATATATGGAGCGAGCTACACTGTGTTTTTCGAGGCCATTCTCGGACATGTGACCTCACATACCGCCTGCCTCGGAATTCCTTTTGCTGAGACTACAGGCCAGTAAAGCGGAGCCCAACCCAATTTTGTTTTGTTTTGTTTTTATACGTAGCGGGATACGCTGTGTCTTTCAAAGCCAGTCTCCATCCTGTGACCTCACGATCCGCCTGCCGCGGTGTTCTTTCTGCTGAGACTACAGGCTAGTAAATCAGAGCCCAACCCAATTTTGTTTTGTTTTAAAGACCCGGTTTCACCATGTTGGTCAGGCCTTCTCCAACCCGCATGTTCTCGTGATTTGCCGCATTCATCTTTGAGGCGCCTGAATGACAGGCTGCCGTGAGCCACTGTGGCGGGCTGTAATAATGTATTGTTAAAATAAAATTTAAAAACTCTGCCAGGTGCTTCCACTCACGCCAGCAACCTAAGCACTTTGGGAGGCCGAGGTGGGTGGGTTTCCTGAGGTCACGAGTTCGAGGTCAGCCTGAGCGTTTAGGCGAAAATTCACATTACATAATAAAAAGAACAATAAAAGAACGTTAATTAGACTGATGAGTGTGTGCAATTGAAACAAAAGGAGGGTCCGGGAGACTCCACCCTGAGAACTGCCTTTCTTTATTACGTAGTTTCCTCTTGTGACCAAGACTGGAGTCCAAGAGTGTGATCTCTCCTTATTGCCACACCTGCCTTTAGGGTTCAACTGATTGTCATCCCTATGCCCTTAAAGTAGCTGGGGTTGCAGGTGTCAACACCACCGGGTCCAGCTAACTTTCTATGTTTTTTTCTGTACCTGCAATCTATCTTTATTTGATTTCCACAACAGAATCACAACCAATGCATGAAATAGAAAAATCTCCCCACCTGTGCGGGTCATTTTCACGCTAGGAACACGCCGGCCTTTTGTGTCGGGTCCCAATTCTAGTGTAGGGGCTGTCGATGCGAGAACATGCCAAGCCCAGCTCAGCTTTTTAATGTTTTCCTGTTTTATTGTTTTTATATATGGAGCGAGCTACACTGTGTTTTTCGAGGCCATTCTCGGACATGTGACCTCACATACCGCCTGCCTCGGAATTCCTTTTGCTGAGACTACAGGCTAGTAAATCAGAGCCCAACCCAATTTTGTTTTGTTTTTATACGATGCTGGATACGCTGTGTCCTTCGAGGCCAGTCTCGAACCTGTGACCTCACGATCCGCCTGCCGCGGTGTTCTTTCTGCTGAGACTACAGGCTAGTAAATCAGAGCCCAACCCAATTTTGTTTTGTTTTAAAGACGGGTTTCACCATGTTGGTCGTGTGGGTTTCGAACCAGCATCTTCTCGTGATTTGCCGCATTCATCTTTGGGGCGTCAGAATGACAGGCTGCCGTGAGCCACCGTGCTGGGCTGTTATAATGTATTGTTAAAATAAAATTTAAAAACTCTGCCAGGTGCTTCCACTCACGCCAGAATCCTAAGAACTTTGGGAGGCCGAGGTGTGCGTGTTTCCTGAGGTCACGAGTTCGATGTCAGCCTGAGCATTTAGGTGAAAATTCACATTACATAATAAAATAAAACAATAAAAAGGTAATCAGACTGATGAGTGTGCAATTGAAACAAAACGAGGGGCCGGAGACTCCACCCCAGAACTGCCTTTCTTTATTACGTACAGTTTCCTCTTGTGACCAAGGCTGGAGTGCAACAGTGCGATCTTTGCTTATTGCCACACCTGCCTTTGGGGTTCAACTGATTGTCATCCCAATGCCCTACAAGTAGCTGGGGTTGCAGGTGTCAACACCACCGGGTCCAGCTAACTTTCTATGTTTTTTTCTGTACCTCCAATCTATCTTTATTTGATTTCCACAACAGAATCACAACCAATGCATGAAATAGAAAAATCTCCCCACCTGTGCGGGTCATTTTCACGCTACAAACACGCCGACCTTTTGTGTAGCCTCCCAACTCTAGTGTAGGTGCTGCCAAAGTGAGCACATGCCAAGCACATCTCAGCTCTTTAATGTTTTCCTGTTTTTGTTTTGTTTTAAAGACGAGGTTTCACCATGTTGGTCGTGTGGGTTTCAACCAGCATCTTCTCGTGATTTGCCCGCATTCATCTTTGAGGCGTCTGAATTACAGGCTGCCGTGAGCCACTGTGGCGGGCTGTAATAATGTATTGTTAAAATAAAATTTAAAAACTCTGCCAGGTGCTTCCACTCACGCCAGCAACCTAAGCACACTGGGAGGCCGTGGTGGGTGGGTTTCCTGGGGTCACAAGTTCGAGGTCAGCCTGAGCATTTAGTATAAAACCCACATTACATAATAAAAAGAACAATAAAAGAACGTTAATTAGACTGATGAGTGTGCAATTGAAACAAAACGAGGGGCCGGAGACTCCACCCCAGAACTCTCTTTCTTTATGATGTAAAATTTCCTCTTGTGACCAAGACTGGAGTCCAAGAGTGTGATCTCTCCTTATTGCCACACTTGTGTTTTGGGTTCAACTGATTGTCATCCCAATGCCCTACAAGTAGCTGGGGTTGCAGTTGTCCACATCACCAGGTCCAGCTAACCTTCTATATTTATTTTTCTGTACCTGCAATCTATCTTTATTTGATTTCCACAACGCAATCACAACCAATGCATGAAATAGAAAAATCTCCCCACCTGTGCGGGTCATTTTCACGCTAGGAACACGCCGGCCTTTTGTGTAGCCTCCCAACTCTAGTGTAGGTGCTGCCAAAGTGAGCACATGCCAAGCACATCTCAGCTCTTTAATGTTTTCCTGTTTTATTGTTTTTATATATGGAGCGAGCTACACTGTGTCTTTCGAGGCCAGTCTCGAACATGTGACCTCACATACCGCCTGCCTCGGAATTTCTTGTGCTGAGACTACAGGCTAGTAAATCAGAGCCCAACCCAAATAGTTTTTTTGTTTTAAAGACCCGGTTTCACCATGTTGGTCGTGTGGGTTTCAACCAGCATCTTCTCGTGATTTGCCCGCCTTGATCTTTGAGGCGCCTGAATGACAGGCTGCCGTGAGCCACCGTGCCGGGCTGTTATAATGTATTGTAAATAAAAATTAGAAAGACTTTGCCAGGTGGCGCCACTCACGCCAGCAACCTAAGCACATTGGGAGGCCATGGTGGGTGGGTTTCCTGAGGTCACGAGTTCGAGGTCAGCCTGAGCATTTAGTATAAAACCCACATTACATAATAAAATTAAACAATAAAAAGGTAATCAGACTGATGAGTGTGCAATTGAAACAAAACAAAGGGCCGGGAGACTCCACCCCAGAACTGCCTTTTTTTTATGAGGTACAGTTTCTCTCTTGTCACCAAGGATAAAGTTCAAGAGTGCGATCTGTCCTTATTGCCACACCTGCCTTTAGGGTTCAACTGATTGTCATCCCTATGCCCTTAAAGTAGCTGGTGTTACAGGTGTCCACACCACCAGGTCCAGCTAACTTTCTATTTTAATTTATCTGTACCTCCAATCTATCTTTATTTGATTTCCACAACGGAATCACAACCAATGCATAAAATAGAAAAATCTCCCCACCTGTGCGGGTCATTTTCACGCTACAAACACGCCGACCTTTTGTGTATCCTCCCAATTCTAGTGTAGGTGCTGCCAAAGTGAGCACATGCCAAGCACAGCTCAGCTTTTTAATGTTTTCCTGTTTTTGTTTTGTTTTGTTTTTATACGTAGCGGGATACGCTGTGTCCTTCGAGGCCAGTCTCGAACATGTGACCTCACATACCGCCTGCCTCGGAATTTCTTGTGCTGAGACTACAGGCCAGTAAATCGGAGCCCAACCCAAATAGTTTTTTTTTGTTTTAAAGACCCGGTTTCACCATGTTGGTCGTGTGGGTTTCGAACCAGCATCTTGTCGTGATTTGCCCGCATTCATCTTTGAGGCGTCTGAATTACAGGCTGCCGTGAGACACCGTGGCGGGCTGTAATAATGTATTGTTAAAATAAAAATTTAAAAACTCTGCCAGGTGCTTCCACTCACGCCAGCAACCTAAGCACTTTGGGAGGCCGAGGTGGGTGGGTTTCCTGAGGTCACGAGTTCGAGGTCAGCCTGAGCATTTAGTAGAAAACCCACATTACATAATAAAATAAAACAATAAAAAGGTAATCAGACTGATGAGTGTGTGCAATTGAAACAAAACGAGGGGCCGGAGACTCCACCCCAGAACTGCCTTTCTTTATTACGTACAGTTTCCTCTTGTGACCAAGGCTGGAGTTCAACAGTGCGATCTTTGCTTATTGCCACACCTGCCTTTGGGGTTCAACTTATTGACATCCCAATGCCCTACAAGTAGCTGGGGTTGCAGGTGTCAACACCACCGGGTCCAGCTAACTTTCTATGTTTTTTTCTGTACCTGCAATCTATCTTTATTTGATTTCCACAACAGAATCACAACCAATAAATAAAATACAAGAATCTGCAAACCTGTGCGGGTTATTTTTACGCTACTATCACGCCGGCCTTTTGTGTAGCCTCCCAATTCTAGTGTAGGGGCTGTCGATGCGAGAACATGCCAAGCCCAGCTCAGCTTTTTAATGTTTTCCTGTTTTATTGTTTTTATATATGGAGCGAGCTACACTGTGTCTTTCGAGGCCAGTCTCGAACATGTGACCTCACATACCGCCTGCCTCGGAATTTCTTGTGCTGAGACTACAGGCTAGTAAATCAGAGCCCAACCCAAATAGTTTTTTTGTTTTAAAGACCCGGTTTCACCATGTTGGTCGTGTGGGTTTCAACCAGCATCTTCTCGTGATTTGCCCGCCTTGATCTTTGAAACGCCTGAATGTCAGGCTGCGGTGAGACACCGTGCCGGCCTGTTATAATGTATTGTTAAAATAAAATTTAAAAACTCTGCCAGGTGCTTCCACTCACGCCAGCAACCTAAGCACTTTGGGAGGCCAAGGTGTGCGGGTTTCCTGAGGTCACGAGTTCGATGTCAGCCTGAGCATTTAGTAGAAAACCCACATTACATAATAAAATAGAACAAAAAAGAAAGTTATTCATACTGATGAGGTGCCCAGAGACTTCACCACCAGAACTGCCTTTCTTTATTACGTACAGTTTTCCTCTTGTGACCAAGGCTGGAGTTCAACAGTGCGATCTTTGCTTATTGCCACACCTGCCTTTGGGGTTCAACTGATTGTCATTCCAATGCCCTTCAAGTAGCTGGGGTTGCAGTTGTCCACATCACCAGGTCCAGCTAACCTTCTATATTTATTTTTCTGTACCTGCAATCTATCTTTATTTGATTTCCACAACGCCTTCACAACCAATAAATAAAATACAAGAATCTGCAAACCTGTGCGGGTTATTTTTACGCTACTATCACGCCGGCCTTTTGTGTAGCCTCCCAATTCTAGTGTAGGAGCTGCCGCAGTGAACACATGCCAAGCACAGCTCAGCTTTTTAATGTTTTCCTGTTTTTGTTTTGTTTTGTTTTTATACGTAGCGGGATACGCTGTGTCCTTCGAGGCCAGTCTCGAACCTGTGACATCACCATCCTCCTGACTCGGAATTATTTGTGCTGAGACTACAGGCCAGTAAAGCGGAGCCCAACCCAAATAGTTTTTTTGTTTTAAAGACGAGGTTTCACCATGTTGGTCGTGTGGGTTTCAACCAGCATCTTCTCGTGATTTGCCCGCATTCATCTTTGAGGCGTCTGAATGACAGGCTGCCGTGAGCCACCGTGCCGGGCTGTTATAATGTATTGTTAAAATAAAATTTAAAAACTCTGCCAGGTGCTTCCACTCACGCCAGCAACCTTAGCACTTTGGGAGGCCGAGGTGTCCGGGTTTCCTGAGGTTACGAGTTCGATGTCAGCCTGAGCATTTAGGTGAAAATTCACATTACATAATAAAATAGAACAAAAAAAAGAAAGTTATTCATACTGATGAGGTGCCCAGAGACTTCACCACCAGAACTGCCTTTCTTTATTACGTACAGTTTCCCTCTTGTGACCAAGACTGGAGTCCAAGAGTGTGATCTCTCCTTATTGCCACACTTGTGTTTTGGGTTCAACTGATTGTCATCCCAATGCCCTTAAAGTAGCTGGGGTTGCAGGTGTCCACACCACCAGGTCCCGCTACCATTCCATTTCTATTTATCTGTAACTTCCATCTTTCTTTATTTGATTTCCACAACGCAATCACAACCAATAAATAAGATACAAAAAGTTGCACACCTCTGCGTGTCATTTTTATGCTACGACCACGCCGGCATTCTGTGAAAAGTCCCAATTCTAGTGTAGGAGCTGCCGCAGTGAACACATGCCAAGCACATCTCAGCTCTTTAATGTTTTCCTGTTTTTTGTTTTGTTTTGTTTTTTATACGTAGCGGGATACGCTGTGTCCTTCGAGGCCAGTCTCGAACCTGTGACATCACCATCCTCCTGACTCGGTATTATTTGTGCTGAGACTACAGGCTAGTAAATCAGAGCCCAACCCAATTTTTTTTTGTTTTAAAGACGAGGTTTCACCATGTTGGTCGTGTGGGTTTCGAACCAGCATCTTCTCGTGATTTGCCCGCATTCATCTTTGAGGCGCCTGAATGACAGGCTGCCCTGAGCCACCGTGCCGGGCTTTTATAATGAATTGTTAAAAAAAAATAAAAACTGTCCTAGATGCTGCCACTCACGCCAGCAACCTAAGCACTTTGGGAGGCCGAGGTGTGCGTGTTTCCTGAGGTCACGAGTTCGAGGTCAGCCTGAGCATTTAGTAGAAAACCCACATTACATAATAAAATAAAACAATAAAAAGGTAATCAGACTGATGAGTGTGTGCAATTGAAACAAAACGAGGGGCCGGAGACTCCACCCTGAGAACTGCCTTTCTTTATTACGTACAGTTTCCTCTTGTCACCAAGGCTGGAGTGCAACAGTGCGATCTTTGCTTATTGCCACACCTGCCTTTGGGGTTCAACTGATTGTCATTCCAATGCCCTTCAAGTAGCTGGGGTTGCAGGTGTCAACACCACCGGGTCCAGCTAACTTTCTATGTTTTTTTCTGTACCTGCAATCTATCTTTATTTGATTTCCACAACGCCTTCACAACCAATAAATAAGATACAAAAGCTGCACACCTGTGCGTGTCATTTTTATGCTACGACCACGCCGGCATTCTGTGAAAAGTCCCAATTCTAGTGTAGGGGCTGTCGATGCGAGAACATGCCAAGCCCGGCTTAGCTTTTCTATGTTTATTTATTTATTTTTTAATAGGGAGAGGGCTACGCTGTGTCTTTCAAAGCCAGTCTCCATCCTGTGACCTCACGATCCGCCTGCCGCGGTGTTCTTTCTGCTGAGACTACAGGCCAGTAAAGCGGAGCCCAACCCAATTTTGTTTTGTTTTGTTTTGTTTTAAAGACGGGTTTCACCAAGTTGGTCGGGCGGGTCTCAATCTCGCAACTTCTTGTAATTTGCCCGCCTTGATCTTTGAGGCGCCTGAATGACAGGCTGCCGTGAGACACCGTGCCGGCCTGTTATAATGTATTGTTAAAATAAAATTTAAAAACTCTGCCAGGTGCTGCCACTCACGCCAGCAACCTAAGCACTTTGGGAGGCCGAGGTGGGTGGGTTTCCTGAGGTCACGAGTTCGAGGTCAGCCTGAGCATTTAGGTGAAAATTCACATTACATAATAAAAAGAACAATAAAAGAACGTTAATTAGACTGATGAGTGTGTGCAATTGAAACAAAACGAGGGGCCGGAGACTCCACCCCAGAACTGCCTTTCTTTATTACGTACAGTTTCCTCTTGTGACCAAGGCTGGAGTTCAACAGTGCGATCTTTGCTTATTGCCACACCTGCCTTTGGGTTCAACTGATTGTCATTCCAATGCCCTTCAAGTAGCTGGGGTTGCAGGTGTCAACACCACCGGGTCCAGCTAACTTTCTATTTTAATTTATCTGTACCTCCAATCTATCTTTATTTGATTTCCACATAGCAATGACACCCAATAAATAAGATACAAAAGTTGCACACTTCTGCGTGTCATTTTTATGCTACGACCACGCCGGCATTCTGTGAAAAGTCCCAATTCTAGTGTAGGTGCTGCCAAAGTGAGCACATGCCAAGCACAGCTCAGCTTTTCATGTTTTTCTGTTACCTTGTTTTATATAGAAAGAGGGCATGGCTGGGGCGGTGGCTCAAGCCTGTAATCCCAGCACTTTGGGAGGCCAAGGTGTGCGGGTTTCCTGAGGTCAAGAGTTCGAGGTCAGCCTGAGCGTTTAGGCGAAAATTCACATTACATAATAAAAAGAACAATAAAAGAACGTTAATTAGACTGATGAGTGTTTGCAATTGAAACAAAACGAGGGGCGGGAGACTCTACCCCAGAACTCTCTTTCTTTATTATGTAAAATTTTCCTCTTGTGACCAAGGCTGGAGTGCAACAGTGCGATCTTTGCTTATTGCCACACCTGCCTTTAGGGTTCAACTGATTGTCATCCCAATGCCCTTCAAGTAGCTGGGGTTGCAGGTGTCCACACCACCAGGTCCTGCTACCATTCAATTTCTATTTATCTGTAACTTCAATCTTTCTTTATTTGATTTCCACAACGCAATCACAACCAATGCATAAAATAGAAAAATCTCCCCACCTGTGCGGGTCATTTTCACGCTACAAACACGCCGACCTTTTGTGTATCCTCCCAATTCTAGTGTAGGGGCTGTCGATGCGAGAACATGCCAAGCCCAGCTCAGCTTTTCATGTTTTTCTGTTACCTTGTTTTATATAGAAAGAGGGCATGGCTGGGGCGGTGGCTCAAGCCTGTAATCCCAGCACTTTGGGAGGCCGAGGTGGGCGGGTTTCCTGAGGTCACGAGTTCGAGGTCAGCCTGAGCATTTAGTAGAAAACCCACATTACATAATAAAATAGAACAAAAAAGAAAGTTATTCATACTGATGAGGTGCCCAGAGACTTCACCACCAGAACTGCCTTTCTTTATTACGTACAGTTTCCTCTTGTCACCAAGGCTGGAGTTCAACAGTGCGATCTTTGCTTATTGCCACACCTGCCTTTTGGGGTTCAACTGATTGTCATCCCTATGCCCTTAAAGTAGCTGGGGTTGCAGATGTCCACACCACCAGGTCCTGCTACCATTCAATTTCTATTTATCTGTAACTTCAATCTTTCTTTATTTGATTTCCACATAGCAATGACACCCAATAAATAAGATACAAAAGTTGCACACTTCTGCGTGTCATTTTTATGCTACGACCACGCCGGCCTTCTGTGTAGCGTCCCAATTGTAGTGTAGGTTCTGCCGAATAGCGTATATGCCAAGATCAGCTCAGCTTTTCATGTTTTTCTGTTACCTTGTTTTATATAGAAAGAGGGCATGGCTGGGGCGGTGGCTCAAGCCTGTAATCCCAGCACTTTGGGAGGCCAAGGTGTGCGGGTTTCCTGAGGTCACGAGTTCGAGGTCAGCCTGAGCATTTAGGTGAAAATTCACATTACATAATAAAATAGAACAAAAAAGAAAGTTATTCATACTGATGAGGTGCCCAGAGACTTCACCACCAGAACTGCCTTTCTTTATTACGTACAGTTTCCTCTTGTGACCAAGACTGGAGTCCAAGAGTGTGATCTCTTCTTATTGCCACACTTGTGTTTTGGGTTCAACTGATTGTCATTCCAATGCCCTTCAAGTAGCTGGGGTTGCAGGTGTCCACACCACCAGGTCCTGCTACCATTCAATTTCTATTTATCTGTAACTTCAATCTTTCTTTATTTGATTTCCACATAGCAATGACACCCAATAAATAAGATACAAAAGTTGCACACTTCTGCGTGTCATTTTTATGCTACGACCACGCCGGCATTCTGTGAAAAGTCCCAATTCTAGTGTAGGTGCTGCCAAAGTGAGCACATGCCAAGCCCAGCTCAGCTTTTCATGTTTTTCTGTTACCTTGTTTTATATAGAAAGAGGGCATGGCTGGGGCGGTGGCTCAAGCCTGTAATCCCAGTACTTTGGGAGGCCGAGTTGGGCGGGTTTCCTGGGGTGACAAGTTCGAGGTCAGCCTGAGCGTTTAGGCGAAAATTCACATTACATAATAAAGAGAACAAAACAGAAAGGTAATCAGACTGATGAGGTTCCGAGAGACTTCACCACCAGAACTGCCTTTCTTTATTACGTACAGTTTCCTCTTGTGACCAAGACTGGAGTCCAAGAGTGTGATCTCTTCTTATTGCCACACCTGCCTTTTGGGGTTCAACTTATTGTCATCCCAATGCCCTTCATGTAGCTGGGGTTGCAGATGTCCACACCACCAGGTCCTGCTACCATTCAATTTCTATTTATCTGTAACTTCAATCTTTCTTTATTTGATTTCCACAACGGAATCACAACCAATAAATAAGATAGAAAACGCTGAACACCTGTGCCTGTCATTTTACACTACGACCATGCCGGCCTTCTGTGTAGCCTCCCAATTCTAGTGTAGGTGCTGCCAAAGTGAGCACATGCCAAGCCCAGCTCAGCTTTTTAATGTTTTCCTGTTTTTTTTTGTTTTAAAGACGGTTTCACCATGTTGGTCGTGTGGGTTTCGAACCAGCATCTTGTCGTGATTTGCCCGCATTCATCTTTGAGGCGCCTGAATGACAGGCTGCGGTGAGCCACGGTGCCGGGCTGTTATAATGTATTGTTAAGAAAAAATTAGAAAAACTCTGCCAGGTGCTGCCACTCACGCCAGAAACCTAAGTACTTTGGGAGGCCAAGGTGTGCGGGTTTCCTGAGGTTACGAGTTCGATGTCAGCCTGAGCATTTAGGTGAAAATTCACATTACATAATAAAAAAGAACAATAAAAGAACGTTAATTAGACTGATGAGTGTGTGCAATTGAAACAAAACGAGGGGCGGGGAGACTCTACCCCCAGAACTCTCTTTCTTTATTATGTAAAATTTTCCTCTTGTGACCAAGGCTGGAGTTCAACAGTGCGATCTTTGCTTATTGCCACACCTGCCTTTGGGGTTCAACTGATTGTCATTCCAATGCCCTTCAAGTAGCTGGGGTTGCAGATGTCCACACCACCAGGTCCTGCTACCATTCAATTTCTATTTATCTGTAACTTCAATCTATCTTTATTTGATTTCCACAACGGAATCACAACCAATAAATAAGATACAAAAGTTGCACACTTCTGCGTGTCATTTTATGCTACGACCACGCCGGCCTTCTGTGTAGCGTCCCAATTGTAGTGTAGGTTCTGCCGAATAGCGTATATGCCAAGATCAGCTCAGCTTTTTCATGTTTTTCTGTTACCTTGTTTTATATAGAAAGAGGGCATGGCTGGGGGCGGTGGCTCAAGCCTGTAATCCCAGCACTTTGGGAGGCCAAGGTGTGCGGGTTTCCTGAGGTCACGAGTTCGAGGTCAGCTGGAGCATTTAGGTGAAAATTCACATTACATAATAAAAAGAACAATAAAAGAACGTTAATTAGACTGATGAGTGTGCAATTGAAACAAAAGGAGGGTCCGGGAGACTCCACCCCAGAACTGCCTTTCTTTATTACGTACAGTTTCCTCTTGTGACCAAGACTGGAGTCCAAGAGTGTGATCTCTTCTTATTGCCACACTTGTGTTTTGGGTTCAACTGATTGTCATCCCAATGCCCTTCAAGTAGCTGGGGTTGCAGGTGTCCACACCACCAGGTCCTGCTACCATTCAATTTCTATTTATCTGTAACTTCAATCTATCTTTATTTGATTTCCACAACGCAATCACAACCAATAAATAAGATACAAAAGTTGCACACTTCTGCGTGTCATTTTATGCTACGACCACGCCGGCATTCTGTGAAAAGTCCCAATTCTAGTGTAGGTGCTGCCAAAGTGAGCACATGCCAAGCCCAGCTCAGCTTTTCATGTTTTTCTGTTACCTTGTTTTATATAGAAAGAGGGCATGGCTGGGGCGGTGGCTCAAGCCTGTAATCCCAGCACTTTGGGAGGCCAAGGTGTGCGGGTTTCCTGAGGTTACGAGTTCGATGTCAGCCTGAGCATTTAGGTGAACATTCACATTACATAATAAAAAGAACAATAAAAGAACGTTAATTAGACTGATGAGTGTGCAATTGAAACAAAAGGAGGGTCCGGGAGACTCCACCCCAGAACTGCCTTTCTTTATTACGTACAGTTTTCCTCTTGTGACCAAGGCTGGAGTCCAACAGTGCGATCTTTGCTTATTGCCACACCTGCCTTTAGGGTTCAACTGATTGTCATCCCAATGCCCTTAAAGTAGCTGGGGTTGCAGATGTCCACACCACCAGGTCCTGCTACCATTCAATTTCTATTTATCTGTAACTTCAATCTTTCTTTATTTGATTTCCACAACGCCTTCACAACCAATAAATAAGATACAAAAGTTGCACACTTCTGCGTGTCATTTTACGCTACGACCACGCCGGCCTTCTGTGTAGCGTCCCAATTGTAGTGTAGGTTCTGCCGAATAGCGTATATGCCAAGATCAGCTCAGCTTTTTAATGTTTTCCTGTTTTTTTTTGTTTGTTTGTTTTTATACGTAGCGGGATACGCTGTGTCTTTCGAGGCCAGTCTCGAACCTGTGACCTCACGATCCGCCTGCCTCGGAATTCTTTGTGCTGAGACTACAGGCTTAAAAGGCGGAGCCCAACCCAAATTTTGTTTTGTTTTAAAGACGGGTTTCACCATGTTGGTCGTGCAGGGTTCGAACCCGCATCTTCTCGTGATTTGCCCGCCTTGATCTTTGAGGCGTATGAATGACAGGCTGCCGTGAGCCACCGTGCCGGGCTGTTATAATGTATTGTTAAAAAAAATTAGAAAAACTCTGCCAGGTGCTTCCACTCACGCCAGAAACCTAAGTACTTTGGGAGGCCGAGGTGGGTGGGATTTCTGAGGTTTCGAGTTCGAGGTCAGCCTGAGCGTTTAGGCGAAAATTCACATTACATAATAAAAAGAACAATAAAAGAACGTTAATTAGACTGATGAGTGTGCAATTGAAACAAAAGGAGGGTCCGGGAGACTCCACCCCAGAACTGCCTTTCTTTATTACGTACAGTTTTCCTCTTGTGACCAAGGCTGGAGTCCAACAGTGCGATCTTTGCTTATTGCCACACTTGTGTTTTGGGTTCAACTGATTGTCATCCCAATGCCCTTAAAGTAGCTGGGGTTGCAGATGTCCACACCACCAGGTCCAGCTAACTTTCTATGTTTTTTTTCTGTACCTCCAATCTATCTTTATTTGATTTCCACATAGCAATGACACCCAATAAATAAGATACAAAAGCTGCACACCTGTGCGTGTCATTTTACGCTACGACCACGCCGGCCTTCTGTGTAGCGTCCCAATTGTAGTGTAGGTTCTGCCGAATAGCGTATATGCCAAGATCAGCTCAGCTTTTTAATGTTTTCCTGTTTTATTGTTTTTATATATGGAGCGAGCTACACTGTGTCTTTCGAGGCCAGTCTCGAACCTGTGACCTCACGATCCGCCTGCCTCGGAATTCTTTGTGCTGAGACTACAGGCTAGTAAAGCAGAGCCCAACCCAAATTTTGTTTTTGTTTTAAAGACGGGTTTCACCTTGTTGGTCGAACTGGTCTCGAACACGCATCTTCTCGTGATTTGCCCGCCTTGATCTTTGAGGCGTATGAATGAAAGGCTCCGTGAGTCATCATGCCGGGCTGTTATAACGTATTGTTAAAAGTAATTAGAAAAACTCTGCCAGGTGCTGCCACTCACGCCAGAAACCTAAGTACTTTGGGAGGCCGAGGCGGGTGGATCACAAGGTCAAGATATCGAGACCATCCTGGTCAACATGGTGAAACCCCGTCTCTACTAAAGATACAAAAAATTAGCTGGGCATGGTGGTGCGTGCCTGTAATGCCAGCTACTCAGGAGGCTGAGAGAGGAGAATTGCCTGAACCCAGGAGGCGGAGGTTGAGGTGAGCCGAGATCGCGCCATTGCACTCCAGCCTGGGTAACAAGAGCGAAACTCCGTCTCAAAAAAGAAAAAGAAAAAAAAAAAAAGAAAGAGGGCAACGCTGTGTCCTTGAGGCCAGTCTCGAACATGTGACCTCACATCCGCCTGCCTCGGAATTCCTTGTGCTGAGACTACAGGCTAGTAAAGCGGAGCCCAACCCAAATAGTCTTTTTGTTTTAAAGACGAGGTTTCACCATGTTGGTCAGGCCTTCTCCAACCCGCATGTTCTCGTGATTTGCCCGCCTTGATCTTTGAGGCGTATGAATGAAAGGCTCCCGTGAGTCATCATGCCGGGCTGTTATAATGTATTGTTAAGAAAAAATTAGAAAAACTCTGCCAGGTGCTTCCACTCACGCCAGCAACCTTAGCACCTTGGGAGGCCGAGTTGGGCGGGTTTCCTGAGGTCACGAGTTCGATGTCAGCCTGAGCATTTAGGTGAAACCCCACATTACAAAAAGATAAGTAATCAGACTGATGAGTGTGCAATTGAAACAAAACGAGGTGCCGGAGACTCCACCCCAGAACTGCCTTTCTTTATTGCGTAGTTTCCTCTTGTCACCAAGGCTGGAGTCCAACAGTGCGATCTTTGCTTATTGCCACACTTGTGTTTTGGGTTCAACTGATTGTCATCCCAATGCCCTACAAGTAGCTGGGGTTGCAGATGTCCACACCACCAGGTCCAGCTAACTTTCTATTTTTATTTATTTGTTACTCGAATCTATCTTTATTTGATTTCCACATAGCAATGACACCCAATAAATAAGATACAAAAGCTGCACACCTGTGCGTGTCATTTTACGCTACGACCACGCCGGCCTTCTGTGTAGCGTCCCAATTGTAGTGTAGGTTCTGCCGAATAGCGTATATGCCAAGATCAGCTCAGCTTTTTAATGTTTTCCTGTTTTATTGTTTTTATATATGGAGCGAGCTACGCTGTGTCTTTCGAGGCCAGTCTCGAACCTGTGACCTCAGGATCCGCCTGCGGCGGCATTCTTTGTGCTGAGACTACAGGCTTAAAAGGCGGAGCCCAACCCAAATAGTTTTTTGTTTTAAAGACCTGGTATCACCATGTTGGTCGTGTGGTTTTCGATCCAGCATCTTCTCGTGATTTGCCCGCATTCATCTTTGAGGCGCCTGAATGACAGGCTGCCGTGAGCCACCGTGCCGGGCTGTTATAACGTATTGTTAAAAGTAATTAGAAAAACTCTGCCAAGTGCTTCCACTCACGCCAGCAACCTAAGCACTTTGGGAGGCCGAGGTGGGTGGGATTTCTGAGGTTTCGAGTTCGAGGTCAGCCTGAGCATTTAGGTGAAAATTCACATTACATAATAAAAAGAACAATAAAAGAACGTTAATTAGACTGATGAGTGTGCAATTGAAATAAAATGAGGGGCAGGGAGACTCCACCCCAGAACTGCCTTTCTTTATTACATAAAGTTTTCCTCTTGTGACCAAGGCTGGAGTCCAAAAGTGCGATCTTTGCTTATTGCCACACCTGCCTTTTGGGTTCAACTTATTGTCATCTCAATGCCCTTCAAGTAGCTGGGGTTGCAGGTGTCCACACCACCAGGTACAGCTAACTTTCTATTTTTATTTATCTATAACTCGAATCTATCTTTATTTGATTTTCACAACGCCATCACAACCAATAAATAAGATAGAAAACGCTGAACACCTGTGCCTGTCATTTTTACACTACGACCATGCCGGCCTTCTGTGTAGCGTCACAATTTTAGGGTAGGTGCTGCCGAACGGAGCAGATTCCAAGCCCAGGTCAGCGTTTTTATGTTTTTCTGTTTTGTGCTTTTATTGGGAGTGGGCTATGCTCTGTCTTTTGAGGCCAGTCTCTAACCTGTGACCTCAGGATCCGCCTGCCGCGGCATTCTTTGTGCTTAGACTACAGGCTTAAAAGGCGGAGCCCAACCCAAATTTTGTTTTTGTTTTAAAGACGGGGTTTCACCTTGTTGGTCGAACTGGTCTCGAACACGCATCTTCTCGTGATTTGCCCGCCTTGATCTTTGAGTCCTCTGAATGACAGGCTGCGGTGAGCCACGGTGCCGGGCTGTTATAATGTATTGTTAAAAATAATTAGAAAAACTGTGCCAGGTGCTGCCACTCACGCCAGCAACCTAAGTACTTTGGGAGGCCGTGGTGGGTGAGATTCCTGAGGTCACGAGTTCGAGGTCAGCCTGAGCATTTAGGTGAAACCCCACATTACATAATAAAGAGAACAAAACAGAAAGGTAATCAGACTGATGAGTGTGTGCAATTGAAACCAAATGAGGTGCCGGAGACTCCACCCCAGAACTGCCTTTCTTTATTGCGTAGTTTCCTCTTGTGACCAAGGCTGGAGTCCAAGAGTGCGATCTTTGCTTATTGCCACACTTGCCTTTTGGGTAAAACTGATTGTCATCCCAATCCCCTTCAAGTAGCTGGGGTTGCATGTGTCCACACCACCTGGTCCAGCTAACTTTCCATTTCTATTTATCTGTAACTTCAATCTATCTTTATTAAATTTCCACAGCGCAATCACAGCCAACAAATAAGATACAAAAACCTGCACACCTGTGCGTGTCATTTTTATGCTATGACCACGCCGGCGTTCTGTGTAGAGTCTCACTCCTTGTGTAGGTGCTGCCAAAGTGAGCACATGCCAAGCCCAGCTCAGCTTTTTAATGTTTTCCTTTTTATTGTTTTTATATATGGAGCGAGCTACACTGTATCTGTCGAGGGCAGTCTCGAATATGTGACCTCACATACCGCCTGCCTCGGAATTCTTTGTGCTGAGACTACAGGCCAGTAAAGCGGAGCCCAACCCAAATAGTCTTTTTGTTTTAAAGACCCGGTTTCACCATGTTGGTCGTGTGGTTTTCGATCCAGCATCTTCTCGTGATTTGCCCGCCTTGATCTTTGAGGCGTCTGAATGACAGGCTGCCGTGAGCCACCGTGCTGGGCTGTTATAATGTATTGTTAAAAAAAATTAGAAAAACTGTGCCAGGTGCTGCCACTCACGCCAGCAACCTAAGCACTTTGGGAGGCCGAGGTGGGTGGGATTTCTGAGGTTTCGAGTTCGAGGTCAGCCTGAGCATTTAGGTGAACATTCACATTACATAATAAAGAGAACAAAACAGAAAGTCATTCAGACTGATGAGGTTCCGAGAGACTTCACCACCAGAACTGCCTTTCTTTATTGCGTAGTTTCCTCTTGTGACCAAGGCTGGAGTTCAACAGTGCGATCTTTGCTTACTGCCACACCTGTCCTTTGGGTTCAACTTATTGACATCCCAATGCCCTTAAAGTAGCTGGGGTTGCAGTTGTCCACATCACCAGGTCCAGCTAACTTTCTATTTTTATTTATTTGTTACTCCAATCTATCTTTATTTGATTTCCACAACGGAATCACAACCAATGCATGAAATAGAAAAATCTCCCCACCTGTGCGGGTCATTTTCACGCTACAAACACGCCGACCTTTTGTGTAGCCTCCCAATTCTAGTGTAGGTGCTGCCAAAGTGAGCACATGCCAAGCACAGCTCAGCTTTTTAATGTTTTCCTGTTTTTGTTTTGTTTTGTTTTAAAGACGGGTTTCACCTTGTTGGTCGAACTGGTCTCGAACACGCATCTTCTCGTGATTTGCCCGCCTTGATCTTTGAGTCCTCTGAATGACAGGCTGCGGTGAGACACCGTGCCGGCCTGTTATAATGTATTGTTAAAAAATTTAGAAAAACTGTGCCAGGTGCTGCCACTCACGCCAGCAATCTAAGCACTTTGGGAGGCCGAGGTGGGTGGGTTTCCTGAGGTCACGAGTTCGATGTCAGCCTGAGCATTTAGGTGAAAATTCACATTACATAATAAAAGAGAACAAAACAGAAAGTCATTCAGACTGATGAGGTGCCGAGAGACTTCACCACCAGAACTGACTTTTTTTGTTACCTACAGTTTTCCTCTTGTGACCGAGGCTGGTGTCCAAGAGTGCGATCTTTGCTTATTGCCACACTTGCCTTTTGGGTAAAACTGATTGTCATCCCAATCCCCTTCAAGTAGCTGGGGTTGCAGTTGTCCACATCACCAGGTCCAGCTAACCTTCTATATTTATTTTTCTGTACCTCCAATTTATCTTTATTTGATTTCCACAACGGAATCACAACCAATAAATAAGATACAAAACCTGCACACCTGTGCGTGTCATTTTTATGCTATGACCACGCCGGCGTTCTGTGTAGAGTCTCACTCCTTGTGTAGGTGCTGCCGCAGTGAAGACATGCCAAGCACAGCTCAGCTTTTTAATGTTTTTCTGTTTTATTGTTTTTTATACGATGCTGGATACGCTGTGTCTTTCGAGGCCAGTCTCGAACCTGTGACCTCACATACCGCCTGCCTCGGAATTCTTTGTGCTGAGACTACAGGCTTAAAAGGCGGAGCCCAACCCAAATAGTTTTTTGTTTTAAAGATGGGGTTTCACCATATTGGTCAGGCGGGTGTCAAAACCGAATCTTCTCGTGATTTGCCCGCCTTGATCTTTGAGTCCTCTGAATGACAGGCTGCCGTGAGCCACCGTGCCGGGCTGTTATAATGTATTGTTAAAATAAAAATTTAAAAACTCTGCCAAGTGCTTCCACTCACGCCAGCAACCTTAGCACCTTGGGAGGCCGAGGTGGGTGGGTTTCCTGAGGTCACGAGTTCGAGGTAAGCCTGAGCATTTAGTATAAAACCCACATTACATAATAAAATAAAACAATAAAAAAGGTAATCAGACTGATGAGGTGCCGAGAGACTTCACCACCAGAACTGACTTTTTTTGTTACCTACAGTTTTCCTCTTGTGACCGAGGCTGGTGTCCAAGAGTGCGATCTTTGCTTATTGCCACACTTGCCTTTTGGGTAAAACTGATTGTCATCCCAATGCCCTTAAAGTAGCTGGGGTTGCAGATGTCCACACCACCAGGTCCAGCTAACCTTCTATATTTATTTTTCTGTAACTCAATCTATCTTTATTAAATTTCCACAGCGCAATCACAGCCAACAAATAAGATACAAAAACCTGCACACCTGTGCGTGTCATTTTTATGCTATGACCACGCCGGCGTTCTGTGTAGAGTCTCACTCCTTGTGTAGGTGCTGCCAAAGTGAGCACATGCCAAGCACAGCTCAGCTTTTTAATGTTTTTCTGTTTTGTGCTTTTATTGGGAGTGGGCTATGCTCTGTCTTTTGAGGCCAGTCTCTAACCTGTGACCTCACATACCGCCTGCCTCGGAATTCTTTGTGCTGAGACTACAGGCTAGTAAAGCGGAGCCCAACACAAATTTTTTTTTGTTTTAAAGATGGGGTTTCACCATATTGGTCAGGCGGGTGTCAAAACCGAATCTTCTCGTGATTTGCCCGCATTCATCTTTGAGGAGTCTGAATGACAGGCTGCCGTGAGCCACCGTGCTGGGCTGTTATAATGTATTGTTAAAAAAAATTTAGAAAAACTGTCGCAGGTGCTGCCACTCACGTCAGCAATCTAAGCACTTTGGGAGGCCGAGGTGGGTGGGTTTCCTGGGGTCACAAGTTCGAGGTCAGCCTGAGCGTTTAGGCGAAAATTCACATTACATAATAAAAAAGAACAATAAAAGAACGTTAATTAGACTGATGAGTGTGTGCAATTGAAACAAAACGAGGGGCCGGGAGACTCCACCCCCAGAACTCTCTTTCTTTATGATGTAAAATTTCCCTCTTGTGACCAAGGCTGGAGTTCAACAGTGCGATCTTTGCTTATTGCCACACCTGCCTTTGGGGTTCAACTGATTGTCATTCCAATGCCCTTCAAGTAGCTGGGGTTGCAGGTGTCAACACCACCTGGTCCAGCTAACTTTCCATTTCTATTTATCTGTAACTTCAATCTATCTTTATTAAATTTCCACAGCGCAATCACAACCAATGCATGAAATAGAAAAATCTCCCCACCTGTGCGGGTCATTTTCACGCTACAAACACGCCGACCTTTTGTGTAGCCTCCCAACTCTAGTGTAGGTGCTGCCGCAGTGAAGACATGCCAAGCACAGCTCAGCTTTTTAATGTTTTCCTGTTTTATTGTTTTTATACGATGCTGGATACGCTGTGTCTTTCAAAGCCAGTCTCCATCCTGTGACCTCACGATCCGCCTGCCTCGGAATTCTTTGTGCTGAGACTACAGGCTAGTAAAGCGGAGCCCAACACAAATTTTTTTTTGTTTTAAAGATGGGGTTTCACCATATTGGTCAGGCGGGTGTCAAAACCGAATCTTCTCGTGATTTTCCCTTATTCGTCTTTGAGGAGTCTGAATGACAGGCTGCCGTGAGCCACCGTGCTGGGCTGTTATAATGTATTGTTAAAAAAAATTAGAAAGACTTTGCCAGGTGGCGCCACTCACGCCAGCAACCTTAGCACCTTGGGAGGCCGAGGTGGGCGGGTTTCCTGAGGTCAAGAGTTCGAGGTCAGCCTGAGCATTTAGGTGAAAACCCACATTACATAATAAAAGAGAACAAAACAGAAAGTCATTCAGACTGATGAGTGTGCAATTGAAACAAAACGAGGTGCCGGAGACTCCACCCCAGAACTGCCTTTCTTTATTACGTACAGTTTTCCTCTTGTCACCAAGGCTGGAGTTCAACAGTGCGATCTTTGCTTATTGCCACACTTGCCTTTTGGGTAAAACTGATTGTCATCCCAATGCCCTACAAGTAGCTGGGGTTGCAGGTGTCAACACCACCGGGTCCAGCTAACTTTCTATTTTATTTTTCTGTACCTCAATCTATCTTTATTAAATTTCCACAGCGCAATCACAGCCAACAAATAAGATACAAAACCTGCACACCTGTGCGTGTCATTTTTACGCTACTATCACGCCGGCCTTTTGTGTAGCCTCCCAACTCTAGTGTAGGTGCTGCCAAAGTGAGCACATGCCAAGCCCAGCTCAGCTTTTTAATGTTTTCCTTTTTATTGTTTTTATATATGGAGCGAGCTACACTGTGTCTTTCGAGGCCAGTCTCGAACATGTGACCTCACATCCGCCTGCCTCGGAATTCCTTGTGCTGAGACTACAGGCTAGTAAAGCGGAGCCCAACACAAATTTTTTTTGTTTTAAAGATGGGGTTTCACCATATTGGTCAGGCGGGTGTCAAAACCGAATCTTCTCGTGATTTGCCCGCCTTGATCTTTGAAACGCCTGAATGTCAGGCTGCGGTGAGACACCGTGCCGGCCTGTTATAATGTATTGTTAAAAAATTTAGAAAAACTGTCGCAGGTGCTGCCACTCACGCCAGCAACCTTAGCACCTTGGGAGGCCGAGGTGGGCGGGTTTCCTGAGGTCAAGAGTTCGAGGTCAGCCTGAGCATTTAGGTGAAAACCCACATTACATAATAAAATAAAACAATAAAAAGGTAATCAGACTGATGAGGTGCCGAGAGACTTCACCACCAGAACTGCCTTTCTTTATTACGTAGTTTCCCTCTTGTGACCAAGGCTGGAGTGCAACAGTGCGATCTTTGCTTACTGCCACACCTGTCTTTTGGGTTCAACTTATTGACATCCCAATGCCCTACAAGTAGCTGGGGTTGCAGTTGTCCACATCACCAGGTCCAGCTAACCTTCTATATTTATTTTTCTGTACCTCCAATTTATCTTTATTTGATTTCCACAACAGAATCACAACCAATGCATGAAATAGAAAAATCTCCCCACCTGTGCGGGTCATTTTCACGCTAGGAACACGCCGGCCTTTTGTGTAGCCTCCCAACTCTAGTGTAGGTGCTGCCAAAGTGAGCACATGCCAAGCACAGCTCAGCTTTTTAATGTTTTCCTGTTTTATTGTTTTTATATATGGAGCGAGCTACACTGTGTTTTTCGAGGCCATTCTCGGACATGTGACCTCACATACCGCCTGCCTCGGAATTCCTTTTGCTGAGACTACAGGCCAGTAAAGCGGAGCCCAACCCAAATTTGTTTTTTTTTGTTTTAAAGACCCGGTTTCACCATGTTGGTCGTGTGGGTTTCGAACCAGCATCTTCTCGTGATTTGCCCGCATTCATCTTTGAGGCGTCTGAATTACAGGCTGCCGTGAGCCACTGTGGCGGGCTGTAATAATGTATTGTTAAAATAAAAATTTAAAAACTCTGCCAGGTGCTTCCACTCACGCCAGCAACCTTAGCACCTTGGGAGGCCGAGGTGGGCGGGTTTCCTGAGGTCACGAGTTCGATGTCAGCCTGAGCATTTAGGTGAAAATTCACATTACATAATAAAATAGAACAAAAAAAAGAAAGTTATTCATACTGATGAGGTGCCCAGAGACTTCACCACCAGAACTGCCTTTCTTTATTACGTAGTTTCCTCTTGTGACCAAGACTGGAGTCCAAGAGTGTGATCTCTCCTTATTGCCACACTTGTGTTTTGGGTTCAACTGATTGTCATCCCAATGCCCTTAAAGTAGCTGGGGTTGCAGGTGTCCACACCACCAGGTCCTGCTACCATTCAATTTCTATTTATCTGTAACTTCAGTCTATCTTTCTTTGATTTCTACAACGCAAGCACAAGGAATAAATAAGATACAAAAAGCTGCACACCTGTGCGTGTCATTTTTACGCTACGACCACGCCGGCGTTCTGTGAAAAGTCCCAATTTTAGTGTAGGAGCTGCCGCAGTGAACACATGCCAAGCACATCTCAGCTCTTTAATGTTTTCCTGTTTTTTTGTTTTTTATACGTAGCGGGATACGCTGTGTCCTTCGAGTCCAGTCTCGAACCTGTGACGTCACCATCCGCCTGCCTCGGAATTCTTTGTGCTGAGACTACAGGTTAGTAAAGCAGAGCCCAACCCAATGTTTTTTTGTTTTAAAAGCGGGGTTTCATCATGTTGATCAGGCGTGTCTCCAACCCGCATCTTCTCGTGATTTGCCCGCATTCATCTTTGAGGCGTCTGAATGACAGGCTGCCGTGAGCCACCGTGCCAGGCTTTTATAATGTATTGTTAAAAAAAATTTTAAAAACTGTCCCGGGTGCTGCCACTCACGCCAGAAACCTAAGCACTTTGGGAGGCCGAAGTGGGCGGGTTTCCTGGGGCCAAATTTCAAGGTCAGCCTGAGCGTTTAGGCGAAAATTCACATTACATAATAAAAAAGAACAATAAAAGAAAGTTAATCAGACTGATGAGTGTGTGCAATTGAAACAAAACGAGGGGCCTGGAGACTCCACCCCCAGAACTCTCTTTCTTTATGATGTAAAATTTCCTCTTGTGACCAAGGCTGGAGTTCAACAGTGCGATCTTTGCTTATTGCCACACCTGCCTTTGGGTTCAACTGATTGTCATTCCAATGCCCTTCAAGTAGCTGGGGTTGCAGGTGTCCACACCACCAGGTCCAGCTAACTTTCTATTTTATTTTTCTGTACCTCCAATCTATCTTTATTTGATTTCCACAACGCAATCACAACCAATAAATAAAATACAAAATCTGCACACCTGTGCGTGTCATTTTATGCTACGACCACGCCGGCCTACTGTGTAGCCTCCCAATTCTAGTGTAGGTGCTGCCAAAGCGAGCACATGCCAAGCCCAGCTCAGCTTTTTCATGTTTTTCTGTTTTATTGTTTTTATACGATGCTGGATACGCTGTGTCTTCGAGGCCAGTCTCGAACCTGTGACCTCACGATCCGCCTGCCGCGGTGTTCTTTCTGCTGAGACTACAGGCCAGTAAAGCGGAGCCCAACCCAATTTTGTTTTGTTTTAAAGACCCGGTTTCACCATGTTGGTCGGGCGGGTCTCAATCTCGCAACTTCTTGTAATTTGCCCGCCTTGATCTTTGAGGCGTCTGAATTACAGGCTGCCGTGAGCCACCGTGCCGGGCTGTTATAATGTATTGTTAAAATAAAAATTTAAAAACTCTGCCAGGTGCTGCCACTCACGCCAGCAACCTAAGCACTTTGGGAGGCCGAGGTGGGTGGGTTTCCTGAGGTCACGAGTTCGATGTCAGCCTGAGCATTTAGGTGAAAACCCACATTACATAATAAAAAGAACAATAAAAGAACGTTAATTAGACTGATGAGTGTGCAATTGAAACAAAAGGAGGGTCCGGGAGACTCCACCCCAGAACTGCCTTTCTTTATTACGTAGTTTCCTCTTGTGACCAAGGCTGGAGTGCAACAGTGCGATCTTTGCTTATTGCCACACCTGCCTTTGGGTTCAACTGATTGTCATCCCAATGCCCTTCAAGTAGCTGGGGTTGCAGGTGTCCACACCACCAGGTCCTGCTACCATTCAATTTCTATTTATCTGTAACTTCAATCTATCTTTATTTGATTTCCACAACGCCTTCACAACCAATAAATAAAATACAAAATCTGCACACCTGTGCGTGTCATTTTTACGCTACTATCACGCCGGCCTTTTGTGTAGCCTCCCAATTCTAGTGTAGGTGCTGCCAAAGTGAGCACATGCCAAGCCCGGCTTAGCTTTTCTATGTTTATTTATTTATTTTTTAATAGGGAGAGGGCTACGCTGTGTCTTTCAAAGCCAGTCTCCATCCTGTGACCTCACATACCGCCTGCCTCGGAATTCTTTGTGCTGAGACTACAGGCTAGTAAAGCGGAGCCCAACCCAATTTTGTTTTGTTTTGTTTTAAAGACGGTTTCACCATGTTGGTCGTGTGGGTTTCGAACCAGCATCTTCTCGTGATTTGCCCGCATTCATCTTTGAGGCGTCTGAATTACAGGCTGCCGTGAGCCACCGTGCGGGCTGTTATAATGTATTGTTAAAATAAAAATTTAAAAACTCTGCCAGGTGCTTCCACTCACGCCAGCAATCTAAGCACTTTGGGAGGCCGAGGTGGGTGGGTTTCCTGAGGTCACGAGTTCGATGTCAGCCTGAGCATTTAGGTGAAAACCCACATTACATAATAAAAAGAACAATAAAAGAACGTTAATTAGACTGATGAGTGTGTGCAATTGAAACAAAACGAGGTGCCGGAGACTCCACTCGAGAACTGCCTTTCTTTATTACGTAGTTTCCTCTTGTGACCAAGGCTGGAGTGCAACAGTGCGATCTTTGCTTATTGCCACACTTGTGTTTTGGGTTCAACTGATTGTCATTCCAATGCCCTTCAAGTAGCTGGGGTTGCAGTTGTCCACATCACCAGGTCCAGCTAACCTTCTATATTTATTTTTCTGTACCTCAATCTATCTTTATTTGATTTCCACAACGCCTTCACAACCAATAAATAAAATACAAAATCTGCACACCTGTGCGTGTCATTTTTACGCTACTATCACGCCGGCCTTTTGTGTCGGGTCCCAATTCTAGTGTAGGTGCTGCCAAAGTGAGCACATGCCAAGCACATCTCAGCTCTTTAATGTTTTCCTGTTTTTGTTTTGTTTTGTTTTGTTTTGTTTTGTTTTGTTTTTATACGATGCTGGATACGCTGTGTCTTTCGAGGCCAGTCTCGAACATGTGACCTCACATACCGCCTGCCTCGGAATTCCTTTTGCTGAGACTACAGGCCAGTAAAGCGGAGCCCAACCCAATTTTGTTTTGTTTTGTTTTAAAGACGGTTTCACCATGTTGGTCGTGTGGGTTTCGAACCAGCATCTTCTCGTGATTTGCCCGCCTTGATCTTTGAGGCGCCTGAATGACAGGCTGCCGTGAGCCACCGTGCCGGGCTGTTATAATGTATTGTTAAAATAAAAATTTAGAGAGTGTTCCAGGTGCTGCCACTCACGCCAGCAACCTTAGCACCTTGGGAGGCCGAGGTGTGCGTGTTTCCTGAGGTCAAGAGTTCGAGGTCAGCCTGAGCATTTAGGTGAAAACCCACCTTACATAATAAAATAAAACAATAAAAAGGTAATCAGACTGATGAGTGTGCAATTGAAACAAAACGAGGTGCCGGAGACTCCACCCCAGAACTGCCTTTCTTTATTACGTACAGTTTCCTCTTGTCACCAAGGCTGGAGTGCAACAGTGCGATCTTTGCTTATTGCAACACCTGCCTTTAGGGTTCAACTGATTGTCATCCCAATGCCCTTCAAGTAGCTGGGGTTGCAGTTGTCCACATCACCAGGTCCAGCTAACTTTCTATTTTATTTTTCTGTACCTCCAATCTATCTTTATTTGATTTCCACAACGCAATCACAACCAATAAATAAAATACAAAATCTGCACACCTGTGCGTGTCATTTTTACGCTACGACCACGCCGGCCTTCTGTGTAGCATCCCAATTTTAGTGTAGGTGCTGCCAAAGTGAGCACATGCCAAGCCCAGCTCAGCTTTTTAATGTTTTCCTGTTTTTGTTTTGTTTTGTTTTGTTTTGTTTTGTTTTGTTTTGTTTTGTTTTGTTTTTATATATGGAGCGAGCTACACTGTGTCTTTCGAGGCCAGTCTCGAACCTGTGACCTCACGATCCGCCTGCCTCGGAATTCTTTGTGCTGAGACTACAGGCTAGTAAATCAGAGCCCAACCCAATTTTGTTTTGTTTTGTTTTGTTTTAAAGACGGGTTTCACCATGTTGGTCGTGTGGGTTTCGAACCAGCATCTTCTCGTGATTTGCCCGCCTTGATCTTTGAAACGCCTGAATGTCAGGCTGCGGTGAGACACCGTGCCGGCCTGTTATAATGTATTGTTAAAAAGAAATTAGAGAGTGTTCCAGGTGCTGCCACTCACGCCAGCAACCTAAGAACTTTGGGAGGCCGAGTTGGGCGGGTTTCCTGAGGTCACGAGTTCGAGGTCAGCCTGAGCGTTTAGGCGAAAATTCACATTACATAATAAAAAGAACAATAAAAGAACGTTAATTAGACTGATGAGTGTGCAATTGAAACAAAACGAGGTGCCGGAGACTCCACCCCAGAACTGCCTTTCTTTATTACGTACAGTTTCCTCTTGTGACCAAGACTGGAGTCCAAGAGTGTGATCTCTCCTTATTGCCACACCTGCCTTTGGGTTCAACTGATTGTCATTCCAATGCCCTTCAAGTAGCTGGGGTTGCAGGTGTCCACACCACCAGGTCCTGCTACCATTCAATTTCTATTTATCTGTAACTTCAATCTATCTTTATTTGATTTCCACAACAGAATCACAACCAATAAATAAGATACAAAAGTTGCACATCTCTGCGTGTCATTTTTATGCTACGACCACGCCGGCATTCTGTGAAAAGTCCCAATTCCAGTGTAGGAGCTGCCGCAGTGAACACATGCCAAGCACATCTCAGCTCTTTAATGTTTTCCTGTTTTTGTTTTGTTTTAAAGACGGTTTCACCATGTTGGTCAGGCCTTCTCCAACCCGCATGTTCTCGTGATTTGCCCGCCTTGATCTTTGAGGCGCCTGAATGACAGGCTGCCCTGTGCCACCGTGCCGGGCTGTTATAATGTATTGTTAAAATAAAATTTAAAAACTCTGCCAGGTGCTGCCACTCACGCCAGCAACCTTAGCACTTTGGGAGGCCGAGTTGGGCGGGTTTCCTGAGGTCACGAGTTCGAGGTCAGCCTGAGCATTTAGGTGAAAATTCACATTATATAATAAAATAGAACAAAAAAGAAAGTTATTCATACTGATGAGGTGCCCAGAGACTTCACCACCAGAACTGCCTTTCTTTATTACGTACAGTTTCCTCTTGTCACCAAGGCTGGAGTGCAACAGTGCGATCTTTGCTTATTGCAACACCTGCCTTTGGGTTCAACTTATTGACATCCCAATGCCCTTCAAGTAGCTGGGGTTGCAGTTGTCCACATCACCAGGTCCAGCTAACCTTCTATATTTATTTTTCTGTACCTCCAATCTATCTTTATTTGATTTCCACAACGGAATCACAACCAATAAATAAGATACAAAAGTTGCACATCTCTGCGTGTCATTTTTACGCTACTATCACGCCGGCCTTTTGTGTAGCCTCCCAATTCTAGTGTAGGGGCTGTCGATGCGAGAACATGCCAAGCCCAGCTCAGCTTTTTAATGTTTTCCTGTTTTATTGTTTTTATATATGGAGCGAGCTACACTGTGTCTTTCGAGGCCAGTCTCGAACCTGTGACATCACCATCCTCCTGACTCGGAATTATTTGTGCTGAGACTACAGGCTAGTAAATCAGAGCCCAACCCAATTTTGTTTTGTTTTGTTTTGTTTTGTTTTGTTTTGTTTTGTTTTGTTTTGTTTTGTTTTAAAGACGGTTTCACCATGTTGGTCGTGTGGGTTTCGAACCAGCATCTTCTCGTGATTTGCCCGCATTCATCTTTGGGGCGTCAGAATGACAGGCTGCCGTGAGCCACCATGCCGGGCTCTGATAATGTATTGTTAAAATAAAATTTAAAAACTCTGCCAGGTGCTGCCACTCACGCCAGCAACCTTAGCACTTTGGGAGGCCGAGGTGGGCGGGTTTCCTGAGGTCACGAGTTCGAGGTCAGCCTGAGCATTTAGGTGAAAATTCACATTACATAATAAAATAAAACAATAAAAAGGTAATCAGACTGATGAGTGTGTGCAATTGAAACAAAACGAGGTGCCGGAGACTCCACCCCAGAACTGCCTTTCTTTATTACGTACAGTTTCCTCTTGTCACCAAGGCTGGAGTTCAACAGTGCGATCTTTGCTTATTGCCACACCTGCCTTTGGGTTCAACTTATTGACATCCCAATGCCCTACAAGTAGCTGGGGTTGCAGGTGTCAACACCACCGGGTCCAGCTAACTTTCTATTTTATTTTTCTGTACCTCAATCTATCTTTATTTGATTTCCACAACGGAATCACAACCAATAAATAAGATACAAAAGTTGCACATCTCTGCGTGTCATTTTTATGCTACGACCACGCCGGCCTTCTGTGTAGCCTCCCAACTCTAGTGTAGGTGCTGCCAAAGTGAGCACATGCCAAGCCCAGCTCAGCTTTTTAATGTTTTCCTGTTTTATTGTTTTTATATATGGAGCGAGCTACACTGTGTCTTTCGAGGCCAGTCTCGAACCTGTGACATCACCATCCTCCTGACTCGGAATTATTTGTGCTGAGACTACAGGCTAGTAAATCAGAGCCCAACCCAAATAGTTTTTTTGTTTTAAAGACGGTTTCACCATGTTGGTCGTGTGGGTTTCGAACCAGCATCTTCTCGTGATTTGCCCGCATTCATCTTTGAGGCGTCTGAATTACAGGCTGCCGTGAGCCACCGTGCGGGCTGTTATAATGTATTGTTAAAAAAAATTAGAAAGACTTTGCCAGGTGGCGCCACTCACGCCAGCAATCTAAGCACTTTGGGAGGCCGAGGTGTGCGTGTTTCCTGAGGTCAAGAGTTCGAGGTCAGCCTGAGCGTTTAGGCGAAAATTCACATTATATAATAAAATAGAACAAAAAAAAGAAAGTTATTCATACTGATGAGGTGCCCAGAGACTTCACCACCAGAACTGCCTTTCTTTATTACGTACAGTTTCCCTCTTGTGACCAAGACTGGAGTCCAAGAGTGTGATCTCTCCTTATTGCCACACTTGTGTTTTGGGTTCAACTTATTGACATCCCAATGCCCTACAAGTAGCTGGGGTTGCAGGTGTCAACACCACCGGGTCCAGCTAACTTTCTATTTTATTTTTCTGTACCTCCAATTTATCTTTATTTGATTTCCACAACAGAATCACAACCAATAAATAAGATACAAAAAGTTGCACATCTCTGCGTGTCATTTTTATGCTACGACCACGCCGGCATTCTGTGAAAAGTCCCAATTCCAGTGTAGGAGCTGCCGCAGTGAACACATGCCAAGCACATCTCAGCTCTTTAATGTTTTCCTGTTTTATTGTTTTTATATATGGAGCGAGCTACACTGTGTCTTTCGAGGCCAGTCTCGAACCTGTGACCTCACGATCCGCCTGCCTCGGAATTCTTTGTGCTGAGACTACAGGATTGAATAGCGGAGCTCAACCCAAACAGTGTCTTCGTTTTAAAGACGGTTTCACCATGTTGGTCAGGCCTTCTCCAACCCGCATGTTCTCGTGATTTGCCCGCCTTGATCTTTGAAACGCCTGAATGTCAGGCTGCGGTGAGACACCGTGCCGGCCTGTTATAATGTATTGTTAAAAAAAATTAGAAAGACTTTGCCAGGTGGCGCCACTCACGCCAGAATCCTAAGAACTTTGGGAGGCCGAGTTGGGCGGGTTTCCTGAGGTCACAAGTTCGAGGTCAGCCTGAGCATTTAGGTGAAAACCCACATTACATAATAAAAAGAACAATAAAAGAACGTTAATTAGACTGATGAGTGTGCAATTGAAACAAAACGAGGTGCCGGAGACTCCACCCCAGAACTGCCTTTCTTTATTACGTACAGTTTCCTCTTGTGACCAAGGCTGGAGTGCAACAGTGCGATCTTTGCTTATTGCCACACCTGCCTTTGGGTTCAACTGATTGTCATTCCAATGCCCTTCAAGTAGCTGGGGTTGCAGGTGTCCACACCACCAGGTCCTGCTACCATTCAATTTCTATTTATCTGTAACTTCAATCTATCTTTATTTGATTTCCACAACAGAATCACAACCAATAAATAAAATACAAAATCTGCACACCTGTGCGTGTCATTTTACGCTACGACCACGCCGGCATTCTGTGAAAAGTCCCAATTCCAGTGTAGGAGCTGCCGCAGTGAACACATGCCAAGCACAGCTCAGCTTTTTAATGTTTTCCTGTTTTTGTTTTGTTTTAAAGACGGTTTCACCATGTTGGTCGGGCGGGTCTCAATCTCGCAACTTCTTGTAATTTGCCCGCCTTGATCTTTGAGGCGCCTGAATGACAGGCTGCCCTGAGCCACCGTGCGGGCTGTTATAATGTATTGTTAAAATAAAATTTAAAAACTCTGCCAGGTGCTGCCACTCACGCCAGCAACCTTAGCACTTTGGGAGGCCGAGTTGGGCGGGTTTCCTGAGGTCACGAGTTCGAGGTCAGCCTGAGCATTTAGGTGAAAATTCACATTACATAATAAAAAGAACAATAAAAGAACGTTAATTAGACTGATGAGTGTGCAATTGAAACAAAACGAGGTGCCGGAGACTCCACCCCAGAACTCTCTTTCTTTATGATGTAAAATTTCCTCTTGTGACCAAGGCTGGAGTTCAACAGTGCGATCTTTGCTTATTGCCACACCTGCCTTTGGGTTCAACTGATTGTCATCCCAATGCCCTTAAAGTAGCTGGGGTTGCAGGTGTCCACACCACCAGGTCCAGCTAACTTTCTATTTTATTTTTCTGTACCTCCAATCTATCTTTATTTGATTTCCACAACGGAATCACAACCAATAAATAAAATACAAAATCTGCACACCTGTGCGTGTCATTTTTATGCTACGACCACGCCGGCCTTCTGTGTAGCATCCCAATTTTAGTGTAGGTGCTGCCAAAGTGAGCACATGCCAAGCCCAGCTCAGCTTTTTAATGTTTTCCTGTTTTATTGTTTTTATATATGGAGCGAGCTACACTGTGTCTTTCGAGGCCAGTCTCGAACCTGTGACCTCACGATCCGCCTGCCGCGGTGTTCTTTCTGCTGAGACTACAGGCCAGTAAAGCGGAGCCCAACCCAAATAGTTTTTTTGTTTTAAAGACGGTTTCACCATGTTGGTCAGGCCTTCTCCAACCCGCATGTTCTCGTGATTTGCCCGCCTTGATCTTTGAGGCGTCTGAATTACAGGCTGCCGTGAGCCACCGTGCCGGGCTTTTATAATGAATTGTTAAAAAAAATTAGAAAGACTTTGCCAGGTGGCGCCACTCACGCCAGAATCCTAAGAACTTTGGGAGGCCGAGGTGGGTGGGTTTCCTGAGGTCAAGAGTTCGAGGTCAGCCTGAGCATTTAGGTGAAAATTCACATTACATAATAAAAAGAACAATAAAAGAACGTTAATTAGACTGATGAGTGTGCAATTGAAACAAAACGAGGTGCCGGAGACTCCACCCCAGAACTGCCTTTCTTTATTACGTACAGTTTCCTCTTGTGACCAAGGCTGGAGTGCAACAGTGCGATCTTTGCTTATTGCCACACTTGTGTTTTGGGTTCAACTGATTGTCATTCCAATGCCCTTCAAGTAGCTGGGGTTGCAGGTGTCCACACCACCAGGTCCAGCTAACTTTCTATTTTATTTTTCTGTACCTGCAATCTATCTTTATTTGATTTCCACAACGCAATCACAACCAATAAATAAAATACAAGAATCTGCAAACCTGTGCGGGTTATTTTTACGCTACGACCACGCCGGCATTCTGTGAAAAGTCCCAATTCTAGTGTAGGTGCTGCCAAAGTGAGCACATGCCAAGCCCAGCTCAGCTTTTTAATGTTTTCCTGTTTTTGTTTTGTTTTAAAGACGGTTTCACCATGTTGGTCGGGCGGGTCTCAATCTCGCAACTTCTTGTAATTTGCCCGCCTTGATCTTTGAGGCGTCTGAATTACAGGCTGCCGTGAGCCACCGTGCCGGGCTTTTATAATGAATTGTTAAAAAAAATTAGAAAGACTTTGCCAGGTGGCGCCACTCACGCCAGCAACCTTAGCACTTTGGGAGGCCGAGGTGGGTGGGTTTCCTGAGGTCACAAGTTCGAGGTCAGCCTGAGCATTTAGGTGAAAACCCACATTACATAATAAAAAGAACAATAAAAGAACGTTAATTAGACTGATGAGTGTGCAATTGAAACAAAACGAGGTGCCGGAGACTCCACCCCAGAACTCTCTTTCTTTATGATGTAAAATTTCCTCTTGTGACCAAGGCTGGAGTTCAACAGTGCGATCTTTGCTTATTGCAACACCTGCCTTTAGGGTTCAACTGATTGTCATCCCAATGCCCTTAAAGTAGCTGGGGTTGCAGTTGTCCACATCACCAGGTCCAGCTAACTTTCTATTTTATTTTTCTGTACCTGCAATCTATCTTTATTTGATTTCCACAACGCCTTCACAACCAATAAATAAAATACAAAATCTGCACACCTGTGCGTGTCATTTTACGCTACGACCACGCCGGCATTCTGTGAAAAGTCCCAATTCTAGTGTAGGTGCTGCCAAAGTGAGCACATGCCAAGCCCGGCTTAGCTTTTCTATGTTTATTTATTTATTTTTTAATAGGGAGAGGGCTACGCTGTGTCTTTCGAGGCCAGTCTCGAACCTGTGACCTCACGATCCGCCTGCCTCGGCATTCTTTGTGCTGAGACTACAGGATTGAATAGCGGAGCTCAACCCAAACAGTGTCTTCGTTTTAAAGACGGGTTTCACCATGTTGGTCGTGTGGGTTTCGAACCAGCATCTTCTCGTGATTTGCCCGCCTTGATCTTTGAGGCGCCTGAATGACAGGCTGCCGTGAGCCACCATGCCGGGCTCTGATAATGTATTGTTAAAAAAAATTAGAAAAACTGTGCCTGGTGCTGCCACTAACGCCAGCAACCTAAGCAATTTGGGAGGCCGAGGTGGGTGGGTTTCCTGAGGTCAAGAGTTCGAGGTCAGCCTGAGCATTTAGGTGAAAACCCACATTACATAATAAAATAAAACAATAAAAAAGGTAATCAGACTGATGAGTGTGCAATTGAAACAAAACGAGGTGCCGGAGACTCCACCCCAGAACTGCCTTTCTTTATTACGTACAGTTTTCCTCTTGTCACCAAGGCTGGAGTGCAACAGTGCGATCTTTGCTTATTGCAACACCTGCCTTTTGGGTTCAACTGATTGTCATCCGAATGCCCTTCAAGTACTTGGGGTTGCAGGTGTCACCACCACCAGGTCCAGCTAATTTTCAATTTTATTTTTCTGTACATCCAATCTATCTTTATTTGATTTCCACAACACAATCACAACCAATAAATAAAATACAAAAGCTGCACACCTGTGCATGTCATTTTTAGGCTACGACCATGCCGGCCTACTCTGTAGCCTCCCAATTTTAGTGTAGGTGCTGCCAAAGCGAGGACATGCCAAGCCCACCTCGGCTTTATTATGTTTTTCTGTTTTATTGTTTTTTATAGGGAGCGAACTACGTTGTGTCTTTCGAGGCCAGTCTTGAACCTGTGTCCTCACGATCCGCCTTCCTCGGCATTTTTTTTGTGCAGAGACTACAGGCTTGAAAAGCGGAGCCCAATCCAAATTGTGTTTTCGTTTTAAAGACGGGTTTCACCATGTTGGTCGGGCGGGTCTCAATCTCGCAACTTCTTGTAATTTGCCCGCCTTGATCTTTGAGGCGCCTGAATGACAAGCTGCCGTGAGCCACCGTGCCGGGCTGTTATAATGTATTGTTAAAAAAAATTAGAAAAACTGTGCCAGGTGCTGCCACTCACGCCAGCAACCTAAGCACTTTGGGAGGCCGAGGTGGGCGGGTTTCCTGAGGTCAAGAGTTCGAGGTCAGCCTGAGCATTTAGGTGAAAACCCACCTTACATAATAAAATAAAACAATAAAAAAGGTAATCAGACTGATGAGTGTGCAATTGAAACAAAACGAGGTGCCGGGAGACTCCACCCCAGAACTGCCTTTCTTTATTACGTACAGTTTCCTCTTGTCACCAAGGCTGGAGTGCAACAGTGCGATCTTTGCTTATTGCAACACCTGCCTTTTGGGTTCAACTGATTGTCATCCCAATGCCCTTCAAGTAGCTGGGGTTGCAGGTGTCCACACCACCAGGTCCAGCTAACTTTCTATTTTTATTTTTCTGTACCTCCAATCTATCTTTATTTGATTTCCACAACGCAATCACAACCAATAAATAAAATACAAAAGCTGCACACCTGTGCGTGTCATTTTTACGCTACGACCACGCCGGCCTTCTGTGTAGCGTCCCAATTCTAGTGTAGGTGCTGCCGAAGTGAGCACATGCCAAGCCCAGCTCAGCTTTTTTATGTTTTTCTGGTTTTTGTTTTGTTTTGTTTTGTTTTGTTTTTTATACGGAGCGGACTACCCTGTGTCTTCCTAGGACTGTCTCAAACCTGTGACCTCAGGATCCACCTGCCTCGGCATTTTTTGTTCTGAAAATACAGGCTTGAAAAGGGGAGACCAACCCAAATTGGGTTTTCGTTTTAAAGACGGGGTTTCACCATGTTGGTCGTGTGGGTTTCGAACCAGCATCTTCTCGTGATTTGCCCGCCTTGATCTTTGAGGCGCCTGAATGACAGGCTGCCGTGAGCCACCGTGCGGGCTGTTATAATGTATTGTTAAAAAAAAAAATTAGAAAACTGTCCCAGGTGCTGCCCCTCTAGCCAGAAACCTAAGCCCATTGGGAAGCTGAGGTGGGCGGGTTTCTTGACGTCACGAGTTCGAGGTCAGCCTGAGCATTTAGGTGAAAGCCCACATTACATAATAAAAAAAACAAAAAAAGAAAAGTAATCAGACTGATGAGTGTGTGCAATTGAAACAAAAGGAGGGTCCGGGAGACTCCACCCCAGAACTGCCTTTCTTTATGATGTAAAATTTCCTCTTGTGACCAAGGCTGGAGTGCAACAGTGCGATCTTTGCTTATTGCCACACCTGCCTTTGGGTTCAACTGATTGTCATTCCAATGCCCTTCAAGTAGCTGGGGTTGCAGTTGTCCACATCACCAGGTCCAGCTAACTTTCTATTTTTATTTTTCTGTACCTGCAATCTATCTTTATTTGATTTCCACAACGGAATCACAACCAATAAATAAAATACAAAATCTGCACACCTGTGCGTGTCATTTTATGCTACGACCACGCCGGCCTTCTGTGTAGTCCCAATTCTAGTGTAGGTGCTGCCAAAGTGAGCACATGCCAAGCACATCTCAGCTCTTTAATGTTTTCCTGTTTTATTGTTTTTATATATGGAGCGAGCTACACTGTGTCTTTCGAGGCCAGTCTCGAACATGTGACCTCACATCCGCCTGCCTCGGAATTCTTTGTGCTGAGACTACAGGCCAGTAAAGCGGAGCCCAACCCAAATTTTGTTTTGTTTTGTTTTGTTTTAAAGACGAGGTTTCACCATGTTGGTCAGGCCTTCTCCAACCCGCATGTTCTCGTGATTTGCCCGCATTCATCTTTGAGGCGCCTGAATGACAGGCTGCCGTGAGCCACCGTGCGGGCTGTTATAATGTATTGTTAAAATAAAAATTTAAAAACTCTGCCAGGTGCTTCCACTCACGCCAGCAATCTAAGCACTTTGGGAGGCCGAGGTGGGCGGGTTTCCTGAGGTCACGAGTTCGATGTCAGCCTGAGCATTTAGGTGAAAATTCACATTACATAATAAAAAGAACAATAAAAGAACGTTAATTAGACTGATGAGTGTGTGCAATTGAAACAAAACGAGGTGCCGGAGACTCCACCCCAGAACTGCCTTTCTTTATTACGTACAGTTTCCTCTTGTCACCAAGGCTGGAGTTCAACAGTGCGATCTTTGCTTATTGCAACACCTGCCTTTTGGGTTCAACTGATTGTCATCCCAATGCCCTTCAAGTAGCTGGGGTTGCAGTTGTCCACATCACCAGGTCCAGCTAACTTTCTATTTTTATTTTTCTGTACCTCAATCTATCTTTATTTGATTTCCACAACGGAATCACAACCAATAAATAAAATACAAAAGCTGCACACCTGTGCGTGTCATTTTATGCTACGACCACGCCGGCATTCTGTGAAAAGTCCCAATTCTAGTGTAGGTGCTGCCAAAGTGAGCACATGCCAAGCACATCTCAGCTCTTTAATGTTTTCCTGTTTTATTGTTTTTATATATGGAGCGAGCTACACTGTGTCTTTCGAGGCCAGTCTCGAACCTGTGACATCACCATCCTCCTGACTCGGAATTATTTGTGCTGAGACTACAGGATTGAATAGCGGAGCTCAACCCAAACAGTGTCTTCGTTTTAAAGACGGTTTCACCATGTTGGTCAGGCCTTCTCCAACCCGCATGTTCTCGTGATTTGCCGCATTCATCTTTGAGGCGTCTGAATGACAGGCTGCCCTGAGCCACCGTGCGGGCTGTTATAATGTATTGTTAAAAAAAATTAGAAAAACTGTGCCAGGTGCTGCCACTCACGCCAGCAACCTAAGCACTTTGGGAGGCCGAGGTGGGCGGGTTTCCTGAGGTCACGAGTTCGATGTCAGCCTGAGCATTTAGGTGAAAATTCACATTACATAATAAAAAGAACAATAAAAGAACGTTAATTAGACTGATGAGTGTGCAATTGAAACAAAACGAGGTGCCGGAGACTCCACCCCAGAACTCTCTTTCTTTATGATGTAAAATTTCCTCTTGTGACCAAGGCTGGAGTTCAACAGTGCGATCTTTGCTTATTGCCACACTTGTGTTTTGGGTTCAACTGATTGTCATTCCAATGCCCTTCAAGTAGCTGGGGTTGCAGGTGTCCACACCACCAGGTCCAGCTAACTTTCTATTTTTATTTTTCTGTACCTGCAATCTATCTTTATTTGATTTCCACAACGGAATCACAACCAATAAATAAAATACAAAAGCTGCACACCTGTGCGTGTCATTTTATGCTACGACCACGCCGGCATTCTGTGAAAAGTCCCAATTCTAGTGTAGGTGCTGCCAAAGTGAGCACATGCCAAGCACAGCTCAGCTTTTTAATGTTTTCCTGTTTTATTGTTTTTATATATGGAGCGAGCTACACTGTGTCTTTCGAGGCCAGTCTCGAACCTGTGACCTCACGATCCGCCTGCCTCGGCATTCTTTGTGCTGAGACTACAGGATTGAATAGCGGAGCTCAACCCAAACAGTGTCTTCGTTTTAAAGACGGTTTCACCATGTTGGTCAGGCCTTCTCCAACCCGCATGTTCTCGTGATTTGCCGCATTCATCTTTGAGGCGTCTGAATGACAGGCTGCCGTGAGCCACCGTGCCGGGCTGTTATAATGTATTGTTAAAAAAAATTAGAAAAACTGTGCCAGGTGCTGCCACTCACGCCAGCAACCTTAGCACCTTGGGAGGCCGAGGTGGGTGGGTTTCCTGAGGTCAAGAGTTCGAGGTCAGCCTGAGCATTTAGGTGAAAATTCACATTACATAATAAAAAGAACAATAAAAGAACGTTAATTAGACTGATGAGTGTGTGCAATTGAAACAAAACGAGGTGCCGGAGACTTCACCTCCAGAACTGACTTTCTTTATTACGTACAGTTTCCCTCCTATGACCAAGGCTGGAGTGCAACAGTGCGATCTTTGCTTATTGCCACACCTGCCTTTTGGGTTCAACTGATTGTCATCCCAATGCCCTACAAGTAGCTGGGGTTGCAGTTGTCCACATCACCAGGTCCAGCTAACTTTCTATTTTATTTTTCTGTACCTGCAATCTATCTTTATTTGATTTCCACAACGCCTTCACAACCAATAAATAAAATACAAAAGCTGCACACCTGTGCGTGTCATTTTTATGCTACGACCACGCCGGCCTTCTGTGTAGCATCCCAATTTTAGTGTAGGTGCTGCCAAAGTGAGCACATGCCAAGCACAGCTCAGCTTTTTAATGTTTTCCTGTTTTATTGTTTTTATATATGGAGCGAGCTACACTGTGTCTTTCGAGGCCAGTCTCGAACATGTGACCTCACATACCGCCTGCCTCGGAATTCTTTGTGCTGAGACTACAGGATTGAATAGCGGAGCTCAACCCAAACAGTGTCTTCGTTTTAAAGACGGTTTCACCATGTTGGTCGGGCGGGTCTCAATCTCGCAACTTCTTGTAATTTGCCCGCCTTGATCTTTGAGGCGTCTGAATTACAGGCTGCCGTGAGCCACCGTGCGGGCTGTTATAATGTATTGTTAAAAAAAATTAGAAAGACTTTGCCAGGTGGCGCCACTCACGCCAGCAATCTAAGCACTTTGGGAGGCCGAGGTGGGCGGGTTTCCTGAGGTCACGAGTTCGAGGTCAGCCTGAGCATTTAGGTGAAAACCCACCTTACATAATAAAATAAAACAATAAAAAAGGTAATCAGACTGATGAGTGTGCAATTGAAACAAAACGAGGTGCCGGAGACTCCACCCCAGAACTCTCTTTCTTTATGATGTAAAATTTCCTCTTGTGACCAAGGCTGGAGTTCAACAGTGCGATCTTTGCTTATTGCCACACCTGCCTTTTGGGTTCAACTGATTGTCATTCCAATGCCCTTCAAGTAGCTGGGGTTGCAGTTGTCCACATCACCAGGTCCAGCTAACTTTCTATTTTATTTTTCTGTACCTGCAATCTATCTTTATTTGATTTCCACAACGCCTTCACAACCAATAAATAAAATACAAAAGCTGCACACCTGTGCGTGTCATTTTTATGCTACGACCACGCCGGCCTTCTGTGTAGCATCCCAATTTTAGTGTAGGTGCTGCCAAAGTGAGCACATGCCAAGCCCAGCTCAGCTTTTTAATGTTTTCCTGTTTTATTGTTTTTATATATGGAGCGAGCTACACTGTGTCTTTCGAGGCCAGTCTCGAACATGTGACCTCACATCCGCCTGCCTCGGCATTCTTTGTGCTGAGACTACAGGATTGAATAGCGGAGCTCAACCCAAACAGTGTCTTCGTTTTAAAGACGGTTTCACCATGTTGGTCGGGCGGGTCTCAATCTCGCAACTTCTTGTAATTTGCCCGCCTTGATCTTTGAGGCGCCTGAATGACAGGCTGCCGTGAGCCACCATGCCGGGCTCTGATAATGTATTGTTAAAAAAAATTAGAAAAACTGTGCCAGGTGCTGCCACTCACGCCAGCAACCTAAGCACTTTGGGAGGCCGAGGTGGGCGGGTTTCCTGAGGTCACAAGTTCGAGGTCAGCCTGAGCATTTAGGTGAAAATTCACATTACATAATAAAAAGAACAATAAAAGAACGTTAATTAGACTGATGAGTGTGCAATTGAAACAAAACGAGGTGCCGGAGACTCCACCCCAGAACTGCCTTTCTTTATTACGTACAGTTTCCTCTTGTGACCAAGGCTGGAGTCCAACAGTGCGATCTTTGCTTATTGCCACACCTGCCTTTTGGGTTCAACTGATTGTCATCCCAATGCCCTTAAAGTAGCTGGGGTTGCAGGAGTCCACACCACCAGGTCCAGCTAACTTTCTATTTTATTTTTCTGTACCTCCAATCTATCTTTATTTGATTTCCACAACGCAATCACAACCAATAAATAAAATACAAAATCTGCACACCTGTGCGTGTCATTTTTACGCTACTATCACGCCGGCCTTTTGTGTAGCCTCCCAATTCTAGTGTAGGTGCTGCCAAAGTGAGCACATGCCAAGCCCAGCTCAGCTTTTTAATGTTTTCCTGTTTTATTGTTTTTATATATGGAGCGAGCTACACTGTGTCTTTCGAGGCCAGTCTCGAACCTGTGACATCACCATCCTCCTGACTCGGAATTATTTGTGCTGAGACTACAGGATTGAATAGCGGAGCTCAACCCAAACAGTGTCTTCGTTTTAAAGACGGTTTCACCATGTTGGTCGGGCGGGTCTCAATCTCGCAACTTCTTGTAATTTGCCCGCCTTGATCTTTGAGGCGTCTGAATTACAGGCTGCCGTGAGCCACCGTGCGGGCTGTTATAATGTATTGTTAAAAAAAATTAGAAAAACTGTGCCAGGTGCTGCCACTCACGCCAGCAATCTAAGCACTTTGGGAGGCCGAGGTGGGTGGGTTTCCTGAGGTCAAGAGTTCGAGGTCAGCCTGAGCATTTAGGTGAAAACCCACCTTACATAATAAAATAAAACAATAAAAAAGGTAATCAGACTGATGAGTGTGCAATTGAAACAAAAGGAGGGTCCGGGAGACTCCACCCCAGAACTGCCTTTCTTTATTACGTACAGTTTCCTCTTGTCACCAAGGCTGGAGTCCAACAGTGCGATCTTTGCTTATTGCAACACCTGCCTTTAGGGTTCAACTGATTGTCATCCCAATGCCCTACAAGTAGCTGGGGTTGCAGGTGTCCACACCACCAGGTCCAGCTAACTTTCTATTTTATTTTTCTGTACCTCAATCTATCTTTATTTGATTTCCACAACGCAATCACAACCAATAAATAAAATACAAAATCTGCACACCTGTGCGTGTCATTTTTACGCTACGACCACGCCGGCCTTCTGTGTAGCATCCCAATTTTAGTGTAGGTGCTGCCAAAGTGAGCACATGCCAAGCCCAGCTCAGCTTTTTAATGTTTTCCTGTTTTATTGTTTTTATATATGGAGCGAGCTACACTGTGTCTTTCGAGGCCAGTCTCGAACCTGTGACCTCACGATCCGCCTGCCTCGGCATTCTTTGTGCTGAGACTACAGGATTGAATAGCGGAGCTCAACCCAAACAGTGTCTTCGTTTTAAAGACGGGTTTCACCATGTTGGTCGGGCTGGTCTCGAACCCCAACTTCTCGTGATTTGCCCGCCTTGATCTTTGAAGCGCCTGAATGACAGGCTGCCATGAGCCACCGTGCCGGGCTGTTATAATGTATTGTTAAAAAAAATTAGAAAAACTGTGCCAGGTGCTGCCACTCACGCCAGCAACCTAAGCACTTTGGGAGGCCGAGGTGGGTGGGTTTCCTGAGGTCACGAGTTCGTGGTCAGCCTGAGCATTTAGGTGAAAACCCACATTACATAATAAAATAAAACAATAAAAAAGGTAATCAGACTGATGAGTGTGCAATTGAAACAAAAGGAGGGTCCGGGAGACTCCACCCCAGAACTGCCTTTCTTTATTAGGAACAGTTTCCTCTTGTGACCAAGGCTGGAGTGCAACAGTGCGATCTTTGCTTATTGCCACACCTGCCTTTTGGGTTCAACTGATTGTCATCCCAATGCCCTTCAAGTAGCTGGGGTTGCAGGTGTCCACACC
The DNA here is from genome assembly GCA_021498475.1 of Saguinus midas. Taxonomy (NCBI): domain Eukaryota; kingdom Metazoa; phylum Chordata; class Mammalia; order Primates; family Cebidae; genus Saguinus; species Saguinus midas. Next base: position 2,794,242 of record CM038405.1, on the reverse strand, counting down.
ACCAGGTCCAGCTAACTTTCTATTTTATTTTTCTGTACCTGCAATCTATCTTTATTTGATTTCCACAACGCAATCACAACCAATAAATAAAATACAAAATCTGCACACCTGTGCGTGTCATTTTTACGCTACTATCACGCCGGCCTTTTGTGTAGCCTCCCAATTCTAGTGTAGGTGCTGCCAAAGTGAGCACATGCCAAGCCCAGCTCAGCTTTTTAATGTTTTCCTGTTTTATTGTTTTTATATATGGAGCGAGCTACACTGTGTCTTTCGAGGCCAGTCTCGAACCTGTGACATCACCATCCTCCTGACTCGGAATTATTTGTGCTGAGACTACAGGCTAGTAAATCAGAGCCCAACCCAAATAGTTTTTTTGTTTTAAAGACCCGGTTTCACCATGTTGGTCGGGCTGGTCTCGAACCCCAACTTCTCGTGATTTGCCCGCCTTGATCTTTGAGGCGCCTGAATGACAGGCTGCCGTGAGCCACCGTGCGGGCTGTTATAATGTATTGTTAAAAAAAATTAGAAAAACTGTGCCAGGTGCTGCCACTCACGCCAGCAACCTTAGCACCTTGGGAGGCCGAGGTGGGTGGGTTTCCTGAGGTCAAGAGTTCGAGGTCAGCCTGAGCATTTAGGTGAAAACCCACATTACATAATAAAAAGAACAATAAAAGAACGTTAATTAGACTGATGAGTGTGCAATTGAAACAAAACGAGGTGCCGGAGACTCCACCCCAGAACTCTCTTTCTTTATGATGTAAAATTTCCTCTTGTGACCAAGGCTGGAGTTCAACAGTGCGATCTTTGCTTATTGCCACACTTGTGTTTTGGGTTCAACTGATTGTCATTCCAATGCCCTTCAAGTAGCTGGGGTTGCAGGTGTCCACACCACCAGGTCCAGCTAACTTTCTATTTTATTTTTCTGTACCTCAATCTATCTTTATTTGATTTCCACAACGGAATCACAACCAATAAATAAAATACAAAATCTGCACACCTGTGCGTGTCATTTTATGCTACGACCACGCCGGCCTTCTGTGTAGCATCCCAATTTTAGTGTAGGTGCTGCCAAAGTGAGCACATGCCAAGCACATCTCAGCTCTTTAATGTTTTCCTGTTTTATTGTTTTTATATATGGAGCGAGCTACACTGTGTCTTTCGAGGCCAGTCTCGAACATGTGACCTCACATCCGCCTGCCTCGGAATTCTTTGTGCTGAGACTACAGGCCAGTAAAGCGGAGCCCAACCCAAATAGTTTTTTTGTTTTAAAGACGAGGTTTCACCATGTTGGTCGGGCTGGTCTCGAACCCCAACTTCTCGTGATTTGCCCGCATTCATCTTTGAGGCGCCTGAATGACAGGCTGCCGTGAGTCACCGTGCCGGGCTGTTATAATGTATTGTTAAAAAAAATTAGAAAAACTCTGCCAGGTGCTGCCACTCACGCCAGCAACCTAAGCACTTTGGGAGGCCGAGGTGGGCGGGATTCCTGAGGTCTGGAGTTCGAGGTCAGCCTGAGCATTTAGGTGAAAATTCACATTACATAATAAAAGAGAACAAAAAAAGAAAGGTAATCAGACTGATGAGGTTCCGAGAGACTTCACCACCAGAACTGCCTTTCTTTATTACGTACAGTTTCCCTCTTGTGACCAAGACTGGAGTCCAAGAGTGTGATTTTTGCTTATTGCCACACTTGCCTTTTGGGTTCAACTGATTGTCATCCCAATGCCCTTAAAGTAGCTGGGGTTGCAGGTGTCCACACCACCAGGTCCTGCTACCATTCAATTTCTATTTATCTGTAACTTCAATCTATCTTTATTTGATTTCCACAACGCAATCACAACCAATAAATAAGATACAAAACGCTGCACACCTGTGCGTGTCATTTTTACGCTACGACCACGCCGGCGTTCTGTGAAAAGTCCCAATTCTAGTGTAGGTGCTGCCAAAGTGAGCACATGCCAAGCACAGCTCAGCTTTTTAATGTTTTCCTGTTTTTTGTTTTGTTTTAAAGACGGTTTCACCATGTTGGTCAGGCCTTCTCCAACCCGCATGTTCTCGTGATTTGCCCGCCTTGATCTTTGAGGCGTCTGAATTACAGGCTGCCGTGAGCCACCGTGCGGGCTGTTATAATGTATTGTTAAAAAAAATTAGAAAGACTTTGCCAGGTGGCGCCACTCACGCCAGCAACCTAAGCACTTTGGGAGGCCGAGGTGGGTGGGTTTCCTGAGGTCACGAGTTCGATGTCAGCCTGAGCATTTAGGTGAAAACCCACATTACATAATAAAAAGAACAATAAAAGAACGTTAATTAGACTGATGAGTGTGCAATTGAAACAAAACGAGGTGCCGGAGACTCCACCCCAGAACTGCCTTTCTTTATTACGTACAGTTTCCTCTTGTCACCAAGGCTGGAGTGCAACAGTGCGATCTTTGCTTATTGCCACACCTGCCTTTTGGGTTCAACTGATTGTCATCCCAATGCCTTCAAGTAGCTGGGGTTGCAGGTGTCCACACCACCAGGTCCAGCTAACTTTCTATTTTATTTTTCTGTACCTCAATCTATCTTTATTTGATTTCCACAACGGAATCACAACCAATAAATAAAATACAAAAGCTGCACACCTGTGCGTGTCATTTTTACGCTACTATCACGCCGGCCTTTTGTGTAGCCTCCCAATTCTAGTGTAGGTGCTGCCAAAGTGAGCACATGCCAAGCCCAGCTCAGCTTTTTAATGTTTTCCTGTTTTTTGTTTTGTTTTAAAGACGAGGTTTCACCATGTTGGTCGGGCGGGTCTCAACCAGCATCTTCTCGTGATTTGCCCGCATTCATCTTTGAGGCGCCTGAATGACAGGCTGCCGTGAGCCACCATGCCGGGCTGTTATAATGTATTGTTAAAATAAAAATTTAAAAACTCTGCCAGGTGCTGCCACTCACGCCAGCAATCTAAGCACTTTGGGAGGCCGAGGTGGGCGGGTTTCCTGAGGTCACGAGTTCGAGGTCAGCCTGAGCATTTAGGTGAAAATTCACATTACATAATAAAAAGAACAATAAAAGAACGTTAATTAGACTGATGAGTGTGCAATTGAAACAAAACGAGGTGCCGGAGACTCCACCCCAGAACTGCCTTTCTTTATTACGTACAGTTTCCTCTTGTCACCAAGGCTGGAGTTCAACAGTGCGATCTTTGCTTATTGCAACACCTGCCTTTAGGGTTCAACTGATTGTCATCCCAATGCCCTTCAAGTAGCTGGGGTTGCAGGTGTCCACACCACCAGGTCCAGCTAACTTTCTATTTTATTTTTCTGTACCTCCAATCTATCTTTATTTGATTTCCACAACGGAATCACAACCAATAAATAAAATACAAAATCTGCACACCTGTGCGTGTCATTTTTATGCTACGACCACGCCAGTCTTCTGTGTAGCCTCCCAATTCTAGTGTAGGTGCTGCCAAAGCGAGCACATGCCAAGAACAGCATAGCTTTTTTATGTTTTCTGTTTTTTGTTTTGTTTTGTTTTGTTTTTATATATGGAGCGAGCTACACTGTGTCTTTCGAGGCCAGTCTCGAACATGTGACCTCACATCCGCCTGCCTCGGCATTCTTTGTGCTGAGACTACAGGCTAGTAAATCAGAGCCCAACCCAAATAGTTTTTTTGTTTTAAAGACGGTTTCACCATGTTGGTCGTGTGGGTTTCGAACCAGCATCTTCTCGTGATTTGCCCGCATTCATCTTTGAGGCGCCTGAATGACAGGCTGCCGTGAGCCACCATGCCGGGCTGTTATAATGTATTGTTAAAATAAAAATTTAAAAACTCTGCCAGGTGCTTCCACTCACGCAAGCAACCTAAGCACTTTGGGAGGCCGAGGTGGGCAGGATTTCTGAGGTCTCGAGTTCGAGGTCAGCCTGAGCATTTAGGTAAAAATTCACATTACATAATAAAAGAGAACAAAAAAGAAAGTTAATCAGACTGATGAGTGTGCAATTGAAACAAAACGAGGTGCCGGAGACTCCACCCCAGAACTGCCTTTCTTTATTACGTACAGTTTCCTCTTGTCACCAAGGCTGGAGTGCAACAGTGCGATCTTTGCTTATTGCAACACCTGCCTTTAGGGTTCAACTGATTGTCATTCCAATGCCCTTCAAGTAGCTGGGGTTGCAGGTGTCCACACCACCAGGTCCAGCTAACTTTCTATTTTATTTTTCTGTACCTCCAATCTATCTTTATTTGATTTCCACAACGCCTTCACAACCAATAAATAAAATACAAAAGCTGCACACCTGTGCGTGTCATTTTATGCTACGACCACGCCGGCCTTCTGTGTAGTCCCAATTCTAGTGTAGGTGCTGCCAAAGTGAGCACATGCCAAGCACATCTCAGCTCTTTAATGTTTTCCTGTTTTATTGTTTTTATATATGGAGCGAGCTACACTGTGTCTTTCGAGGCCAGTCTCGAACATGTGACCTCACATACCGCCTGCCTCGGAATTCTTTGTGCTGAGACTACAGGCTAGTAAATCAGAGCCCAACCCAAATAGTTTTTTTGTTTTAAAGACGGTTTCACCATGTTGGTCGTGTGGGTTTCGAACCAGCATCTTCTCGTGATTTGCCCGCCTTGATCTTTGAGGCGCCTGAATGACAGGCTGCCGTGAGCCACCATGCCGGGCTGTTATAATGTATTGTTAAAAAAAATTAGAAAGACTTTGCCAGGTGGCGCCACTCACGCCAGCAATCTAAGCACTTTGGGAGGCCGAGGTGGGTGGGTTTCCTGAGGTCACGAGTTCGATGTCAGCCTGAGCATTTAGGTGAAAACCCACCTTACATAATAAAAAGAACAATAAAAGAACGTTAATTAGACTGATGAGTGTGTGCAATTGAAACAAAACGAGGTGCCGGAGACTCCACCCCAGAACTGCCTTTCTTTATTACGTACAGTTTCCTCTTGTGACCAAGGCTGGAGTTCAACAGTGCGATCTTTGCTTATTGCCACACCTGCCTTTGGGTTCAACTGATTGTCATCCCAATGCCCTTCAAGTAGCTGGGGTTGCAGGTGTCCACACCACCAGGTCCAGCTAACTTTCTATTTTATTTTTCTGTACCTCAATCTATCTTTATTTGATTTCCACAACGGAATCACAACCAATAAATAAAATACAAAATCTGCACACCTGTGCGTGTCATTTTTACGCTACGACCACGCCGGCCTTCTGTGTAGCATCCCAATTTTAGTGTAGGTGCTGCCAAAGTGAGCACATGCCAAGCACAGCTCAGCTTTTTAATGTTTTCCTGTTTTATTGTTTTTATATATGGAGCGAGCTACACTGTGTCTTTCGAGGCCAGTCTCGAACATGTGACCTCACATACCGCCTGCCTCGGAATTCTTTGTGCTGAGACTACAGGCTAGTAAATCAGAGCCCAACCCAAATAGTTTTTTTGTTTTAAAGACGAGGTTTCACCATGTTGGTCGTGTGGGTTTCGAACCAGCATCTTCTCGTGATTTGCCCGCATTCATCTTTGAGGCGTCTGAATGACAGGCTGCCGTGAGCCACCATGCCGGGCTGTTATAATGTATTGTTAAAAAAAATTAGAAAGACTTTGCCAGGTGGCGCCACTCACGCCAGCAACCTAAGCACTTTGGGAGGCCGAGGTGGGTGGGTTTCCTGAGGTCACGAGTTCGAGGTCAGCCTGAGCATTTAGGTGAAAATTCACATTACATAATAAAAAGAACAATAAAAGAACGTTAATTAGACTGATGAGTGTGCAATTGAAACAAAACGAGGTGCCGGAGACTCCACCCCAGAACTCTCTTTCTTTATGATGTAAAATTTCCTCTTGTGACCAAGGCTGGAGTGCAACAGTGCGATCTTTGCTTATTGCAACACCTGCCTTTAGGGTTCAACTGATTGTCATTCCAATGCCCTTCAAGTAGCTGGGGTTGCAGTTGTCCACATCACCAGGTCCAGCTAACTTTCTATTTTATTTTTCTGTACCTGCAATCTATCTTTATTTGATTTCCACAACGCCTTCACAACCAATAAATAAAATACAAAAGCTGCACACCTGTGCGTGTCATTTTTATGCTACGACCACGCCGGCCTTCTGTGTAGCCTCCCAATTCTAGTGTAGGTGCTGCCAAAGTGAGCACATGCCAAGCACATCTCAGCTCTTTAATGTTTTCCTGTTTTATTGTTTTTATATATGGAGCGAGCTACACTGTGTCTTTCGAGGCCAGTCTCGAACATGTGACCTCACATCCGCCTGCCTCGGCATTCTTTGTGCTGAGACTACAGGCCAGTAAAGCGGAGCCCAACCCAAATAGTTTTTTTGTTTTAAAGACCCGGTTTCACCATGTTGGTCGTGTGGGTTTCGAACCAGCATCTTCTCGTGATTTGCCGCATTCATCTTTGAGGCGTCTGAATGACAGGCTGCCCTGAGCCACCGTGCGGGCTGTTATAATGTATTGTTAAAATAAAAATTTAAAAACTCTGCCAGGTGCTTCCACTCACGCCAGCAACCTAAGCACTTTGGGAGGCCGAGGTGGGTGGGTTTCCTGAGGTCACGAGTTCGATGTCAGCCTGAGCATTTAGGTGAAAACCCACATTACATAATAAAAAGAACAATAAAAGAACGTTAATTAGACTGATGAGTGTGTGCAATTGAAACAAAACGAGGTGCCGAGACTCCACCCCAGAACTGCATTTCTTTATTGCATACAATTTCCCTCTTGTCACCAAAACTGGAGTGCAACAGTGCGATCTTTGCTTATTGCAACTCCTGCCTCTAGGGTTCAACTGATTGTCGTCTCAATTTTCTTCAGGTAGCTGGGGTTGCAGGTGTCCACACCACCAGGTCCAGCTAACTTTCTATTTTCATTTTTCTGTACCTCCAATCAATCTTTATTTGATTTCCACAACGGAATCACAACCAATAAATAAAATACAAAAAGCTGCACACCTGTGCGTGTCATTTTTATGCTACGACCACGCCGGCCTTCTGTGTAGCGTCCCAATTCTAGTGTAGGTGCTGCCGAAGTGAGCACATGCCAAGCACATCTCAGCTCTTTAATGTTTTCCTGTTTTATTGTTTTTATATATGGAGCGAGCTACACTGTGTCTTTCGAGGCCAGTCTCGAACCTGTGACCTCACGATCCGCCTGCCTCGGCATTCTTTGTGCTGAGACTACAGGCCAGTAAAGCGGAGCCCAACCCAAATAGTTGTTTTGTTTTAAAGACGGGGTTTCACCACGTCGGTCGGGTGGGTCTCGAACCAGCATCTTCTCACGATTTGCCCATATTCATCTTTGAGGAGTCTGAATAACAGGCTGCCGTGAGCCACCGTGCCGGGCTGTTATAATGTATTGTTAAAATAAAAATTTAAAAACTCTGCCAGGTGCTTCCACTCACGCCAGCAACCTAAGCACTTTGGGAGGCCGAGGTGGGTGGGTTTCCTGAGGTCACGAGTTCGAGGTCAGCCTGAGCATTTAGGTGAAAATTCACATTACATAATAAAAAGAACAATAAAAGAACGTTAATTAGACTGATGAGTGTGCAATTGAAACAAAACGAGGTGCCGGAGACTCCACCCCAGAACTGCCTTTCTTTATTACGTACAGTTTCCTCTTGTCACCAAGGCTGGAGTTCAACAGTGCGATCTTTGCTTATTGCAACACCTGCCTTTGGGTTCAACTGATTGTCATCCCAATGCCCTTAAAGTAGCTGGGGTTGCAGGTGTCCACACCACCAGGTCCAGCTAACTTTCTATTTTATTTTTCTGTACCTCCAATCTATCTTTATTTGATTTCCACAACGCCTTCACAACCAATAAATAAAATACAAAATCTGCACACCTGTGCGTGTCATTTTACGCTACGACCACGCCGGCCTTCTGTGTAGCATCCCAATTTTAGTGTAGGTGCTGCCAAAGTGAGCACATGCCAAGCCCAGCTCAGCTTTTTAATGTTTTCCTGTTTTATTGTTTTTATATATGGAGCGGGCTACGCTGTGTCCTTCGAGGCCAGTCTCGAACCTGTGACATCACCATCCTCCTGACTCGGAATTATTTGTGCTGAGACTACAGGCTAGTAAATCAGAGCCCAACCCAAATTTTGTTTTGTTTTGTTTTGTTTTGTTTTGTTTTGTTTTGTTTTGTTTTGTTTTGTTTTAAAGACCCGGTTTCACCATGTTGGTCGTGTGGGTTTCGAACCAGCATCTTCTCGTGATTTGCCCGCCTTGATCTTTGAGGCGTCTGAATGACAGGCTGCCGTGAGCCACCGTGCGGGCTGTTATAATGTATTGTTAAAATAAAAATTTAAAAACTCTGCCAGGTGCTGCCACTCACGCCAGCAACCTAAGCACTTTGGGAGGCCGAGGTGGGTGGGTTTCCTGAGGTCACGAGTTCGAGGTCAGCCTGAGCATTTAGGTGAAAACCCACATTACATAATAAAAGAGAACAAAAAAGAAAGGTAATCAGACTGATGAGTGTGCAATTGAAACAAAACGAGGTGCCGGAGACTCCACCCCAGAACTGCCTTTCTTTATTACGTACAGTTTCCTCTTGTCACCAAGGCTGGAGTTCAACAGTGCGATCTTTGCTTATTGCAACACCTGCCTTTGGGTTCAACTGATTGTCATTCCAATGCCCTTCAAGTAGCTGGGGTTGCAGGTGTCCACACCACCAGGTCCAGCTAACTTTCTATTTTATTTTTCTGTACCTCCAATCTATCTTTATTTGATTTCCACAACGGAATCACAACCAATAAATAAAATACAAAAGCTGCACACCTGTGCGTGTCATTTTATGCTACGACCACGCCGGCCTTCTGTGTAGTCCCAATTCTAGTGTAGGTGCTGCCAAAGTGAGCACATGCCAAGCACAGCTCAGCTTTTTAATGTTTTCCTGTTTTATTGTTTTTATATATGGAGCGAGCTACACTGTGTCTTTCGAGGCCAGTCTCGAACATGTGACCTCACATCCGCCTGCCTCGGAATTCTTTGTGCTGAGACTACAGGCCAGTAAAGCGGAGCCCAACCCAAATAGTTTTTTTGTTTTAAAGACGAGGTTTCACCATGTTGGTCGGGCTGGTCTCGAACCCCAACTTCTCGTGATTTGCCCGCATTCATCTTTGAGGCGCCTGAATGACAGGCTGCCGTGAGCCACCGTGCCGGGCTGTTATAATGTATTGTTAAAAAAAATTAGAAAAACTGTGCCAGGTGCTGCCACTCACGCCAGCAATCTAAGCACTTTGGGAGGCCGAGGTGGGCGGGTTTCCTGAGGTCACGAGTTCGAGGTCAGCCTGAGCATTTAGGTGAAAATTCACATTACATAATAAAAAGAACAATAAAAGAACGTTAATTAGACTGATGAGTGTGCAATTGAAACAAAACGAGGTGCCGAGACTCCACCCCAGAACTCTCTTTCTTTATGATGTAAAATTTCCTCTTGTGACCAAGGCTGGAGTGCAACAGTGCGATCTTTGCTTATTGCAACACCTGCCTTTTGGGTTCAACTGATTGTCATCCCAATGCCCTTAAAGTAGCTGGGGTTGCAGGAGTCCACACCACCAGGTCCAGCTAACTTTCTATTTTTATTTTTCTGTACCTCAATCTATCTTTATTTGATTTCCACAACGGAATCACAACCAATAAATAAAATACAAAAGCTGCACACCTGTGCGTGTCATTTTTACGCTACGACCACGCCGGCCTTCTGTGTAGCCTCCCAATTCTAGTGTAGGTGCTGCCAAAGCGAGCACATGCCAAGCCCAGCTCAGCTTTTTAATGTTTTCCTGTTTTTATGTTGTTTATACGGAGCAGGCTACACTGTGTCCTTCGAGGCCAGTCTCGAACCTGTGACCTCACGATCCGCCTGCCTCGGCATTCTTTGTGCTGAGACTACAGGCCAGTAAAGCGGAGCCCAACCCAAATAGTTTTTTTGTTTTAAAGACTGGGTTTCACCATTTTGTTCGGGCTGGTCTCGAACCCGCAACTTCTCGTGATTTGCCCACCTTGATCTTTGAGGCGTCTGAATGACAGGCTGCCGTGAGCCACCATGCCGGGCTGTTATAATGTATTGTTAAAAAAAATTAGAAAAACTGTGCCAGGTGCTGCCACTCACGCCAGCAACCTAAGCACTTTGGGAGGCCGAGGTGGGCGGGTTTCCTGAGGTCACGAGTTCGAGGTCAGCCTGAGCATTTAGGTGAAAACCCACCTTACATAATAAAAAGAACAATAAAAGAACGTTAATTAGACTGATGAGTGTGTACAATTGAAAGAAAACCAGGTGCCAGGAGACTCCACCCACTGAACTTCCTTTCTTTATGAGGTACATTTTCCCTCTTGTCACCAAAACTGGAGTTAAAGAGTGCGATCTTTGCTTATTGCCACACCTGCCTTTTGGGTTCAACTGATTGTCATCCCAATGCCCTTCAAGTAGCTGGGGTTGCAGGTGTCCACACCACCAGGTCCAGCTAACTTTCTATTTTTATTTTTCTGTACCTCCAATCTATCTTTATTTGATTTCCACAACGCAATCACAACCAATAAATAAAATACAAAAGCTGCACACCTGTGCGTGTCATTTTTACGCTAAGACCACTCCGGCCTTCTGTATAGCATCCCAATTTTAGGGTAGGTGCTGCCAAAGTGTGCACATGCCAAG
>CM038405.1:2718580-2783486 GCA_021498475.1 Saguinus midas | reverse complement strand
CAGGAGGATTGCTTGAGGCCAGGAGTTCCAGACCAGCCTGGGCAACATAGCAATACCCCATCTCTACAAAAGCATTTTAAAACATTAGCCAGGCATGGTGGCTCATGCCTATAGTTGTAACTGCTTGGGAGGCCGGGACAGGAAGGTTGCTTGAGCCCAGGATTTCGAGGCTACTATGGGCTGTGATCATACCACTACAACTCCAGCCTGGGTGACAGAGCAAGACCCTGTCTCAAAAGAAAAAAAAATACACAATTTTTGTTGAATTTTTAGTTGAGCTACAGCACTGTGGTTTGCAGCTTTGTTTGTAAAAGGAAAAACTGGAAGTCATGGAAGTGTGTGACATTAGGGGACCTACTAAATTAATGAGGACAGATCCATACAATGTTTTCCTGGATTTACCTTCACTTGATTTTCTTTGCCTTGCATTGCCTGGATTGGCATTGCTTGGATTTGTCTTGCCTTGCCTTAATGTATTTGCCTTACCTTATCTTGCCTTGCCTTGCCTGAATTTGGCTTGCCTAAATTTTTCTTGCCTTGCCTTGCGTTGCCTGGATTTGCCTTGCCTTGCATTTTCTGGATTTGCCTTGCCTGTCTTTGGCTTGCTTTGCCTTGCCTGGATTTGAATTGCCTGTATTTGCCTTGGTTGGATTTGCCTTGCCTGAATTATTTTACCTGGAATTTTCCTTCCTGAATTTGTTTTGCCTGGCTTTGCCTTGCCTGCATTTGCTTAGCCTAAAGTTTCCTTGCCTGGATTTTTCTTGCCTTGCCTAGCTTTGCTTTTCCTGTATATTCTTTGACTGATTTTTTTTTCCTGGATTTACCTTGCCTTGTATTTCGTTGTTTTGCCTGAATTTGCCTGGATTTTTTCCCCCAGGATTTGCCTGAATTTTCCTTGCCTGAATTGTCTGGATTTTTCTTGCTTTGCTTTGACTGGATTTTCCTGGATTTCCCTTACCTGGATTTTCTTTGAGTTGCTTTGCCTTTGTTTTCATTGCGTGGATTTCCTTTGACATACCATGTCTGGATTTGCCTTGCCTGGATTTTCTTTGCCTGGATTTTGCTTGCCTGGATTTGACTTGCTTCAATTTGCTTTCCCTTGCCTGGATCTTTCTTGATTGGATTAGTCTTTCTTTGCCTTTTTTTTGCCTGGATCTGTCTTGCCTAAATTTGCCTTGCCTTGCCTAAATAACACTTGCCAAGATTTAGCTTTTTTGCCTTGCATAGATTTGTATTGTATTCCCTTGACTGGATTTGTCTGGTCTTGCAGTGGCTGGATATAGCTTGCCTGGATTTGTAGTGCCTTTCCTTGCCTGTATTTGTCTTGACTAAATTAGCCTTGCCTTGCCTTGTTGGATTTTCCTTGCCTTGCCTTGCCTTGCATTGCCTGGATTTGCCTGGCCTGGCTTTAGTTTGCTTTGTCTTCCCTGGATTTGACTTGCCTGGATTTGCCTTGGTTGGATTTGCCTTGCCTAAATTTTTCTTTCCTGTATTTTTCTTCCTGGATTATACTGCCCTGGATCTGCCTTGCCTGGATTTGGTTTGCTTTGCCTTGCCTGGATTTGTCTGGTCTTGCTGTGGATGGATATGCCTTGCCTAGATTTGTAGTGCCTTTTATTGCCCGGATTTGCCTTGCCTGGTTTAGCCTTGCCTTGCCTTTTTTGGATTTGCCTTGCCTTGCCTTACTTGAATTGGCCTTGCCTGGATTTGCCTTGCATGAATTTGCTTTGTCTGGATTTGCCTTGTCTGGATTTTCCTTGACTGAAATTGCGTTGTTTTGCCTGGATCTGTCTTGCTTGGTTTTGCCTTGCCTTGCCTTGCCTAGATTTGTGTGGTATGGCAGTGGCTGGATATGCCTTGCCTGTATTTGTAGTGCCTTTTATTGCCCGGATTTGCCTTGCCTGGGTTAGCCTTGCTTTGTTTCTTTTGGATTTGTTTGCCTGGATTTGCTTTGTCTGGATTTGCCATGACTGGAATTGCCTTGCCTTGTCTGGCTATGCCTTGTCTGTATCTGCATTTCCTTACTTTGTCTCTGTTTGCCTTTCCTAAATTTGTTTTCCTTGCATTGGCGGTATTTGCCTCCCCTGGATTTGCCTTGTCTGGATTTTTCTTGCCTAAATTTGCCTTGCTTTTCCTGGATATGCCTTGTCTATTTCTGTGTTGTCTTGCCTTGGATCGATTTGTCTTGCTTTGCCTTGCCTCAGTTTGCCTTGTCTAAGTTTGCCTTGCCTTGCGTTGCCTGGATTTGTGCTGCCTGAGATTGCATTGCCTGGATTTTTTTGTCTGGATTTGTCTTCCCTAGATTTGCCTTGCCATGCCGTGACTGGATATGTCTTTTCTGGATTTTTCTTGATCTGACTTGCCTGAATTTGTCTGGTCTTGCAGTGGCTAGATATGCCTTGCCTTGATTTGTAGTGCGTTTCCTTGCCTGGATTTGCCTTGCCTGGATTAGCCTTGCCTTGTCTTGTTTGAATTTGCCTTGCCTTGCTTTATCTGGATGTGCATTGCCTGAATTTGCGTTGCATAAATTTGCTTTGTCTGGATTTGCCTTGTCTAGATTTCCCTTTACGAAAATTGCCTTGTCTGGATATGACTTGTCTGTATCTGCCTTGCCTTGCCTTGCCTCAATTTGCCTTGCCTAAATTTGCCTTGCATTGCGTTGCTTGGATTTGTCTTGCCTGGATTTTTCTTGTGGATTTGTCTTTCCAAAATTTGCCTTGCCATGCCGTTCCTTGCATATGCCTTGTCCGGATTTCCCTTGACTTGACTTTCCTGAATTTGCCTTTCCTGGGATTCTCTTGCCTTGCTTTGCCTGGATTTAAATTCACTTGATTTGCCTTGCCTTTCATTTCTTCTTTTTTTTTTTTTTTTTGCCAGGGTATTTTTTAGCCTGGATTTGTCTTGCCTGGATTTTCCTTGCCTTGTATTTCGTTGTTTTGCCTGAATTTACCGGGAATTTTTTTTTTTTTTTGCTAGAATTTCCTGAATTTCCCTTGCCTCAATTGTCTGGATTTTCTTTGCTTTGCCTTGACTTGATTTTCTTTAGAATTTTGTTGAATTGATTTTCTTTTTTTTTTAATTTTTATTGCATTATAGCTCTTGGGGTACATGTGCAGAACGTGCAAGATAGTTGCATAGGTACAAACATGGCAGTGTGTTTTGCTGCCTTCCTCCCCTTCACCCACACTTGGTATTCATCCCCAGGCAATACCTCCAGCCCCCTCGCTGTCCCTCCCCCATTTCCCCCAACAGTCCCCAGTGTATAGTAGACCGCCTCCCTGTGTCCATGTGTTCTCATTTTTCTCACCCACCTATGAGTGAGTATATGCAGTATTTCTTTTTCTGTTCTTCTGTCAGTTTGATGAGAATGATGTTCTCCAGATTCATCCATGTCCTTACAAAGGACAAAAACTCATCATTTTTGATTGCTGCATAATATTCCATGGTGTATATGTGCCACATTTTTCCAGTCCAGTCTATCATCGATGGGGATTTGGGTTGGTTCCAGGTCTTTGCTATTGTAAACAGTGCTGCAATGAACATTCGTGCATGTGTCCTTATAGTAGAACGATTTATAGTCTTTTGGATAGATACCCAGTAATGGGATTGCTGGGTCAAATGGAATTTCTATTTCTAGATCCCTGAGGAATCGCCACACTGTCTTTCACAATGGTTAAACTAATTTACACTCCCACCAACAGTGTAAGAGTGTTCCTATTTCTCCACATCCTCTCCAGCATCTGCTGTCTCCAGATTTTTAATGATCGCCATTCTAACTGGTGTGAGATGATATCTCAATGTGGTTTTGATTTGCATCTCTAATGACCAATGATGATGAGCACTTTTTCATATGTTTGTTGGCCTCATGTATGTCTTCTTTGTAAAGTTTCTGTTCATATCCTTTGCCCATTTTTGAATGGGCTTGTTTGTTTTTTTCTGTAAATCTGTTTGAGTTCTTTGTAAATTCTGGATATCAGCCCTTTGTCAGATGTGTAAACTGCAAAGATTTTTTCCCATTCTGATGGTTGCCGATTCACTCTAGTGACTGTTTCTTTTGCCGCAGAAGCTGTGGAGTTTGATTAGGTCCCATTTGTCTATTTTGGCTTTTGTTGCCAATGCTTTTGGTGTTTTGTTCATGAAGTCCTTGCCTACTCCTATGTCCTGAATGGTTTTGCCTAGATTTTCTTCTAGGGTTTTTATGGTGTCAGGTCTTACGTTTAAGTCTTTAATCCATCTGGAGTTAATTTTAGTGTAAGGTGTCAGAAAGGGGTCCAGTTTCTGCTTTCTGCACATGGCTAGCCAGTTTTCCCAACACCATTTATTAAATAGGGAATCCTTTCCCATTGCCTGTTTTTGTCTGGTTTATCAAAGATAATATGGTTGTAGATATGTTGTGTTGCCTCCGATGCTTCTGTTCTGTTCCATTGGTCTATATCTCTGTTTTGGTACCAGTACCATGCTGTTTTGATTACTGTAGCCTTGTAGTATAGTTTGAAGTCTGGTAGCGTGATGCCTCCGCTGTGTTCTTTTGCTTAGAATTGACTTGGCTATGGGCTTTTTGGTTCCATATGAAATTCATGGTGGTTTTTTCCAGTTCTGTGAAGAAATTCAATGGTAGTTTGATGGGGATAGCATTGATTGTGTAAATTACTTTGGGCAGTATAGCCATTTTCACAATATTGATTCTTCCTAACCACGAACATGGAATGTTTCTCCATCTGTTTGTGTCCTCTTATTTCGTTGAGCAGTTGTTTGTAGTTTTCCTTAAAGAGGTCCCTTACATTCCTAGTGAGTTGTATTCCTAGGTATTTTATTTTCTTTGTAGCAATTGTGAATGGCAGTTCGTTCTTGATTTGGTTCTCTTTAAGTCTGTTATTGGTGTATAGGAATGCTTGTGATTTTTGAACATTGATTTTATATCCTGAGACTTTGCTGAAGTTGCTTATCAGTTGCAGGAGCTTTTGGGCTGAGGTGATGGGGTCTTCTAGGTATACTATCATGTCGTCTGCAACAGAGACAATTTGGCTTCCACCTTTCCTATTTGAATACCCTTTATTTCTTTTCTTGCCTGATTGCTCTGGCTAGAACTTCCAGTACTATGTTGAATAGAAGTGGTGAGAGAGGGCATCCTTGTTCAGTGCCGGATTTCAAAGGGAATGCTTCCAGTTTTTGCCCATTAAGTATGATATTGGCTGTTGGTTTGTCAAATAGCTTTTATTACTTTGAGATATGTTCCATCAATACCAAGTTTATTGAGGGTTTTAGCATAAAGGGCTGTTGAATTTTGTCAAATGCCTTCTCTGCGTCAATTGAGATAATCATGGGTTTTTGTTTTTTGCTTCTGTTTATGTGGTGAATTACATTTATAGACTTGCATATGTTGAACCAGCCTTGCATCCCCGGATGAATCCTACTTGATCATGATGGATAAGTTTTTAATGTGCTGTTGCAATCGGTTTGCCAGTATTTTATTGAAGATTTTTGCATCTATGTTCATCATGGATATTGGCCTGAAGTTTTCTTGTTGAGTCTCTGCCAGGTTTTGGTATCAGGATGATGTTGGTCTCATAAAATGATTTGGGAAGGGTTCTCTTTTGGATTATTTGGAATAGTTTCAGAAGGAATGGTACCAGATCCTCTTTGTGTGTCTGGTAGAATTCAGCTGTGAACCCATCTGGACCTGGGCTTTTTTGTGTGGTAGGTTTAATTGCTGCCTCAACTTCTGACCTTGTTATTGGTCTATTCATAGTTCCTCCTGGTTTAGGCTTGGGAGGACACAGGCATCCAGGAATTTATCCATTTCTTCCTGATTTACTAGTTTGTGTGCATAGAGTTGTTTGTAGTATTCTCTGATGATGGTTTGAATTTCTGTGGAATCTGTGGTGATTTCCCTTTATCGCTTTTTATTGCATCTATTTGGTTGTTCTCTTTCTTTTTATCAGTCTGGCTAGTGGTCTGTCTATTTTGTTGATCTTTTCAAAAACCAGCTCTTAGATTTATTGATTTTTGAAGGGTTTTTCTTGTCTCTATCTCCTTCAGTTCTGCTCTGATCTTAGTTATTTCTTGTCTTCGGCTAGGTTTTGAGCTTTTTTGATCTTGCTCCTCTAGCTCTTTCAATTTTGACGATAGGGTGTCAATTTTGGATCTCTCCACTCTTCTCATGTGGGCACTTATTGCTATATATTTTCCTCTACAGACTGCTTTTAAATGTGTCCCAGAGATTCTGGTACGTGTGTCTTCATTCTCGTTGGTTTCAAAGAACTTTTATTTCTGCCTTCATTTCATTGTTTATCCAATCAACATTCAAGAGCCAGTTGTTCAGTTTCCATGAAGCTGTGCGGTTCTGAGTTATTTTCTGAATTCTGAGTTCCAACTTGATTGCACTATGGTCTGAGAGACTGTTTGTTATGATTTCCGTTGTTTTGCATTTGCTGAGGAGTGCTTTACTTCCAATTATGTGGTCAATTTTGGAGTAGGTGTGATGTGGTGCTGAGAAGAATGTATATTGTGTGGATTTGGGGTGGAGAGTTCTGTAAATGTCTATCAGGTTTGCTTGTTCCAGGTCTGAGTTCAAGTCCTGGATATCCTTGTTAATTTTCTGTCTGGTTGATCTGTCTGCTATTGACAGTGGAGTGTTAAAGTCTCCCACTATTATTGTGTGGGAGTCAAGTCTCTTTGTAAGTCATTAAGAACTTGCCTTATATATCTGGGTGCTCCTACATTGGGTCCATATATATTTAGAATCGTTAGCTCTTCTTGTTGTATCGATCCTTTTACCATTATGTAATGACCTTTGTCCCTTTTGATCTTTGTTGCTTTAAAGTCTATTTTATCAGAGATGAGAATTGCAACTCCTTTTTTTTTTTGCTCTCCATTTGCTTGGTAAATCTTCCTCCATCCTTTATTTTGAGCCTTTGTGTATCTTTTGCATGTGAGGTGGGTTTCCTGGATACAGCACACTGATGGGTTTTGGTTTTTATCCAATTTGCCAGTCTGTGTCTTTGATTGGTGCATTTAGCCCATTTACATTCAGGGTTAATATTGTTATGTGTGAATTTGATACTGCCATTTTGATGCTATCTGGCTGTTTTGCCCGTTGGTTCATGTACATTCTTCATTTTGTTGATGGTCTTTAGCATTTGGTATGCTTTTAGGATGGCTGGAACTGGTTGTTTCTTTCTATGTGTAGTGCCTCTTTCAGGAGCTCTTGTAAAGCAGGCCTAGTGGTGACAAAATCTCTGAGTACTTGCTTGTTCGTGAAGGATTTTATTTTTCCTTCACTTATGAAGCTCAGTTTGGCTGGATATGAAATTCTGGGTTGAAAGTTCTTTCTTTAAGGATGTTGAATATTGGCCCCACTCTCTTCTGGCTTGTAGAGTCTCTGCCGAGAGATCTGCTGTGAGTCTGATGGGCTTCCCTTTGTGGATGACCTGACCTTCTCTCTGGCTGCCCTTAGTATTTTCTCCTTCATTTCAACCCTGGTGAATCTGACGATTATGTGCCTTGGGGTTGCTCTTCTTGCAGGAGTATCTTTGTGGTGTTCTCTGTATTTCCTGGAGTTGAGTATTGACCTGTCTTGCTAGGTTGGGGAAATTTTCCTGGATAATATCCTGAAGAGTGTTTTCCAGCTTGATTCATTCTCTTCATCACATTCTGGTACACCTATCAAACGTAGGTTGGGTCTCTTCACATAGTCCCACATTTCTTGGAGATTTTGTTCATTCCTTTTGTGCTTTTTCTTTAATCTTGGTTTCTCGTTTTATTTCATTGAGTTGATCTTCAACTTCTGATATTCTTTCTTCTGCTTGGTCAATTCGGCTGTTGAAACTTGTGCATGCTTCAAGTTCTCGTGTTGTGTTTTTCAGCTCCTTCAATTCATTCATATTCCTCTAAGTTGTCCATTCTTGTTATCAATTCCTCGAATCTTTTTTCAAATCTTTTTCAAGGTTCTTAGTTTCTTTGCACTGGTTTAGTACATGTTCCTTTAGCTCACTGAAGTTTCTCATTATCCACTTTCTGAAGTCTGATTCCATCATTTCGTCACATTCATTCTCCGTCCAGCTTTGTTCCTTGCTGGTGAGGAGTTTTGGTCCTTTTTGGAGGTGAGGTGTTTTGTTTCGGTGTTTTTCTCCTTTTGCGCTGGTTTCTTCCCATCTTTATGGATTTATCCGCCTGTCGCCTTAGTAGTTGCTGATTTTTCAATTGGGTCTCTGTGTGGACTGAGATTGTTGATGATGAAGTATTTCTGTTACTTAGTTTTCCTCTAATGGTCTATCCTCTGCTGTATGAGTGCTGAGGTCCACCCAGGCCCTGCTTGTCTGGGGTATACCTGCAGCAGCTGGAACAGTGAGGGATGATACCAGTTTCTTCTTCTGCTGTCCTTGTTCCAGAATAATGCCAGCCAAATGTCAGTCTGATTAGTCCTTTCTGGGGTGACTTCTTGGATATACAGGGTCAGGAGCTGCTTGAGGAGACAGTCTGTGCTTTATAGGAGCTCCAGTGCTGAGCTGTGAGCTCCGTGTTCATTCAGTGTTGTTGGGAGGTTGTTTATGTCTGCTGCATAGAACTCATAAAACACCCTTTTTCCCCCCTTAGATGCTCTGTCTCAGGGAGTTGGGGCTTTTATGAGTATCTGTTGCACTGTCCTGCCCCACCAGGGCAGTCTATTCACTATTTGCCTGCCGGGCTCTGATCGCTAGCGCGGGTCTACCCCTGTTGCTGCTGGCCCCTTCTGCTGTGGAGCGTGGAGTCTCTCTGTTATGGCAGGTTGCCTCAGGCAATGGCAGGCTGCCAGTCCTGGGCGGTACTTCAGTGGGGTGGACTGCGTCAGCAATGGTGGATGCCCCTCCCTCACCGGGCTGCACCGTCCAGATGCCGGCAGCAAACTCTCAGCCCCAAGCATCTCCAGTCTCTGCCCTGCTTGTCCCCGTGAGCGTGGGACCCGCCGAGCCCGATCACCCAGCTCCCTGCCTCAGAGTCCGCCCTCTCTCTCTCTCTCCCCAAGCTGAAAGGTCACTCTCTCACTGGCGCCCCAGTAGCCTGCCGATAGGGCACTGGGATCCGTGATCTCCTGTGCTGCCCACCACCCCGGCTCAGATCACGCCCAGGAAACTCCTGGTCTGGCTCATTGTCCAAGTCCCGTTCAATCAGATGAACATGCCCATCTGCCCTTCCAAATCTCAGATTGCCGGTTTAACAGGGCACCCAGACCAGTGAGTTCCGCACTGGGTCCCACTGCAGCGCCGGCTGAAGAGGCGGCGGGAGCCGCCTGCGTTAGCCGGCTGCGCAAGCATCCCGTGTCTCTCCCACACCTGGGACTTTCAACGCTCTGTGGTTATAAAAGGAACATCCGAGAATGCGGCTAGGACTCACCCTCTGCGCCTTCACTGAGAGCTGCAATCCTGAGTCGCCTCTATGACGCCATTTTCCTTTGCATTCTTGAAGGAATCCACATGTCCCATCGTGTTTTCACTTCAACATATATTATAGTTTATTCAGTTAGTTAGGAGACATGGACACCGTTCTCTGAGGAAAATGAGAAATTTCTTCTTATTTTCTTTTTTACATTAGTCCTCCTGCATTTTCTTCTTTCATTCACTTTCGTTTTTGTTTCTGAAGAGATAGCTTTTCTCATGCAGAATCAGGGCTCTGCTTTCTGGGTGTCGAGTTGCTTTCCTTTATTTGACTTGCTTGGATATTCTTTGACATACCATGCCTGGATTTGCCTTGCCTTGATTTGTCTTGACTTGACTTGAATAAATTTGCATTGCCTGGATTTTCCTTGCTTTTCCATGCATGTATTTTTCTTCCCTTCATTTGTCTTGCCTTGCTTTTCCTGTATTTGCTATCACTTGATTTGCCTTGCCTTGTGTTGCCTGGATTTGTGCTGCCTGAGATTGCCTTGCCTGATTTTTTTATCTGTATTTCTCTTCCCTAGATTTGCCCTACCATGCTGTGACTGGATATGTCTTTTCTGGATTTTTCTTGATCTGACTTGCCTGAATTTGTCTGGTCTTTCAGTGGCTAGATATGCCTTGCCTTGATTTGTAGTGCCTTTCCTTACGTGGATTTGCCTTGCCTGGATTAGCCTTGCCTTGCCTTGTTTGGATTTTCCTTACCTTGCTTTACCTGGATTTGCCTTGTGTGGATTTGCTTTGTCTGGATTTGCCTTGTCTGAATTTTTCTTGACGAAAATTGCCTTGCCTGAATTTTCTTTCCCTTGCATGGATATGACTTGTCTGTATCTGCCTTGCCTTGCCTCGCCTCGATTTGCCTTGCATAAATTTGCCTTGCATTGCGTTGCCTGGATTTGTCTTGCCTGGATTTCCCTTGTGAATTTGTCTTGCCAAAATTTGCCTTGCCATGCCGTGCCTGCATATGCCTTGTCTGGATTTGCCTTGACTTGACTTTCTTGGATTTGCCTTTTCTAAAATTGTCTTTCCTTGCTTTGCCTGGATTTGGATTCACTTGATTTGCCTTGCCTTGCATTGCCTGTATTTTCTTTGCCAGGATACTTTTTTGCCTGGATTTGCCTTGCCTGGATTTGTCTTGACTTGGCTTGCCTAAATTTACATTGCCTGGATTTTTCTTGCTTTGCCATGCATTGATTTTCCTTCCCTGGGTTTGTCTTCCCTTGCCTTGCCTGGATTTGCATTCACTTAATTTGCCTTGCCTTGCTTTGCCTGGATTTGCATCGTTTGGATTTGGCTTGGCTTGCCTTGCGTGTGTTTGCCTTGCCTTATCTTGCCTTGTCTTGCCTGCATTTGCCTTGTCTTGCCTTGCCTGGGTTTGCATTGTGTTGCATTTCCTTGCCTGGATTTGACTTGCCTGAAATTTCCTTGCTTCTCCTTGCCTGGATTTGCCTTGCTTGGATGTTTTTAGCATAAATTTTCCTTGCCTGGATTTTTCTTGCCTTGCCTTTTTTTTTTTTTTTTCTTTACCTGGATTTTCTTTTACTGGATTTTTTTTTTTTTTTTTTTTTTGCCTAGAATTTCCTTGTGTGTATCTGTCTTGCTTTGCCTTGCCTCAATTTGCCTCGCCTTGCATTTCTTGGATTTGTGCTGCCTGAGTTTGCATTGCCTGGATTTTCTTAGACTGGATTTGTCTTGCCTTGATTTGCCTTGCCATGCTGTAACTGGATATGTCTTTTCTGAATTTTCTTTGATCTGACTTGCCTGAATTTGTCTGGTCTTGCAGTGGCTAAATATGCCTTTCCCGGATTTATAGTGCCTTTCCTTGCCTGGAATTTCCTTGCCTGGATTAGCCTTGCCTTGCCTTGCCTTGTTTGGATTTGCCTTGCCTTGCTTTACCTGGATTTTCCTTGTGTGGATTTGCTTTCTTTTGTCTTGCCGGATTTTTCTGGTCTTGCAGTGGCTGGATATGCCTTGCCTGGATTTGTAGTGCCTTTTATGGTCTGGATTTCCCTTGCCTGGATTAACCTTGCCTTGCCATTTTTGGATTTGCCTTGCCTTGCCTTACTTGAATTTGCCTTGCCTGGATTTCCCTTGCCTGGATTTGCTTTGTCTGTATTTGCCTTGTCTGAATTTTACTTGACTGGAATTGCGTTGTTTTGCCTAGATCTGTCTTGCTTGGATTTGCCTTGCCTTGCCTTGCCTCAATTTGTGTGGTCTTGCAGTGGCTGGATATGCCTTGCCTGGATTTGTAGGGCCTTTTATTTCCCGGATTTGCCTTGCCTGGGTTAGCCTTGCTTTGTTTCTTTTGGATTTGTTTTGCCTGGATTTGCTTTGTCTGTATTTCCATTGTCTGTATTTCCCTTGACTGGAATTGCCTGGCCTGGATTTGCCTTGCCTTGTCTGGATATGCCTTGTCTGTATCTGCGTTTCCTTACTTTGTCTCTGTTTGCCTTTCCTAAATTTGTTTTCCTTGTGTTGGAGGTATTTGCCTCGCCTGGATTTGCCTTGTCTGAATTTGTCTTGCCTGAATTTTCCTTGCTTTTCTTGGATGTGCCTTGTCTATTTCTGTGTTGTCTTTCCTTGAATTAATGTCTTTTTTTGCCTTGCCTCAGTTTACCTTGTCTAAGTTTGCCATGCCTTGCTTTGCCTGGATTTGTGCTGCTGAGATTGCATTGCCTGGATTTTTTGTCTGGATTTGTCTTCCCTAGATTTGCCTTGACAAGCCATGACTGGATATGTCTTTTCTGGATTTTCCTTGATCCGACTTACCTGAGTTTGACTTGTTTTGCTTTGCCTAGATTTGACTTGCCTTGATTTGCCTTGGCTGGATTTGCCTTGCATAAATTTTTCTTACCTGGATTTTATCTTTCTGGATTTTTCTTGCCTGGATTTTTCTAGCTTGAATGTTTTTAGTCTAAATTTGCCTTTCCTGTATTTTTCTTGCATTGCCTATTTTTGCTTTACCTAGATTTTGTTTGACTGAATTTTTTTTTTTTTTTTTGCCAAGAATTGCCTTGTCTGTATCTGTCTTGCTTTGCCTTGCCTCAATTTGCCTTGCCTTGGCTATCCTGGATTTGTGCTGCCTGAGTTTTCATTGCCTGGATTTTCTTAGACTGGAGTTGTCTTGCCTGGATTTGCCTTGCCATGCCATGACTGGATATGTCTTTTCTGGATTTTCCTTGATCCGACTTACCTGAGTTTGTCTGGTCTTGCAGTGGCTAGATATGCCTTGCCTGGATTTGTAGTGCCTTTCCTTGCCTGGATTTACCTTGCCTGGATAAGCCTTGCCTTGCCTTGCCTTGTTTGGATTTGCCTTGCCTTGCTTTACCTGGATTTTCCTTGTGTGGATTTGCTTTCTTTTGTCTTGCCGGATTTTCTGGTCTTGCAGTGGCTGGATATGCCTTGCCTGGATTTGTAGTGCCTTTATGGTCTGGATTTTCCTTGCCTGGATTAACCTTGCCTTGCCATTTTGGATTTGCCTTGCCTTGCCTTACTTGAATTTGCCTTGCCTGGATTTCCCTTGCCTGGATTTGCTTTGTCTGTATTTGCCTTGTCTGAATTTTACTTGACTGGAATTGCGTTGTTTTGCCTAGATCTGTCTTGCTTGGATTTGCCTTGCCTTGCCTTGCCTCAATTTGTGTGGTCTTGCAGTGGCTGGATATGCCTTGCCTGGATTTGTAGTGCCTTTTATGGTCTGGATTTTCCTTGCCTGGATTTGCCTTGCCTGGGTTAGCCTTGCTTTGTTTCTTTTGGATTTGTTTTGCCTGGATTTGCTTTGTCTGTATTTCCATTGTCTGTATTTCCCTTGACTGGAATTGCCTGGCCTGGATTTGCCTTGCCTTGTCTGGATATGCCTTGTCTGTATCTGCGTTTCCTTACTTTGTCTCTGTTTGCCTTTCCTAAATTTGTTTTCCTTGTGTTGGAGGTATTTGCCTCGCCTGGATTTGCCTTGTCTGAATTTGTCTTGCCTGAATTTTCCTTGCTTTTCTTGGATGTGCCTTGTCTATTTCTGTGTTGTCTTTCCTTGAATTAATGTCTTTTTTTGCCTTGCCTCAGTTTACCTTGTCTAAGTTTGCCATGCCTTGCTTTGCCTGGATTTGTGCTGCTGAGATTGCATTGCCTGGATTTTTTTGTCTGGATTTGTCTTCCCTAGATTTGCCTTGACAAGCCATGACTGGATATGTCTTTTCTGGATTTTCCTTGATCCGACTTACCTGAGTTTGTCTGGTCTTGCAGTGGCTAGATATGCCTTGCCTTGATTTGTAGTGCCTTTCCTTGCCTGGATTTACCTTGCCTGGATAAGCCTTGCCTTGCCTTGTTTGGATTTTTCTTGCCTTGCTTTACCTGGATTTGCCTTGCGTGTATTTGCTTTGTCTGGATTTGCCTTGTCTGGATTTCCCTTGACGAAAATTGCCTTGCCTGGATTTTCCTTGCCTTGCCTGGATATGACTTGTCTGTATCTGTCTTGCTTTGCCTTGCCTCAATTTGCCTTGCCTTGCCTCAATTTGCCTTGCCTTGCCTGGATTTGCCTTGCCTGGATTTTCCTTGCCTGGATTTGCCTTGCCTGGATTTTCCTTGCCTGGATTTGCCTTGCCATGCCATGCCTGCATATGCCTTGGCTGCATTTGCCTTGACTTGACTTTCCTGGATTTGTCTTTCCTGGGATTGTCTTGCGTTGCCTTGTCTGGATTTGGATTCACTTGATTTGCCTTGCGTTTCATTGCCTGGATTTTCTTTGCCAGGATATTTTTTTGCCTGGATTTGCATTGACTGGATTTGCCTTGCCTTGTATTTCGTTGTTTTGCCTGAATTTACCTGGATTTTTTTTGCCTAGAGTTGCCTGAATTTGCCTTTCCTTAATTGTCTGGATTTTCTTTCCTTTGCCTTGACTGGATTTTTTTGGATTTTTCTTGAGTTGCTTGACTTTATTTGCCTTGCTTGGATATTCTTTGACATACCATGCCTGGATTTGCCTTGCCTGGATTTGTATTGACTTGACTCTCCTAAATTTGCATTGCCTGGATTTTTCTTGCTTTGCCATGCATGGATTTTCCTTCCCTGGGTTTATATTGCCTTGCTTTGCCTGAATTTGCATTGTTGATTTGGTTTGCCTTGCCTTGCCTGGATTTTCCTTCCTGGGTTTATATTGCCTTGCTTTGCCTGGATTTGCATTGACTGGATTTGCCTTGCCTGGATTTGCCTTGTCTGGATTTTCCTTGCCTGGATTTGACTTTCATGAATTTTTCTTGCTTTGCCTTGCTTTTATTTGTCTTGCTTTGCATCGCCTGAATTTGACTTACCTGGTTTTGACTTGTTTTGCTTTGCCTAGATTTGACTTGCCTTGATTTGCCTTGGCTGGATTTGCCTTGCATAAATTTTTCTTACCTGGATTTTATCTTTCTGGATTTTTCTTGCCTGGATTTTTCTAGCTTGAATGTTTTTAGTCTAAATTTGCCTTTCCTGTATTTTTCTTGCATTGCCTATTTTTGCTTTACCTAGATTTTGTTTGACTGAATTTTTTTTTTTTTTTGCCAAGAATTGCCTTGTCTGTATCTGTCTTGCTTTGCCTTGCCTCAATTTGCCTTGCCTTGGCTATCCTGGATTTGTGCTGCCTGAGTTTTCATTGCCTGGATTTTCTTAGACTGGAGTTGTCTTGCCTGGATTTGCCTTGCCATGCCATGACTGGATATTTCTTTTCTTTTTTAAAAAAATTTTTAAAATTTTTATTGCATTATAGGTTTTGGGGTACATGTGCAGAGTGTGCAAGATAGTTGCATAGGTACACAAATGTCAGTGTGCTTTGCTGCCTACCTCCTCTTCACCCACACTTGGCATTTATCCCCAGGCTATCCCTCCCCAGCCCCCCTCACACTGTCCCTCCCCCTTCCCCCCCAATAGACCCCAGTGTGTAGTAGACCCCCTCCCTGTTTCCATGTGTTTTCATTTTTCTCACCCGCCTATGAGTGAGAATATGCGGTATTTGTTTTTCTGTTCTTGTGTCAGTTTGCTGAGAATGATGTTCTCCAAATTCATTCATGTCTTACAAAGGACACAAACTCATCATTTTTGATTGCTGCAAAATATTCCATGGTGTATGTGTGCCACATTTTCCCAGTCCAGTCTATCATCAATGGGCATTTGGGTTGGTTCCAGGTCTTTGCTCTTGTAAACAGTGCTGCAATAAACATTCGTGTGCATGTGTCCTTATAGTAGAACGAATTATAGTCCTTTAGATATATACCCATTAATGGGATTGCTGGGTGAAAATGAATTTCTATTTATAGGTCCTTGAGAAATCGCCTCACTGTCTTCCACAATGGTTGAACTAATTTACACTCCTAACAACAGTGTAAAAGTGTTCCTATTTTTCCACATCCTCTCCAGCATCTGCTGTCTCCACATTTTTTAATGATCGCTATTCTAAATGGCGTGAGATGGAATCTCAATGTGGTTTTGATTTGCATCTGTCTAATGACCAATGATGATAAGCATTTTTTTTCTTGTGTTTGTTGGCCTCATGTATGTCTTCTTTTGTAAAGTGTCTGTTCATATTCTTTGCCCATTTTTGAATGGGCTTGTTTGTTTTTTTCCTGTAAATCTGTTTAAGTCCTTTGTAAATTCTGGATACCAGCCCTTTGTCAGATGCGCAAACTGCAAAGATTTTTTCCCATTCTGATGGTTGCCGATTTAGTCTAGTGACTGTTTCTTTTGCCGTGCAGAAGCTGTGGAGTTTGATTAGGTCCCATTTGTCTATTTTGGCTTTTGTTGCCAATGCTTTTGATGTTTTATTCATGAAGTCCTTGCCTACTTCTATGTCCTGAATGGTTTTGCCTAGATTTTCTTCTAGGGTTTTTATGGTGTCAGGTCTTATGTTTAAGTCTTTAATCCATCTGGAGTTAATTTTAGTGTAAGGTATCAGGAAGGGGTCTAATTTCTGCTTTCTGCACATGGCTACCCAGTTTTTACAACACCATTTATTAAATAGGGAATCCTTTCCCCATTGCCTGTTTTTGTCTGGTTTATCAAAGATAATATGGTTGTAGATATGTTGTGTTGCCTCCGATGCTTCTGTTCTGTTCCATTGGTCTATATCTCTGTTTTGTTACCAGTACCATGCTGTTTTGATTACTGTATCCTTGTAGTATTGTTTGAAGTCTGGTGGTGTGATGCCTCCCGCTATGTTCTTTTTGCTTAGAATTGACTTGGCTATGTGGGCTCTTTTTTGGTACCATATAAAGTTCCTGGTGGTTTTTTCCAGTTCTGTGAAGAAATTCAACGGTAGTTTGATGGGGATAGCATTGATTGTGTAAATTACTTTGGGCAGTATAGCCATTGTCACGATATTGATTCTTCCTAACCACGAACATGAAAAGTTTCTCTGTTTGTGTGCTCTCTTATTTCATTGAGCAGTGGTTTGTAGTTTTCCTTAAAGAGGTCCCTTACGTTCCTTGTGAGTTGTATTCCTAGGTATTTTATTTTCTTTGTAGCAATTGTGAATGGCAGTTCGTTCTTGATTTGGATCTCTTTAAGTCTGTTATGGTGTATAGGAATGTTTGTGATTTTTGAGCATTGATTTTATATCCTGAGACTTTGCTGAAGTTGCTTATCAGTTGCAGGAGTTTTGGGCTGAGGTGATGGGGTCTTCTAGGTATACTATCATGTCATCTTTAAATAGAGACAATTTGACTTCCACCTTTCCTATTTGAATACCCTTTATTTCTTTTTCTTCTCTGATTTCTCGGGCTAGAACTTCCAGTACTATGTTGAGTAGGAGTGGTGAGAGAGGGCATCCTTGTCTAGTGCCAGATTTCAAAGGGAATGCTTCCAGTTTTTGCCCATTAAGTATGATATTGGCTGTTGGTTTGTCATAAATAGCTTTTATTACTTTGAGATATGTTCCATCAATACCAAGTTTATTGAGGTTTTAGCATAAAGGGCTGTTGAATTTTGTCAAATGCCTTCTCTGCATCAATTGAGATAATCATGTGATTTTGTTTTTGCTTCTGTTTATGTGGTGAATTACATTTATAGACTTGCGTATGTTGAACCAGCCTTGCATCCCAGGATGAATCCTACTTGATCATGATGGATAAGTTTTTAATGTGCTGTTGCAATCGGTTTGCCAGTATTTTATTGAAGATTTTGCATCTATGTTCATCATGGATATTGGCCTGAAGTTTTCTTTTCTTGTTGAGTCTCTGCCAGGTTTTGGTATCAGGATGATGTTGGTCTCATAAAATGATTTGGGAAGGTTCCCTCTTTTGGATTATTTGGAATAGTTTCAGAAGGAATGGTACCAGATCCTCTTTGTGTGTCTGGTAGAATTCAGCTGTGAACCCATCTGGACCTGGGCTTTTTTGTGGTAGGCTCTTAATTGCTGCCTCAACTTCAGACCTTGTTATTGGTCTATTCATAGTTTCAGCTTCCTCCTGGTTTAGGCTTGGGAGGACACAGGCGTCCAGGAATTTATCCATTTCTTCCTGGTTTACTAGTTTATGTGCATAGAGTTGTTTGTAGTATTCTCTGATGATGGTTTGAATTTCTGTGGAATCTGTGGTGATTTCCCCTTTATCGTTTTTTATTGCATCTATTTGGTTGTTCTCTCTTTTCTTTTTTATCAGTCTGGCTAGTGGTCTGTCTATTTTGTTGATCTTTTCAAAAACCAGCTCTTAGATTTATTGATTTTTTGAAGGGTTTTTCTTGTCTCTATCTCCTTCAGTTCTGCTCTGATCTTAGTTATTTCTTGTCTTCGGCTAGGTTTTGAGCTTTTTTGATCTTGCTCCTCTAGCTCTTTCAATTTTGATGATAGGGTGTCAATTTTGGATCTCTCACTCTTCTCATGTGGGCACTTATTGCTATATATTTTCCTCTACAGACTGCTTTAAATGTGTCCCAGAGATTCTGGTACATTGTGTCTTCATTCTCGTTGGTTTCAAAGAACTTCTTTATTTCTGCCTTCATTTCATTGTTTATCCAATCAACATTCAAGAGCCAGTTGTTCAGTTTCCATGAAGCTGTGCAGTTCTGAGTTATTTTCTGAATTCTGAGTTCCAACTTGATTGCACTATGGTCTGAGAGACTGTTTGTTATGATTTCCGTTGTTTTGCATTTGCTGAGGAGTTCTTTACTTTCAATTATGTGGTGAATTACATTTATAGACTTGTATGTTGAACCAGCCTTGCATCCCCGGGATGAATCCTACTTGATCATGATGGATAAGTTTTTAATGTGCTGTTGCAATCGGTTTGCCAGTATTTTATTGAAGATTTTGCATCTATGTTCATCATGGATATTGGCCTGAAGTTTTCTTCTTGTTGAGTCTCTGCCAGGTTTTGGTATCAGGATGATGTTGGTCTCAAAATGATTTGGGAAGGGTTCCTCTTTTGAATTATTTGGAATAGTTTCAGAAGGAATGGTACCAGATCCTCTTTGTGTGTCTGGTAGAATTCAGCTGTGAACCCATCTGACCTGGGCTTTTTTGTGGTAGGTTTAATTGCTGCCTCAACTTCAGACCTTGTTATTGGTCTATTCATAGTTTCAGCTTCTCCTGGTTTAGGCTTGGGAGGACACAGTCCAGGAATTTATCCATTTCTTCCTGGTTTACTAGTTTATGTGCATAGAGTTGTTTGTAGTATTCTCTGATGATGGTTTGAATTTCTGTGGAATCTGTGGTGATTTCCTTATCGTTTTTTATTGCATCTATTTGGTTGTTCTCTTTTCTTTTTATCAGTCTGGCTAGTGGTCTGTCTATTTTGTTGATCTTTTCAAAAAACCAGCTCTTAGATTTATTGATTTTTTTGAAGGGTTTTTCTTGTCTCTATCTCCTTCAGTTCTGCTCTGATCTTAGTTATTTCTTGTCTTCGGCTAGGTTTTTAGCTTCTTTCATCTTGCTCTTCTAGCTCTTTCAATTTTGATGATAGGGTGTCAATTTTGGATCTCTCCACTCTTCTCATGTGGGCACTTATTGCTATATATTTTCCTCTACAGACTGCTTTAAATGTGTCCCAGAGATTCTGGTACGTTGTGTCTTCATTCTCCTTGGTTTCAAAGAACTTCTTTATTTCTGCCTTCATTTCATTGTTTATCCAATCAACATTCAAGAGCCAGTTGTTCAGTTTCCATGAAGCTGTGCAGTTCTGAGTTATTTTCTGAATTCTGAGTTCCAACTTGATTGCACTATGGTCTGAGAGACTGTTTGTTATGATTTCAGTTGTTTTGCATTTGCTGAGGAGTGCTTTACTTCCAATTATGTGGTCAATTTTGGAGTAGGTGTGATGTGGTGCTGAGAAGAATGTATATTCTGTGGATTTGGGGTGGAGAGTTCTGTAAATGTCTATCAGGTTTGCTTGTTCCAGGTCTGAGTTCAAGTCCTGGATATCCTTGTTAATTTTCTGTCTGGTTGATCTGTCTGATATTAACAGTGGAGTGTTAAAGTCTCCCACTATTATTTTGTGTGAGTCTAAGTCTCTTTGTAAGTCATTAAGAACTTGCCTTTTATATCTGGGTGCTCCTGCTTTGGGTCCATATATAGTTAGAATCGTTAGCTCTTCTTGTTTTATCGATCTTTTTACCATTAGGTAATGACCTTCTTTGTCCCTTTTGATCTTTGTTGCTTTAAAGTCTATTTTATCAGAGATGAGAATTGCAACTCCTGCTTTTTTTTGCTCTCCATTTGCTTGGTAAATCTTCCTCCATCCCTTTATTTTGAGCCTTTGTGTATCCTTTGCATGTGAGGTGGGTTTCCTGAATACAGCACGCCAATGGGTTTCGGTTTTTATCCAATGTGCCAGTCTGTGTCTTTTGATTGGTGCATTTAGCCCATTTACATTTAGGGTTAATATTGTTATGTGTGAATTTGATACTGCCATTTTGATGCTAGCTGGCTGTTTTGCCCGTTGGTTCATGTAGTTTCTTTATTTTGTTTGATGCTCTTTAGCATTTGGTATGCTTTTAGGATGGCTGGTACTGGTTGTTTCTTTCTATGTGTAGTGCCTCTTTCAGGAACTCTTGTAAAGCAGGCCTAGTGGTGACAAAATCTCTGAGTACTTGCTTGTTCATGAACGATTTTATTTTTCCTTTACTTATGAAGCTCAGTTTGGCTGGATATGAAATTCTGGGTTGAAAGTTCTTTTCTTTAAGGATGTTGAATATTGGCCCCCACTCTCTTCTGGCTTGTAGAGTCTTTTCCGATAGATCTCCTGTGAGTCTGATGGGCTTCCCTTTGTGGGTGACCTGACCTTTCTCTCTGGCTGCCCTTAGCATTTTCTCCTTCATTTCATCCGTAGTGAATCTGATGATTATGTGCCTTGGGGTTTCTCTTCTTTCGGAATATCTTTGTGGTGTTCTCTGTAATTCCTGGAGTTGAGTATTGACCTGTCTTGCTAGGTTGGGGAAATTTTCCTGGATAATATCCTGAAGAGTGTTTTCCTGCTTGGATTTTTTCTCTTCATCACATTCTGGTACACCTATCAAATGTAGGTTGCATCTCTTCACTTAGTCCCGCATTTCTTCGAGATTTTGTTCATTCCTTTTTGTGCTTTTTTCTTTAATCTTTGTTTCTCGTTTTATTTCATTGAGTTGATCTTCAACTTCTGATATTCTTTTTTCTGCTTGTTCAATTCAGCTGTTTATACTTGTGCATGCTTTGCGAAGTTCTCATGTTGTGTTTTTCAGCTCCTTCAATTTATTCATATTTTTCTCTAAGTTGTCCATTCTTGTTATCAATTCCTGGAATATTTTTTCAAATCTTTTTTCAAGGTTCTTAGTTTTTTGCACTGATTTAGAACATGTTCTTTTAAGTCACTGAAGTTTCTCATTATCCACTTTCTGAAATCTGCTTCCGTCATTTTGTCACACTCATTCTCTGTCCAGCTTTGTTCCCTTGCTGGTGAGGAGTTTTAGTCCTTTGTAGGAGGTGAGTTGTTTTGGTTTCGGTGTTTTCCTTCTTTTTACGCTGGTTTCTTTCCATCTTTATGGATTTATGCACCTGTCGTCTTAGTAGTTTCTGATTTTTTAATTGGGTCTCTGTTTATACGCCCAGATTGTTGTTGATGATGTATTTTTGTTACTTAGTTTCCATTCTAATGGTCTAGCCTCTCTGCTGTACAAGTGCTGAGGTCCACTCCAGGCCCTGTTTTTCTGGGGTACACCTGTAGCAGCTGCTGAACACTGAGGGATGCTATCAGTTTTTTCTTTTGCTATCTTTGTTCCAGAATGATGCCCTCCAAATGTCAGTCTGATTAGTCCTTTTTTGGGGTGACTCTTTGGATATACAGATGTCAGGGAGCTGCTTGAGGAGACAGTCTGTGCTTTATAGGAGCTCCAATGCTGAGCTGTGAGCTCCGTTGTTCATTCAGAGTTGTTGGTAGGATGTGTTTATGTCTGCTGCAACAGAACTCATAAAACCATCTCTTTTTTTTTCATCTTAGATGCTCTGTCTCAGGGAGTTGGGGCTTTATCTGTGAGTATCTGTTGCACTGTCCTGCCCCGCTAGGAGGCAGTCTATTCACTATTTGCCTGCCGGGGCTCCGCCCACTAGCACAGGTTTGCCCTGCTATGGCAAGGCTCTGTTCTACTGTGTAGTCCTCTCTGTTATGGCAGATTGCCTTGGCAACGCCAGGCTGCAACAGCCCTGGATGGTACTTCAGTAGGGGCAGATTGCGTCCATAATAGTGGACGCCCCTCCCCCACCGGGCTGCACCGTCCTATATTCCAGCAGCAAAACTCTCAGCCCTGAGCGCCTCCAATCGCTGCCCTGCCCGTCCCCGTGATGGCGAGACCTGCTGAGCCTGATCACCCAGTTCCCTGCCTCAGAGTCTGTCCTCTCTCTCTCTTCCTCTCCCCAAGCTGAACGGTCAACTCTCTCACTGGCGCCCCAGTAGCCTGCTGATAGGGCACTGGGATCCTTGCATTCTCCCATGCCACCGCCCACTGCAGCAGCTCAGATCACGTTTTCCAGAAATCTCCTGGTCTGGCTCATTGTCCAAGTCCCATTCAATCAGATGGACATGCCAATCTGCCCTTCCAAATCTCAGATTGCCAGTTTAACAGGGCACCCAGACCAGTGAGTTCCATGCCAGGTCCCACTGCGCTAAGGTGCTGGCCGAACCGGCCGTGCGAGCCGGCTTCACTCACGTCCCCTGTCTCTCCCACACCTGGGACTTTCAACGCCCTGTGGGCAAAAAAGTTCCATCCGAGAATGCATCTAGGACTCACCCTCTGTGCCTTCACCGAGAGATGCAATCCTGAGTTGCCTCTATGATGCCATCTTTGAACCCCTCTCTGTAAACCCTTTTATTAAAGTATCTGAGAACGGATATTTCAAGTCAAATCCAAGCATTTCGGAAATAGCTGTAACTCTGCATCTAAAACACCAAACAAATGTATATTTCAAAATGCTCTGCTGCATGTTCTTTCATTTAAGAAAGGTGAATCTATGTTTATATTCAGAGAGTTAGAAAAACGTTTCATCTAAGAGCTGCATTTTGATATTTCTAATTGAATGGGAGTACATGCTGTATTGTGAAATATCTGGTTCTAAAACAAAAACAGAGCTTCCTAACAGAATTGTCTTTAATGCATGCATTCAACTTACAGAGTGAAACTGATATCTGTTTGCAGCAGTTTGTAAATTCTTTCTGTAAAGAATCTTAGAACGGATATTTCCAGCCAAATTCAAGTATTTAAGTAATAGCCATAAGACTGCACCTAAAACACAAAACAATCGTATTTTTAAAACTGATCTGCTGTGTGTTCGTTCAACTAAGAGAGTTGAATCTATGTTTGATTTAGAGTTAGAAACACGTTTCTTCTAGAAGCTGCGTTTTGATGTTCCAGAGTGAATGGGGGTACATGCTGTATTGAGAAATATCTGGTTCTAAAACAAAAACGGAGCTACCTAACAGAATGGTCTTCAATGTGTGCATTGAACTTACAGAGTTGAACTGATGTCTGTTTGCAGCACTTTGTAAACTCCTTCCATAAAGAATCTAAAAGTGGGTATTTCCAGCCAAATCCAATCATTTCAGAAATAGCTTTAAGACTGCGTCTAAAACACAAAACAATAGTATCTTTCAAACTGCTCTGCTTTGTGTTTGTTCAACTAAGAGAGTTGAATATATCTTTGATTTAGAGTTAGAAACACGTTTCTTCTAAAAGCTGCTTTTTAATATGCCAGAGTGAATAAGAGTATATGCTGTATTGAAAAATATCTGGTTCTAAAACAAAAACGGAGCTACCTATCAGAATGGTCTTTAATGTGTGCATTCAACTTACAGAGGTATACTGATGTCTGTTTGCAGCAGTGTGTAAACTGATTCTGTAAAGAATCTGAAAACGGATATTTCAAGCCAGATCCAAGCATTTAAAAAACAGTTGTAAGACTCAGTCTAAAACACAAAACAATCACATATTTCAAACTGCTCTTCTCTGTGTTTGTTCAACTAAGAGAGTTTAATCTACATTTGATTCAGACAGTTAGAAACACGTTTCTTTCAGGAGCTACGTTTTGATATTCCAGAGAGAATCAGAGTACATACTCTATTAAAAAATATCTGGATCTAAAACGAAAATGGAGCTACCTAACAGAATGATCTTCAATGTGTGCATTAAACTTAGAGTTATACTAATGTCTGTTTGCAGCAGTTTTTAAACCCTATCTGTAAAGAATCTAAAAACGGATATTGTCAGTCAAATCCAAGAATTTCAGAAATAGCTGTAAGACTGCATCTAAAACACATAAAAAATGCATCTTAAAAACTTCTCTGCTGTGTTCATTCAGTTAAGAGAGGTGAATCTATGTTTACGTTCAGAGAGGTAGAAACACTTTTTTTTAGAAGCTGCGTTTTGATATTCCAGAGTGAATTTGAGTAAATGCTGTATTGAGAAAAATATGGTTCAATGAAAACGGAGCTACCTAAAAGAATGGTCTTCAATGTGTGCATTCAACTTACAGAGTTAAACTGATGCCTGTTGGCAGCAGTTTGTCAACCATTTCTTTAAAAAATCTGAAAACGGATATTTCCAGCCGAATTCAAGCACTTCAGAAATAGCTTTAAGAATGCGTCTAAACCACAAAACAAACGTATCTTTCAAACTGCTCTGCTGTGTGTTCATTCATTTATGAGAGTTGAATTCATGTTTAGATTCAGACAGTTAGATACACGTTTCTTCTAAAAGCTGCGTTTTCATATTCCAGAGTAAGTCAGAGTACATGCTGTTGAGAAACATCTGGTTCTAAAACAAAAACGGAGCTACCTAACACAATGGTCTTCAATCTGTGGATTCAACTTACAGAGTTAAACTGATGTCTGTTGTCAGCAGTTTGTAAACCCTTCTTTAAGATATTTGAGAAGAGATACTTCTAGTCAAATCCAAGCATTTCAAAAATAGCTGTGAGACTGCGTCTAAAACAGAAAACAAAAAATTTTTCAAACTGCTCTGTTGTGTGTTCGTTCAACTCAGAGAGTTGAATTTATGTTTAGATTCAGAAAGTAAAAAACACGTTTCTTCTAGAAGCTGCATCTTGATATTCCAGAGTGAATCAGAGTACATACTGTATTGAGAAATATCTGGTTCTAAAATGAAAACGGAGTTACCTAACAGAATGGTCTTCAATGAGGGCATTCACCTTACAGATTTAAACTGATGTTTTTTTTCAGCACTTTGTAAACATTTTCTTTAAAGTATCTAAAAATAGATATTTCCAACCAAATCCGGCATTTCAGAAATAGCTAAAAGACTAGGCATAAAACACAAAACATACAAATCTTTAAAACTGCTCTGCTGTGTATTGGTTCATTTAAGAGAGTTGAATCTACGTTTAGATTCAGAGAGTTAGAAACACGTTTCTTGAAGGAGAGGCAAGATGGCATCATAGAAGCGACTCAGGATTGCAGCTCTCAGTGACGGTGCAGAGGGTGAGTCCTAGCCGCATTCTCGGATGGACCTTTCTAGCCCACAGAGCGTTGAAAGTCCGATAGGACGCTAGTAAAGTAAAGCCGGCCAATGCAGCCAGCTCGTGCAGCCGCTTCGACTGGTGCCGCTTTGGCCAGCGCAGAGGAACCCTGCATGGAACTCACTGGTCTGGGTGCCCTGTTAAACCGGCAATCTGAGAGTTTGAAGGGCAGATTGGCGCGTCCATCAGATTGAACGGGACTTGGACAGTGAGCCAGAGCAGGAGTTTTCTGGGAGTTTCCTGGGAAGCGTGATCTGAGTCGGTGAAGTGGGCAGCGGCATGGAAGATCGCACAGATCCCAGTGCCCTATCGGCAGGCTCCTGGGGTGCCAGTGAGAGAGTCGACTTTTCAGCTCACAGAGAGGGAGAGAGAGAGAGGACGGACTCTGAGGCAGGGAGCTGGGTGATCAGGCTCAGCAGGTCCCACTCTCACAGGGACAAGCAGGGCAGTGACTGGAGACGCTTGGGGCTGAGAGTTTTGCTGCCGGCCTCTAGGACGGTGCAGCCTGGTGAGGGAAGGGCGTCCGCCATTGCTGACACAATCCGCCCCCATTGAAGTACCGCCCAGGGCTGTGCAGCCGGCAATTGCCAAGGCAACCTGCCATAACAGAGAGACTCCCAGGAGAGCTGAGCTCTCCACAGCAGAAGGGAGCCCAGCAGCAACAGGGCGGACCCGTGCTAGCAGGTCAGAGCCCCGGCAGGCAAATAGTGAATAGACTGCCACCTAGTGGGACAGGACAGTGCAACAGATACTCATAAAGAAAGCCCCAACTCCCTGAAACAGAGCATATAAGGGGGGGAAAGGGTGGAGTTTTATGAGTTCTATTGCAGCAAACATAAACAAACTCCCAACAACCCTGAATGAACAACGGAGCTCACAGCTCAGCACTGGAGCTACTATAAAGCACAAACCGTCTCCTTAAGCAGATCCCTGAACCCTGTATATCCAAAGAGTCACTGCAAAAAAGGACTAATCAGACTGACATTTGGCGGGCATCATTCTGGAACAAAGATAGCAGAAGAAGAAACTGGTATCATCCATCACTGTTCCACAGCTGCTACAGGTATACTCCAGACAAGCAGGGCCTGAAGTGGACCTCAGCACTCATACAGCAGAGGGGCTAGACCACTAGAAGGAAAACTAAGTAACAGAAATACTTCATCATCAACAATCTCAGCATCCACACAGAGACCCAATTGAAAAATCAGCAACTATTAAGACGACAGGCGGATAAATGCATAAAGATGGAAAGAAACCAGCGCAAAGAGGAGGAAAGCACCAGAAATCAAAATACCTCACCTCCTACAAAGGACCAAAACTCCTCACCAGCAAGGGAACAAAGCTGGACGGAGAATGAGTGTGACGAAATGACGGAATCAGACTTCAGAAAGTGGATAATGAGAAATTTCATTGAGTTAAAAGAACATGTTCTAAATCAGTGCAAAGAAACTAAGAACCGTGAAAAAAGATTTGAAAAAAAAATTCGAGGAATTGAAAACAAGAATGGAAAACTTAGAGAAAAATATGAATGAATTGAAGGAGCTGAAAAACACAACACGAGAAATTCACGAAGCATGAACAAGTTTCAACAGCCGAATTGACCAAGCAGAAGAAAGAATATCAGAAATTGAACATCAACTCAATGAAATAAAAAGTGAAACCAAGATTAAAGAAAAAAGCCCAAAAAGGAATGAACAAAATCTCCAAGAAATGTGCGACTATGTGAAGAGACCCAACCTACGTTTGATAGGTGTACCAGAATCTGATGAAGAGAATGAATCTAAGCTGGAAAACACTCTTCAGGATATTATCCAAAAAAATTTTCACAACCTAGCAAGACAGGTCAATACTCAACTCCAGGAAATACAGAGAACACCACAAAGCTACTCCGCAAGAAGAGCAAACCCAAGGCACATAATTGATAGATTCACCAGGGTTGAAATGAAGGAGAAAATACTAAGGGCAGCCAGAGAGAAAGGTCGGGTCACCAACAAAGGGAAGCCCATCAGACTCACAGCAGATCTATCAGAAAAGACTCTACAAGCCAGAAGAGAGTGGGGGCCAATATTCAACATCCTTAAAGAAAAGAACTTTCAACCCAGAATTTCATATCCAGCCAAAATGAGCTTCATAAGTGAAGGAAAAATAAAATCCTTCATGAACAAGCAAGTACTCAGAGATTTTGTCACCACTAGGCCTGCTTTACAAGAGCTCTGGAAAGAGGCACTACACATAGAAGGAAGCAACCAGTACCAGCCATCCTAAAAGCATACCAAATGCTAAAGACCATCAACAAAATGAAGAATGTACATGAACCAATGGGCAAAACAGCCAGCTAGCATCAAAATGGCAGTATCAAATTCACACATAACAATATTAACCCTAAATGTAAATGGGCTAAATGCACCAATCAAAAGACACAGACTGGCAAATTGGATAAAAAAACAAAACCCATCGGTGTGCTGTATCCAGAAAACCCACCTCACAGGCAAAGATACACAAAGGCTCAAAATAAAAGAATGGAGGAAGATTTACCAAGCAAATGGAGAGCAAAAAGCAGGAGTTGCAATTTCATCTCTGATAAAATAGACTTTAAAGCAACAAAGATCAAAAGGGACAAAGAAGGTCATTACATAATGGTAAAAGGATCGATACAACAAGAAGAGCTAACGATTCTAAATATATATGGACCCAATGTAGGAGCACCCAGATATATAAGGCAAGTTCTTAATGATTTACAAAGAGACTTAGACTCCCACACAATAATAGTGGGAGACTTTAACACTCCACTGTCAATAGCAGACAGATCAACCAGACAGAAAATTAACAAGGATATCCAGGACTTGAACTCAGACCTGGAACAAGCAAACCTGATAGACATTTACAGAACTTTCCACATCAAATCACAGAATATACATTCTTCTCAGCACCACATCACACCTACTCCAAAATTGACCACATAATTGGAAGTAAAGCACTCCTCAGCAAATGCAAAACAACTGAAATCATAACAAACAGTCTCTCAGACCATAGTGCAATCAAGTTAGAACTCAGAATTCAGAAAATAACTCAGAACCGCACAGCTTCATGGAAACTGAACAACTGGCTCTTGAATGTTGATTGATAAACAATGAAATGAAGGCAGAAATAAAGAAGTTCTTTGAAACCAACGAGAATGAAGACACAACGTATCAGAATCTCTGGGACACATTTAAAGCAGTCTGTAGAGGAAAATATATAGCAATAAGTGCCCACATGAGAAGAGTGGAGAGATCCAAAATTGACACCCTATCATCAAAATTGAAAGAGCTAGAGGAGCAAGATCAAAAAGCTCAAAACCTAGCCAAGACAAGAAATAACTAAGATCAGAGCAGAACTGAAGGAGATAGAGACAATAAAATCCTTCATGAACAAGCAAGTACTCAGAGATTTTGTCACCACTAGGCCTGCTTTACAAGAGCTCTGGAAAGAGGCACTACACATAGAAGGAAGCAACCAGTACCAGCCATCCTAAAAGCATACCAAATGCTAAAGACCATCAACAAAATGAAGAATGTACATGAACCAATGGGCAAAACAGCCAGCTAACATCAAAATGGCAGTATCAAATTCACACATAACAATATTAACCCTAAATGTAAATGGGCTAAATGCACCAATCAAAAGACACAGACTGGCAAATTGGATAAAAAAACAAAACCCATCGGTGTGCTGTATCCAGAAACCCACCTCACAGGCAAAGATACACAAAGGCTCAAAATAAAAGAATGGAGGAAGATTTACCAAGCAAATGGAGAGCAAAAAAAAGCAGGAGTTGCAATTCTCGTCTCTGATAAAATAGACTTTAAAGCAACAAAGATCAAAAGGGACAAAGAAGGTCATTACATAATGGTAAAAGGATCGATACAACAAGAAGAGCTAACTATTCTAAATATATATGGACCCAATGTAGGAGCACCCAGATATATAAGGCAAGTTCTTAATGACTTACAAAGAGACTTAGACTCCCACACAATAATAGTGGGAGACTTTAACACTCCACTGTCAATAGCAGACAGATCAACCAGACAGAAAATTAACAAGGATATCCAGGACTTGAACTCAGACCTGGAACAAGCAAACCTGATAGACATTTACAGAACTTTCCACATCAAATCAACAGAATATACATTCTTCTCAGCACCACATCACACCTACTCCAAAATTGACCACATAATTGGAAGTAAAGCACTCCTCAGCAAATGCAAAACAACTGAAATCATAACAAACAGTCTCTCAGACCATAGTGCAATCAAGTTAGAACTCAGAATTCAGAAAATAACTCAGAAACGCACAGCTTCATGGAAACTGAACAACTGGCTCTTGAATGTTGATTGGATAAACAATGAAATGAAGGCAGAAATAAAGAAGTTCTTTGAAACCAATGAAATGAAGACACAACGTACCAGAATCTCTGGGACACATTTAAAGCAGTCTGTAGAGGAAAATATATAGCAATAAGTGCCCACATGAGAAGAGTGGAGAGATCCAAAATTGACACCCTATCATCAAAATTGAAAGAGCTAGAGGAGCAAGATCAAAAAGCTCAAAACCTAGCAAGACAAGAAATAACTAAGATCAGAGCAGAACTGAAGGAGATAGAGACAAGAAAACCCTTCAAAAATCAATAAATCTAAGAGCTGGTTTTTCAAAAGATCAACAAAATAGACAGACCACTAGCCAGACTGATAAAAAGAAAAGAGAGAACAACCAAATAGATGCAATAAAAACGATAAAGGGGAAATCACCACAGATTCCACAGAAATTCAAACCATCATCAGAGAATACTACAAACAACTCTATGCACATAAACTAGTAAATCAGGAAGAAATGGATAAATTCCTGACGCCTGTGTCCTCCCAAGCCTAAACCAGGAGGAAGTAGAAACTATGAATAGACCAATAACAAGGTCTGAAGTTGAGGCAGCAATTAAGAGCCTACCACACAAAAAGCCCAGGTCCAGATGGGTTCACAGCTGAATTCTACCAGACACACAAAGAGGATCTGGTACCATTCCTTCTGAAACTATTCCAAATAATCCAAAAAGAGGGAACCTTCCCAAATCATTTTATGAGACCAACATCATCCTGATACCAAAACCTGGCAGAGACTCAACAAGAAAAGAAAACTTCAGGCCAATATCCATGATGAACATAGATGCAAAAATCTTCAATAAAATACTGGCAAACCGATTGCAACAGCACATTAAAAACTTATCCATCATGATCAAGTAGGATTCATCCTGGGATGCAAGGCTGGTTCAACATACGCAAGTCTATAAATGTAATTCACCACATAAACAGAAGCAAAACAAAACCACATGATTATCTCAATTGATGCAGAGAAGGCATTTGACAAAATTCAACAGCCCTTTATGCTAAAACCCTCAATAAACTTGGTATTGATGGAACATATCTCAAAGTAATAAAAGCTATTTATGACAAACCAACAGCCAATATCATACTTAATGGGCAAAACTGGAAGCATTCCCTTTGAAATCGGGCACTAGACAAGGATGCCTCTCTCACCACTCCTATTCAACATAGTACTGGAAGTTCTAGCCAGAGCAATCAGGCAAGAAAAAGAAATAAAGGGTATTCAAATAGGAAAGGTGGAAGCCAAATTGTCT
The DNA here is from genome assembly GCA_021498475.1 of Saguinus midas. Taxonomy (NCBI): domain Eukaryota; kingdom Metazoa; phylum Chordata; class Mammalia; order Primates; family Cebidae; genus Saguinus; species Saguinus midas. The sequence goes on along the minus strand of CM038405.1, from coordinate 2,752,450 downwards.
CTATTTGCAGACGACATGATAGTATACCTAGAAGACCCCATCACCTCAGCCCAAAAGCTCCTGCAACTGATAAGCAACTTCAGCAAAGTCTCAGGATATAAAATCAATGTTCAAAAATCACAAGCATTCCTATACACCAATAACAGACTTAAAGAGAACCAAATCAAGAACGAACTGCCATTCACAATTGCTACAAAGAAAATAAAATACCTAGGAATACAACTCACAAGGAATGTAAGGGACCCTTTAAGGAAAACTACAAACCACTGCTCAACGAAATAAGAGAGGACACAAACAGATGGAGAAACATTCCATGTTCGTGGTTAGGAAGAATCAATATCGTGAAAATGGCTATACTGCCCAAAGTAATTTACACAATCAATGCTATCCCCATCAAACTACCATTGAATTTCTTCACAGAACTGGAAAACCACCATGAATTTCATATGGAACCAAAAAGAGCCCGATAGCCAAGTCAATTCTAAGCAAAAAGAACACAGCGGAGGCATCACGCTACCAGACTTCAAACTATACTACAAGGCTACAGTAATCAAATCAGCATGGTACTGGTACCAAAACAGAGGTATAAACCAATGGAACAGAACAGAAGCATCGGAGGCAATGCAACGTATCTACAACCATATTATCTTTGATAAACCAGACAAAACAAGCAATGGGGAAAGGATTCTATTTAATAAATGGTGTTGGGAAAACTGGCTAGCCATGTGCAGAAAGCAGAAACTGGACCCTTCCTGACACCTTACACTAAAATTAACTCCAGATGGATTAAAGACTTAAACATAAGAGCTGACACCATAAAAACCCTAGAAGAAAATCTAGGCAAAATCATTCAGGACATAGGAGTAGGCAAGGACTTCATGACCAAAACACCAAAAAAAAAAGCATTGGCAACAAAAGTCAAAATAGACAAATGGGACCTAATCAAACTCCACAGCTTCTGCACGACAAAAGAAACAGTCACTAGAGTGAATCGGCAACCATCAGAATGGGAAAAATCTTTGCAGTTTACCCATCTGACAAAGGGCTGATATCCAGAATTTACAAAGAACTCAAACAGATTTACAGGAAAAAACAAACAAGCCCATTCAAAAATGGGCAAAGAATATGAACAGACACTTTACAAAAGAAGACATACATGTGGCCAACAAACATATGAAAAAATGCTCGTCATCACTGGTCATTAGAGAGATGCAAATCAAAATCACATTGAGATACCATCTCACGCCAGTTAGAATGGCGATCATTAAAAATCTGGAGACAGCAGATGCTGGAGAGGATGTGAGAAATAGGAACACTCTTACACTGTTGGTGGGAGTGTAAATTAGTTCAACCATTTTTGAAGACAGTGTGGCGATTCCTCAAGGACTTAGAAATAGAAATTCCATTTGACCCAGCAATCTCATTACTGGGCATATATCCAAAGGACTATAAATCGTTCTACTATAAGGACACATGCACACGAATGTTCATTGCAGCACTCTTTACAATAGCAAATACCTGGAAACAACCCAAATGCTCCACGTTGGTAGACTGGACTGGAAAAGTATGGCAACTATACACCATGGAATATTATGCAGCAATCAAAAATGATGAGTTTGTGTCCTTTGTAAGGACATGGATGAATCTGGAGAACATCATTCTCAGCAAACTGACACAAGAACAGAAAAAGAAATACCGCATATACTCACTCATAGGTGGGTGAGAAAAATGAGAACACATGGACACAGAGAGGTGGTCTACTATACACTGGGGTCTATTGGGGGAATGGGGAGGGACAGACGGGGGCTGGGAGGGATAGCTTGGAGTGCCATGTGTGGTGAAGGGAGGCAGCAAAACACACTGCCTTTATGCAACTATATTGCACGTTCTGCACATGTACCCTAAAACCTAAAATGCAATAAAAATATAAAATTTAAAAAAAGGCTGGGTCTAAAACACAAAACAAACCTATTTTTCAAACTGCTCTGCTGTGTATTTGTTCATTTAAGTGAGTTGAATATATATTTATATTCAGAGAGTGAGAAACATTTTTCTTCTTGGAGCTGCGTTTTGATATTCCGGAGTGAATAGAATGCATGCTGCATTAAGAAATATCTGGTTCGGAGGCAAGATGGCGTCATAGAGGTGACTCAGGATTGCAGCTCTCGGTGAAGGCGCAGAGGGTGACTCCTAGCCGCATTCTCGGATGTTCCTTTTATGCCCACAGTGCGTTGAAAGTCCCAGGTGTGGGAGAGACACGGGACGCTAGCAGCCGGCTAATGCAGCCGGGTCCCGCTGCCTCTTCCGCCGGCGCCGCAGCGGAACCCGGCATGGAACTCACTGGTCTGGGTGCCCTGTTAAACCGGCAATCTGAGATTTGGAAGAGCAGATTGGCATGTCCATCTGATTGAAAGGGACTTGGAAAATGAGCCACACCAGGAGTTTCCTGGGAAGCGTGATCTGAGCCGGGGTAGTGGGCAGCGGCACAGGAGATCGCACGGATCCCAGTGCCCTATCAGCAGGCTCCTGGGGTACCAGTGAGAGAGTCGACCTTTCAGCTTGGGGAGAGGAAGACAGAGAGAGAGAGGACGGACTCTGAGGCAGGGAGCTGGGTGATTGGGCTCGGCAGGTCCCACGCTTACGGGGAAAAGCAGGGCAGCGACTGGAGACACTTGGGGTTGAGAGTTTTGTTGCCGGCATCTAGGACGGTGCAGCCTGGTCAGGGAGGGGCGTCCACCATTGCTGTCAAAGTGCACCCCCACTTAAGTACCACCCAGGACTGACGCAGCCTGCCGTTGCCGAGGCAACCTGCCATAACAGAGAGACTCCGCCAGGCAGCAACAGGGCGGACCCGGGCTAGCAGGTCAGAGCCCCGGCAGGCAAATAGTGAATAGACTGCCGCCTAGTGGAGTAGGACAGTGCAACAGATACTCATAAAGAAAGCCCCAACTCCCTGAGACAGAGCATCTAAGGGTAAAAAAAAAAAAAAAAAAGTGGTGTTTTATGAGTTCTATTGCAGCAGACATAAACAACCTCCCAACAACCCTGAATGAAAAACGGAGCGCACAGCTCGGCACTTGAGCTCCTATAAAGCACAGACTGTCTCCTCAAGCAGCCCCCTGACCACTGTATATCCAAGGAGTCACCCCAGAAAAGGACTAATCAGACTGACATTTGGCTGGCATCATTCTGGAACAAGGGCAGCAGCAGAAGAAACTGGTATCATCCCTCATTGTTCTGCAGCTGCTGCAGGTATACCCCAGACAAACAGGGCCTGGAGTGGACCTCAGCACTCATACAGCAGAGAGGATAGATCATTAGAGGGAAAATTAAGTAACAGAAATACTTCATCATCAACAATCTCAGTGTCCACACAGAGACCCAATTGAAAAATCAGCCAATACTAAGACGAAAGGCGGATAAATCCATAAAGATGGGAAGAAACCAGCCCAAAAAGGAGAAAAACACCCGAAACCAAAACACCTCACCTCCAAAAAAGGACGAAAACTCCTCACCAGCAAGGGAACAAAGCTGGACGGAGAATGAATGTGACGAAATGACGGAATCAGACTTCAGAAAGTGGATAATGAGAAACTTCAGTGAGCTAAAGGAACATGTTCTAAACAAGTGCAAAGAAACTAAAAACCTTGAAAAAAGATTTGAAAAAAGATTCGAGGAATTGATAACGAGAATGGACAACTTAGAGAGGAATATGAATGAATTGAAGGAGCTGAAAAACACAACACGAGAACTTCGCGAAGCATGCACAAGTTTCAACAGCCGAATTGACCAAGCAGAAGAAAGAATATCAGAAGTTGAAGATCAACTCAATGAAATAAAAAGAGAAACCAAGATTAAAGAAGAAAGCACAAAAAGGAATGAACAAAATCTCCAAGAAATGTGGGACTATGTGAAGAGAGCCAATCTACGTTTAATAGGTGTACCAGAATGTGACGAAGAGAATTAATTCAAGCTGGAAAACACTCTTCAGGATATTATCCAGGAAAATTTCCCCAACCTAGCAAGACAGGTCAATACTCAACTCCAGGAAATACAGAGAAAACCACAAAGATACTATGAAAGAAGAGCAAACCCAAGGCACATAATCGTCAGATTCACCAGGGTTGAAAGGAAGGAGAAAATAGTATGGGCAACCAGAGAGAAAGGTCAGGTCACCCACAAACAAAAGCCCATCAGACTCACAGCAGATCTCTCGGCAGAGACTCTACAAGCCAGAAGAGAGTGGGGGCCAATATTCAACATCCTTAAAGAAAAGAGCTTTCAACCCAGAATTTCATATCCAGCCAAACTGAGCTTCATAAGTGAAGGAAAAATAAAATCCTTCACGAACAAGCAAGTACTCAGAGATTTTGTCACCACTAGGCTTGCTTTAAAAGAGCTCCTGAAAAAGGCACTACACATAGAAAGAAACAAGCAGTTCCAGCCATCTTAAAGCATACCAAATGCTAAAGACCATCAACAAAATGAAGAATGTACATGAACCAACGGGCAAAATAGCCAGCTAGCATCAAAATGGCAGTATCAAATTCACACATAACAATATTAACCCTGAATGTAAATGGGCTAAATGCACCAAACAAAAGACACAGACTGGCAAATTGTATAAAAAAACAAAACCCATAGGTGTGCTGTATCCAGGAAACCCACCTCACATGTAAGGATACACAAAGGCTCAAAATAAAAGGATGGAGGAAGATTTACCAAGCAAATGGAGAGCAAAAAAACCAGGAGTTGTAATTCTCATCTCTGATAAAATAGACTTTAAAGTAACAAAGATCAAAAAGGACAAAGAAGGTAATTATATAATGGTAAAAGGATCGATACAACAAGAAGAGATAACGATTCTAAATATATGTGGACCCAATGTAGGAGCACCCAGATATATAAGGCAAGTTCTTAATGACTTACAAAGAGACTTAGACTCCCACACAATAATAGTGGGAGACTTTAACACTCCACTGTCAATAGCAGACAGATCAACCAGACCGAAAATTAACAAGAATATCCAGGATTTGAAATCAGACCTGGAACAAGCAAACCTGATGTTGGTCTCATGAAATGATTTGGGAGGGGTTCCCTCTTTTTGGATTATTTGGAATAGTTTCAGAAGAAATGGTACCAGATCCTCTTTGTGTGTCTGGTAGAATTCAGCTGTGAACCCATCTGGACCTGGGCTTTTTTTGTTCGTGGTTAGGAAGAATCAGTATCGTGAAAATGGCTATACTGCCCAAAGTAATTTACACAATCAATGCTATCCCCATCAAACTACAATTGAATTTCTTCACAGAACTGGAAAAAACCACCATGAATTTCCCATGGAACCAAAAAAGAGCCCGCATAGCCAAGTCAATTTTAAGCAAAAAGAACACAGCGCGAGGCTTCACGCTACCAGACTTCAAACTATACTACAAGGCTACAGTAATCGAAACAGCATGGTACTGGTACCAAAACAGACATATAGACCAATGGAACAGAACAGAGGCATCGGAGGCAACACAACATATCTACAACAATATCATCTTTGATAAACCAGACAAAAAGAGGCAATGGGGAAAGGATTCCCTATTTAATAAATGGTGTTGGGAAAACTGGCTAGCCATGTGCAGAAAGCAGAAACTGGATCCCTTCCTGACACCTTACACTAAAATTAACTCCAGATGGATTAAATACTTAAACGTAAGACCTGACACCATAAAAACCCTTGAAGGAAATCTAGGCAAAACCATTCAGGACATAGGAGTAGGCAAGGACTTCATGAACAAAACACCAAAAGCATTGGCAACAAAAGCCAAAATAGACAAATGGGACCTAATCAAACTCCACAGCTTCTGCACAGCAAAAGAAACAGTCACTAGAGTGAATCGGCAACCATCAGAATGGGAAAAATTCTTTGCAGTTTACACATCTGACAAAGGGTTGATATCCAGAATTTACAAAGAACTCAAACAGATTTACAGGAAAAATAAAACAAGCCCATTCAAAATGGGCAAAGGATATGAACAGACACTTTACAAAAGAAGACATACATGAGGCCAACAAACACATGAAAAATGCTCATCATCACTTGGTCATTAGAGAGATGCAAATCAAAACCACATTGAGATACCATCTCACGCCAGTTAGAATGGCGATCATTAAAAATCTGGAGACAGCAGATGCTGGAGAGGATGTGAGAAATAGGAACACTCTTACACTGTTGGTGGAGTGTAAATTAGTTCAACCATTGTGGAAGACAGTGTGGCGATTCCTCAGGGACCTAGAAATAGAAATTCCATTTGACCCAGCAATCCCATTACTGGGTATCTATCCAAAAGACTATAAATCGTTCTACTATAAGGACACATGCACACGAATGTTCATTGCAGCACTGTTTACAATAGCAAAGACCTGGAAACCAACCCAAATGCCCAACGATGATAGACTGGACTGGGAAAATGTGGCACATATACACCATGGAATATTATGCAGCAATCAAAAATGATGAGTTTGTGTCCTTTGTAGGGACATGGATGAATCTGGAGAACATCATTCTCAGCAAACTGGCACAAGAACAGAAAAAGAAATACCGCATATACTCACTCATAGGTGGGTGAGAAAAATAGGAACACATGGACACAGAGAGGCGGTCTACTATACACTGGGGACTGTTGGGGGGAATGGGGAAGGGACAGCGGGGGGGCCTGGGGGGGATAGCCTGGGGATGAATACCAAGTGTGGGTGATGGGGAGAAAAGCAGCAAAGCACACTGCCATGTGTGTACCTATGCAACTATCTTGCTCGTTCTGCACATGTACCCCCAAACCTATAATGCAATAAAAATTTTTAAAAAAAGGAAAAAAAATAGAAAAAAGAATAAAAACAAATGCCCGCATATAACAAAAAAACAGTAAAACTGACTCTAAAACACAAAAGAAACGTATCTTTTAATCTGCTGTGCTGTGTCTTCGTTCAACAAATCAGGTGATTCTATCATTAGATTCAGGAGTTAAAAAGATGTTTCTAGTAAAATCTGAATTTGGATATTTCTGAGTGAACTGGAGTATATGCTGCAATAAGAAATACCTTGTCCTCAAACAGAAATGGAGCAATCTAACTGCATGGTTGCCAATGTGTGCATTCAACTTACAGAGTAAAACTGATGTGCTTATGCAGCAGTTTGGATATGCTTTTGTGGAGAATCAAAAACAGACATATCCAGCAGAATACCTGCATATAACAAAAAAACAGTAAAACTGACTCTAAAACACAAAAGAAACGTATCTTTTAATCTGCTGTGCTGTGTCTTCGTTCAACAAATCAGGTGATTCTATCATTAGATTCAGGAGTCAGAAACGAGTTTCTAGTGAAAGCAGAGTTTAGATATTCCTGAGTGAATGGGAGTATATACTGTAATGAGAAATATATCTTTTTAAAACCAAAATGGAATTATCTAACAGAATGGTTGTAAATGTATGCATTCAATTTACAGAGTTAAAGTGATGTGTTTATGCAGCAGTTTGGAAACTCTTCCGTGGAAAATTTGAAAAAAGACACTTTCATCAAAATACCAGCCTATAACAAAAAACAGTAAGACTGCCTCTAAAACACAGAAGAAACGTATTTTTCACTCTACTCTACTGTGCATTCCTTTAAATAAGTGAGTTGACCCTATCTTTAGATTCAGGAGTCAGAAACGAGTTTCTAGTGAAAGCAGAGTTTAGATATTCCTGAGTGAATGGGAATATATGCTATAACGAGAAATATCTGGTTCTAAAGCCAAAGAAAGCTATATAACAGAATGGTTGTCAATGTGTGCATTCAACTTACAGAGTTAAACTGATGTGTTTATGCAGCAGTTTGGAAAGTCTTTTATGGAGTATCTAAAAACAGACATATCCAGCAAAATATCCGCATATAAAAAAAACAGTAAGACTGCTTCTTAAACACAGAAGAAACGTATCCTTCAATCTCCTCTTCTGTGTGTGCGTTCAACAAACTCAGTTGACAGAATACTTAGATTCAGGAGTTAAAACACGTTTTTAGTAAGAGCTGCGTTTAGTTATTCCTGAGTGAATGGGAGTATATGCTGTAATGAGAAATACCTGATTCTAAAATAAAACGGAACTATCTAACAGAATGGTTGTCAATGAGGGCATTAAACATACAGAGTAAAACTCATGCGTTTATGCAGCAGTTTGGAAAAGTTTCCTGTGGAGAATCTCAAAACAGGAATTTCCAGCAAATTGCCCGCATATAACAAATAGAAATAAGACTGCCTCTAAAACACAGAAGAAATGTCCCCTTCAATCTGCTCTGATGTGCGTTCGTGCAACTAATTAAGTTTAATTTATCTTTACATTCAGGAGTTAGAAATGCGTTTCTAATAAAAGCGGCATATGGACATTCATGAGAAAATGGGAGTATATGCTGTAACGAGAAATATCTGGTTTTAAAACCAAATCGGTGTTATCTAATAAAAATGTTGTCAATGTGTGTTTCCAAATTACAGAGTTAAACTGATCTGTTTATGCATTTTGGAAAACCTTCTGTGGAGAATCTAAATATAGACACTTTAAAAAAAATACCCACATGCAACAAAAAACAGTAAGACTAACTCTAAAAAAAGAAGAAATGTATCCTTCAATCTCTTCTATATGGCAATCACTGAACTAAGTTAGTTGACTCTATTTTTAGATTCAGGAGTTAAAAACAACTTTCTAGTAAAAGCTGTGTTTGGATATTCCTCAGTGAATTGGAGTATATGTTGTAATGAGAAATATCTGATTCTAAAACCAAAAGGAGCTATATAACAGAATGGTTGTCAATGTCTGCATTTAATTTACGAAGGTAAACTCATATTTTCATGCAGCAGCTTGAAAACGCTTTCTGTAAAGAATCTCTAAACAGGCATTTCCAGCAATATAACCGCATAAAACAAATAGCAGCAGGACTGACTCTAAAACACAGAAGAAACATATCATTCAATCTGCTCTGCTGTGCGTTTGTTCAACTAAAGTGAGTCAAATCTATCTTCAAATTCACGGGTTAGAAACATGTTTCTACTAAAAGCTGCATTTGGATATTCCTGATTGAATGAAAGTATATGATGTAATGAGAAATACCTGGATCCAAAACCAAAACGGAGCTATATAACAATATGATTGTCAATGTCTGCACTCAAAATACGAAGTTAAAATCATTTTTTATGCAAAACTTTGGAAACACTTTCTGTGGAGAATCTTAAATCAACCATTTCTAGCAAAATACCCGCATATAACAAATAGCATTAAGACTGCCTCTAAAACAAAGAAGACAGGTATCATTCAATCTGCTGTGCTGTCCGATTGTTCAACTAAGGGAGATAAATCTATCTTAGATTCAGGAGTTAGAAACACGTTTCTAGTAAAGCAGCATGTGGAAATTCCTGAGTGCATGAGAGTATATGCTGTAATGAGAAATATCTGGTTCTAAAACCAAAACACTAACATCTAAAAGAATGGCTGTCAATGTGTGCATTCAAATTACAGAGAGAAACTCATGTGTTTATGTGGCAGTTTGGAAATGCTTTCTGTGGAGAATCTTAAAACAGGCATATCCAGCAAAAGACCCACATGTAACAAATAGCAGTAAGACGGGATTGACTAGGAAGATGGCGTTGTAGAAGCGACTCAGGATTGCAGCTCTCAGTGAAGGTGCAGAGGGTGAGTCCTAGCCACATTCTCGGATGGACCTTTTTTGCCCACAGAGCGTTGAAAGTCCCAGGTGTGGGAGAGACACGGGACACTAGTACAGCCAGCTAGCACAGCCAGCTTGTGTGGCCGCTTTGGCCAGCGCAACAGTGGGACCCAGCACAGAACTCACTGGTCTGGGTGCCCTGATAAACCGGCAATCAGAGGTTTGGAAGGGCAGATTTGCATGTCCATCTGATTGAACGGGACTTAGACAATGAGCCAGACCAGGAGATTCTTGGGAAGCGTGATCTGAGCTGGTGCAGTGGGCAGTGGCACGGGAGATTGCACGGATCCCAGTGCCCTATCGGCAGGCTACTGGGGCTCCAGTGAGCGAGTCAACTTTTCAGCTTGGGGAAAGGAAGAGAGAGAGAGGACAAACTCTGAGGCAGGGAGCTGGGTGATTGGGCTCGGCGGGTCTCACCCTCACGGGGACAAGCAGGGCAGAGATTGGAGGCACTCAGGGCTTAGAGTTTTGCTGCATGCATCTAGGATGGTGCAGCCCAGTGGCAGAGGGGTGTTCACCATTATGGACGCAATCCGCCCCTACTGAAGTACTGCCCAGGGCTGATGCAGCCTGCCGTTGCCGAGGCAACCTGCCATAAAAGAGAGACTCCGCCAGGAGGGGAGAGCGCTCCACAGCAGGACGGAGCCCAGCAGCAACAGGGCGGACCTGTGCTAGCAGGGCAGAGCCCCAGCAAGCAAATAGTGAATATACTGCCTCCTAGTGGGGCAGGACAGTGCAACAGATACTCATAAAGAAAGCCCCAACTCCCTGAGACAGAGCATCTAAGGGGAAAAAAGGGGGGTGGTGTTTTATGAGTTCTGTTGCAGTAGATATAAACAACCACCCAACAACCCAGAATGAACAATGGAGCCACAGCTCAGCACTGGAGCTCCTATAAAGCACAAACCATCTCCTTAAGCATCTTCCTGACCCCTGTATATCCAAAGAGTCACCCCAATAAAGGACTAATCAGACTGACATTTGGCGGGCATCATTCTGAAACAAAGACAGCAGAAGAAAAAACAGGTATCATCCCTCACTTTTCTGCAGCTGCTGCAGGTATACCCCAGACAAGCAGAGCCTGGAGTAGACTTCAGCACTCATACAGCAGAGGGGCTACACCATTAGAAGGAAAACTGAGTAATAGAAATACTTCATCATTAACAATCTCTGCAAACAAACAGAGACCCAATTGAAAAATCAGCAACTACTAAGACGACAGGCGGATAAATTCATAAAGATGGGAAGAAACCAGCGCAAGAAAAGAGAAAAACACCCGAAACCAAAACACCTCACCTCCTACAAAAGACCAAAACTCCTCACCAGCAAGAGAACCAAGCTGGACGGAGAATGAGTGTGATGAAATGACAGAATCAGACTTCAAAAAGTGGATATTGAGAAAGTTCTGTGAGCTAAAAGATCATGTTCTAAATCAGTGCAAAGAAACTAAGAACTTTGAAAAAAGATTTGAAAAAAGATTCGAGGAATTGATAACAAGAATGGACAACTTAGAGAGGAATATGAATGAATTGAAGGAGCTGAAAAACACAACATGAAAACATCATGAGTCATGCACAAGCTTCAACAGCCGAATTGACCAAGCAGAAGAAAGAATATCAGAAGTTGTAGAAAAACTCAATGAAATAAAGCGAGAAACCAAGATTAAAGAAAAAAGCACAAAAAGAAATGAACAAAATCTCCAAGAAATGTGGGACTATGTGAAGAGACCCAACCTACATTTGGTAGGTGTACCAGAATGTAATAAAGAGAATGAATCCAAGCTGGAAAACACTCTTCAGGATATTATCCAGGAAAATTTCCCCAACCTAGTAAGACAGGTCAATATACAATTCTAGGAAATACAGAGAACACCACAAAGATACTCTGCAAAAAGAGCAAACCCAAGGCACATAATCATCAGATTCACCAGGGTTGAAATGAAGGAGAAAATACTAAGGGCAGCCAGAGAGAAAGGTCGAATCACCCACAAAAGGAAGCCCATCAAACTCACAGCAGATCTCTTGGCAGAGACTCTACAAGCAGGAAGAGAGTGGGGCCAATATTCAACATTATTAAAGAAAAGAACTTTCAATGCAGAATTTTATATCCAGCCAAACTGAGTTTCATAAGTGAAGGAAAAATAAAATTCTTCATGAACAAGCAAGTACTCAGAGATTTTGTCACCACTAGGCCTGCTTTACAAGAGCTCCTGAAAGAGGCACTACACATAGAAAGAAACAACCAGTACCAGCCATCCTAAAAACATGCCAAATGCTAAAGAGCATCAACAAAATGAAGAATGTACATGAACCAACGGGCAAAACAGCCAGCTAGCATCAAAATGGCAGTATCAAATTTACACATAACAATATTAACCCTAAATGTAAATGGGCTAAATGCACCAATCAAAAGACACAGACTGGCAAATTGGAATAAAAAAAAAAACCCATCTATGTGCTGTATCCAGGAAACCCACCTCACACGCAAGGATACACAAAGGCTCAAAATAAAGAAATAAAGGTAGATTTACCAAGCAAATGGAGAGCATAAAAAAGCAGGAGTTGCAATTCTCGTCTCTGATAAAATAGACTTTGAAGCAACAAAGATTAAAAGGGACAAGGAAGGTCATTACATAATGGTAAAAGGATCGATAAAACAATAAAACTAATGATTCTAAATATATATGGACCCAACGTAGGAGCACCCAGATATATAAGGCAAGTTCTTAATGACTTACAAAGAGACTTAGACTCTCACACAATAATATTGGGAGACTTTAACACTCCACTGTCAATATCAGACAGGTCAACCAGACAGAAAATTAACAAAAATATCCAGGACTTGAACTCAGACCTGGGAAAAGCAAACCTGATAGATATTTACAGAACTCTCCACCCCAAATTCACAGAATATACATTCTTCTAAGCACCACATCACACATACTCCAAAATTGACCAAATAATTGGAAGTAAAGCAATCCTCCGCAAATGCAAAACAACTGAAATCATAGCAAACAGTCTCTCAGACCACAGTGCAATTAAGTTGGAACACAAAATTTAGAAAATAAATCAGAACAGCACAGCTTCATGGAAACTGGACAACTGGCTCTTGAATGTTGATTGGATAAACAAAGAAATGAAGGCAAAAATAAAAAAGTTCTTTGAAATGAACGAGAACAAAGACACAACCTACCAGAATCTCTGGGACACACTAAAAGCAGTCTGTAGAGGAAAATATACAGCAATAAGTGCCCACATGAGAACAGTGGAGAGATCCAAAATGGACAACCTATCGTCAAAATTGAAAGAGCTAAAGGAGCAAGATCAAAAAAGCTCAAAACCTAGCCGAAGACAAGAAATAACTAAGATCAGAGCAGAACTGAAGGAGATAGAGACAATAAATCCCTTAAAAAAATTAATAAAACTAAGAGCTGGTTTTGAAAAGATCAACAAAATAGACAGACCACTAGCCAGACTGATAAAAAGAAAGAGAACAACCAAATAGATGCAATAAAAACGATAAAGGAAATCACCACAGATTCCACAGAAATTCAAACCATCATCAGAGAATACTACAAACAACTCTATGCACATAAACTAGTAAATCAGGAAGAAATGGATAAATTCCTGGACCTGTGTCCTCCCAAGCCTAAACCAGGAGGAAGCCAAAACTATGAATAGACCAATAACAAGGTCTGAAGTTGAGGCAGCAATTAAACCTACCACACAAAAAGCCCAGGTCCAGATGGGTTCACAGCTGAATTCTACCAGACACACAAAGAGGATCTGGTACCATTCCTTCTGAAACTATTCCAAATAATCCAAAAGAGGAACCCTTCCCAAATCATTTTATGAGACCAACATCATCCTGATACCAAAACCTGGCAGAGACTCAACAAGAAAACTTCAGGCCAATATCCATGATGAACATAGATGCAAAATCTTCAATAAAATACTGGCAAATCAATTGCAACAGCACATTAAAAACTTATCCATCATGATCAAGTAGGATTCATCCGGGATGCAAGGCTGGTTCAACATACGCAAGTCTATAAATGTAATTCACCACATAAACAGAAGCAAAACAAAACCACATGATTATCTTGATTGACGCAGAGAAAGCACTTGACAAAATTCCACAGCCCTTTATGCTAAAAACCCTCAATAAACTTGGTATTGATGGAATATATCTCAAAGTAATAAAAGCTATTTACGACAAACCAACAGCCAATATCATACTTAATGGGCAAAACTGGAAGCATTCCTTTGAAATCTGGCACTAGACAAGGATGCCCTCTCTCACCACTCCTATTCAACATAGTACTGGAAGTTCTAGCCAGAGCAATCAGGCAAGAAAAAGAAATAAAGGGTATTCAAATAGGAAAGGTGGAAGCCAAATTGTCTCTATTTGCAGACGACATAATAGTATACCTAGAAGACCCCATCACCTCAGCCCAAAAGCTTCTGCAACTGATAAGCAACTTCAGCAAAGTCTCAGAATATAAAATCAATGTGCAAAATCACAAGCATTCCTATACACCAATAACAGACTTAAAGAGAACCAAATAAGAACGAACTGCCATTCACAATTGCTACAAAGAAAATAAAATACCTAGGAATACAACTCACTAGGAATGTAAGGGACCTCTTTAAGGAAAACTACAAACACTGCTCAACGAAATAAAGAGGACACAAACAGATGGAGAAACATTCCATGTTCGTGGTTAGGAAGAATCAATATGTGAAAATGGCTATACTGCCCAAAGTAATTTACACAATCAATGCTATCCCCATCAAACTACCATTGAATTTCTTCACAGAACTGGAAAACCACCATGAATTTCATATGGAACCAAAAAGAGCCCGCATAGCCAAGTCAATTCTAAGCAAAAGAACACAGCGGGAGGCATCACGCTACCAGACTTCAAACTATACTACAAGGCTACAGTAATCAAAACAGCATGGTACTGGTACCAAAACAGAGATATAGACCAATGGAACAGAACAGAAGCATCGAGGCAACACAACATATCTACAACCATATTATCTTTGATAAACCAGACAAAACAGGCAATGGGGAAAGGATTCCTATTTAATAAATGGTGTTGGGAAAACTGGCTAGCCATGTGCAGAAAGCAGAAACTGGACCCCTTCTGACACCTTACACTAAAATTAACTCCAGATGGATTAAAGACTTAAACATAAGACCTGACACCATAAAAACCTAGAAGAAAATCTAGGCAAAACCATTCAGGACATAGGAGTAGGCAAGGACTTCATGAACAAAACACCAAAAGCATTGGCAACAAAAGCCAAAATAGACAAATGGGACCTAATCAAACTCCACAGCTTCTGCACGGCAAAAGAAACAGTCACTAGAGTGAATTGGCAACCATCAGAATGGGAAAAAATCTTTGCAGTTTACACATCTGACAAAGGGCTGATATCCAGAATTTACAAAGAACTCAAACAGATTTACAGAAAAAAAACAAACAAGCCCATTCAAAATGGGCAAAGGATATGAACAGAAACTTTACAAAAGAAGACATACATGAGGCCAACAAACATATGAAAAGTGCTCATCATCACTGGTCATTAGAGATGCAAATCAAAACCACATTGAGATACCATCTCACACTCGTTAGAATGGCGATCATTAAAAAATCTGGAGACAGCAGATGCTGGAGAGGATGTGGAGAAATAGGAACACTCTTACACTGTTGGTGGGAGTGTAAATTAGTTCAACCATTGTGGAAGACAGTGTGGCGATTCCTCAGGGACCTAGAAATAGAAATTCCAGTTGACCCAGCAATCCCATTACTGGGTATCTATCCAAAAGACTATAAATCGTTTTACTATAAGGACACATGCACACCAATGTTCATTGCAGCACTGTTTACAAGAGCAAAGACCTGGAACCAACCCAAATGCCCATCAATGATAGACTGGACTGGGAAAATGTGGCACATATACACCATGGAATATTATGCAGCAATCAAAAATGATGAGTTTGTGTCCTTTGTAGGGACATGGATGAATCTGGAGAACATCATTCTCAGCAAACTGACAGAAGAACAGACAAAGAAATACTGCATATACTCACTCATAGGTGGGTGAGAAAAATGAGAACACATGGACACAGAGAGGCGGTCTACTATACACTGGGGACTGTTGGGGAAAATGGGGGAGTGACATCGGGGGCCTGGGGGGGATAGCCTGGGTATGAATGCCAAGTGTGTGTGAAGGGGAGGAAGGCAGCAAAACACACTGCCATGTGTGTACCTATGCAACTATCTTGCACGTTCTGCACATGTACTCCAAAACCTATAATGCAATAAAAATTAAAAAAAAGGCATTTCCAGCAGAATTCCCGCATATAACAAAAAGCAGTTAAACTGCCTCTAAAGCATAAAAGAAACGTATCCTTCAATTTGCCCTGCTGTGCGTTTTTTCAACTAAGTGAGATTAATCTCTCCTTAGATTCAGGAGTTAGAAACACGTTTCTGGTAAAAGCTGCATTAGGATATTTCTGAGTGAATGGGAGCATATGCTGTAATGAGAAATATCTGGTTCTAAAACCAAAACAAAGCTATCTAACAGAATGCCTGTCAATGTGTACATTCAACTTACAGATTTAAATTCATGTGTTTCTGCAGCAGTTTGGAAACGCATTTTTTGGGGAATCTCAAAACAGGCATTTCCAGCAGAATTCCCGCATATAACAAAATAGCAGTTAAACTGCCTCTAAATCACAAAAGAAACATATCCGTCAATCTGCCCTCCTGTGCGTTTGTTCAACTGAGTGAGTGAAATCTCTCCTTAGATTCAGAAGTTAGAAACACGTTTCTGGAATAAGCTGCGTTTGGATATTCCTGAGTGAATGGGAGCATATGCTGCAATGAGAAATATGTGGTTCTAAAACCAAAACGGAGCTATCTAAAAGAATGGTTGTCAATGTGTACATTCAACTTACAGAGTTAAACTCATGTGTTTCTGCTGCAGTTTGGAAGCGCTTTCTGAGGGGAATCTCAAAACAGGCATTTCTAGTAGAATTCCCGCATATAACAAAATAGCAGTAAAACTGCGTCTAAAACAGAAAAGAAATGTATCCTTCAATCTGCTCTGCTGTGGATTGTTCATCTAAGTGAGTTAAATCTCTGTTTAAATTCAGGAGTTAGAAACACGTTTCTGGTAAAAGCTGCGATTGGATATTCATGAGTGGATGGGAGTACATGCTGTAATGAGAACTATCTGGTTCTAAAAGCAAAACGGAGCTTTCTTACAGAATGGTTGTCCATGTGTACATTCAACTTTCAGAGTTAAACTTGTGTGTTTATTCGGAAGGTTGGAAACGGTTTCTGTGGAGAATCTCAAAACAGGCATTTCCAGCAGAATACCCACATATAAGAAAATAGCAGTAACAGTGTTCATAAAACCAAGAAGAATCGTATCCTTCAATCTGATTTGGTTTCGTTTCTTCAACTAAGTGAGTTAAATCTCTCTTTAGATTCAGGAGATAGAAAAACGTTTCTGGTAAATGCTGCGTTTGGATATTCCTTAGTGAATGGGAGTACATGCTGTAATGAAAACTATCTGGTTCTAAAACCAAAACAGAGCTATCTAACAGAATGGTTGTCAATGTGTACATTCAACTTACAGAGTTAAACACATGTGTTTCTGCAGCAGTTTGGAAAGGCTTTCTTTGGGGAATCTCAAAACAGGCATTTCCAGCAGAATTCCTGAATACAACAAAATAGCAGTTTAACTGCCTCTATAGCATAAAAGAAACGTATCCTTCCATCTGCCCTGCTGTGCGTTTTTTCAACTAAGTGAGATAAATCTCTTCTTAGATTCAGGAGTTGGAAACACTTTTCTGGTAAAAGCTGCGTTTGGATATTCCTGAGTGAATGGGAGAATATGCTGTAATGAGAAATATCTGGTTCTAAAACCAAAACGGAGTTATCTAACAGAATGGTTGTCAATGTGTACATTCAACTTACAGAGTTAAATTCATGTGTTTCTGCAGCAGTTTGAAAACGCTTTCTGTGGAAAATCTCAAAACAGGCATATCTAGCAGAATTTCCTCATAAAACAAAATAACAGTAAAACTGCCTCTAAAACACAAAAGAAAGGTATCCCTCAATCTGCCCTCGTGTGCGTTTGTTCAACAGAGTGAGTTAAATCTCTCCTTAGATTCAAGAGTTAGAAACATGTTTCTGGAATAAGCTTCGTTTGGATATTCCTGAATGAATGGGAACATATGCTGTAATGAGAAATATCTGGTTACAAAACCAAAACGGAGCTATCTAACAGAATGGTGGTCAATGTGTATATTCAACTTACAGAGTTAAACTCATGTGTTTCTGCAGCAGTTTGGAAACGCTTTCTGAGGGGAATCTCAAAACAGGCATTTCTAGCAGAATTCCCTCATATAACAAAAAAGCAGTAAAACTGCGTCTAAAAGAGAAAAGAAACGTATCCTTCACTTGCACTGCTGTGCGTTTGTTCAACTAAGTGAGTTAAATCTCTCCTTAGATTCAGGAGTAAGAAACACGTTTCTGGTAAAAGTTGCATTTGGATATTACTCAGTGAATGGGAGCATATGCTGTAATGAGAAATATCTGGCTCTAAAACCAAAACGAAGCTATCTAACAGAATGGTTGTCAATGTGTACATTCAACTTACAGAGTTAAATTCATGTGTTTCAAACAGATGGAGAAACATTCCATGTTCGTGGTTAGGAAGAATCAATATTGTGAAAATGGCTATACTGCCCAAAGTAATTTACACATTCAATGCTATCCCCATCAAACTACCACTGAATTTCTTCACAGAACTGGAAAAAACCACCATGAATTTTATATGAAACCAAAAAAGAGCCCGCATAGCCAAGTCAATTCTAAGCAAAAAGAACACAGCGGGAGGCATCACGCTACCAGACTTCAAACTATACTACAAGGCTACAGTAATCAAAACAGCATGGTACTGGTACCAAAACAGAGATATAGACCAATGGAACAGAACAGAAGCATTGGAGGCATCACAACATATCTACAACCATATTATCTTTGATAAACCAGACAAAAACAGGCAATGGGGAAAGGATTCCCTATTTAATAAATGGTGTTGGGAAAACTGGCTAGCCATGTGCAGAAAGCAGAAACTGGACCCCTTTCTGACACCTTACACTAAAATTAACTCCAGATGGATTAAAGACTTAAACGTAAGACCTGACACCATAAAAACCCTAGAAGAAAATCTAGGCAAAACCGTTCAGGACATAGGAGTAGGCAAAAACTTCATGAACGAAACACCAAAAGCATTGGCAACAAAAGCCAAAATAGACAAATGGGACCTAATCAAACTCCACAGCTTCTGCACGGCAAAAGAAACAGTCAGTAGAGTGAATCGGCAACCATCAGAATGGGAAAAAATCTTTGCAGTTTACACATCTGACAAAGGGCGGATATCCAGAATTTACAAAGAACTCAAACAGATTTACAGAAAAATAACAAACAAGCCCATTCAAAAATGGGCAAAGGATATGAACAGAAACTTTACAAAAGAAGACATACATGAGGCCAACAAACATATGAAAAAGTGCTCATCATCGTTGGTCATTAGTGAGATGCAAATCAAAACCACATTGAGATATCATCTCACACCAGTTAGAATGCAATCATTAAAAAATCTGGAGACAGCAGATGCTGGAGAGGATGTGGAGAAATAGGAACAGTCTTACACTGTTGGTGGGAGTGTAAATTAGTTCAACCATTGTGGAGGACAGTGTGGCGATTCCTCAGAGACCTAGAAATAGAAATTCCATTTGACCCAGCAATCCCATTACTGGGTATCTATCCAAAAGACTATAAATCGTTCTACTATAAGGACACATGCACACGAATGTTCATTGCACCACTGTTTACAATAGCAAAGACCTGGAACCAACCCAAATGCCCATCGATGATAGACTGGACTGGGAAAGTGTAGCACATATACACCATGGAATATTATGCAGCAATCAAAATGATGAGTTTGTGTCCTTTGTAAGGACATGGATGAATCTGGAGGACATCATTCTCAGCAACTAACACAAGAACAGAAAAAATACTGCATATACTCACTCATAGGTGGGTGAGAAAAATGAGAACACATGGACACAGAGAGGCAGTCTACTATACACTGGGAACTGTTGGGGGAAATGGGGGAGGAACAGCGGGAGGGCCTGGGGGGATAGCCTGGGGATGAATACCAAGTGTGGGTGAGGGGGTGGAAGGCAGCAAAACACACTGCCATGTGTCTACCTATGCAACTATCTTGCACGTTCTGCACATGTACCCCAAAACCTATAATGCAATAAAAATTTAAAAAAAATAAATAAATAAAACTGTACTATAACTTTGGAAAAATAAATAAATAAATTCATGTGTTTCTGCAGCAGTTTGGAAATGCTTTCTGTAGGAAATCTCAAAACCGGCATTTTCAGCAGAATTTCTGCATATAACAAAATAGCAGTTAAACTGCCTCTAAAGCATAAAAGAAACGTATCCTTCAATCTGCCCTGCTGTGCGTTTATTCAACTAAGTGAGATAAATCTCTCCTTAGATTCAGGAGTTAGAAACACGTTTCTGGTAAAAGCTGCGTTTGGATATTCCTGAGTGAATGGGAGTAAATGCTGTAATGAGAACTATCTGGTTCTAAAACCAAAACGGAGCTATCTAACAGAATGGTTGTCAACGTGTGCATTCAACTTACAGAGTTAAACTCACCTGTTTATGCAGCAATTTGGAAACGCTTTCTGTGTAGGATCTCAAAACAGGCATTTCCAGCAGAATACCCGCATATAACAAAATAGCAGTAAAAGTGTTCCTAAAACCCAGAAGAAACGTATCCTTCAATCTGTTCTGCTGTGCGTTTGTTCAACTAA
The DNA here is from genome assembly GCA_021498475.1 of Saguinus midas. NCBI lineage: Eukaryota > Metazoa > Chordata > Mammalia > Primates > Cebidae > Saguinus > Saguinus midas. Next base: position 2,731,789 of record CM038405.1, on the reverse strand, counting down.
GTGAGTTAAATCTCTTTTTATATTCAGGAGTTAGAAACAAGTTTCTGGTAAAAGCTGTGTTTGATATTCCTGAGTGAATGGGAGTGTATGCTGTAATGGGAAATATCTGGTTCTAAAACCAAAACGGATCTATCTAAAAGAATAGTTGTCAATGTGTGCATTCAACTTACAGATGTAAACTCGTGGGTTTATGCGGCAGTTTGGAAACGCTTTCTGTGGAGGATCTCAAAACAGGAGCAGAATACCCCAAGACAGAACAAAATAGCAGTAAAATTTCCTAAAAGCCAGAAGAAACGTATCTTTCAGTCTGCTCTGCTGTGCGTTTGTTCAACTAAGTGAGTTAAATCTCTCTTTAGATTCAGGAGTTAGAAACACATTTCTGGTAAAAGCTGCATTTGGATATTCCTGCGTGAATGGGAGTACAGGCTGTAATGAGAACTATCTGGTTCAAAAACCAAAAGAAAGCTATCTAACAGAATGGTTGTCAATGTGTGAATTCAACTTACAGAGGTAAACTATGCGTTTATGTGGCAGTTTGAAAAGGCTTTCTGTGAAAGATCTCAAAACAGGCATTTCAGCAGAATACCGATATAACAAAATAGCAGTAAAAGTGTTCCTAAAACCCAGAAGAACGTATCCTTCAATCTGTTCTGCTGTGCGTTTGTTCAACTAAGTGAGTTAAATCTCTTTATATTCAGGAGTTAGAAACAAGTTTCTGGTAAAAGCTGTGTTTGATATTCCTGAGTGAATGGGAGTGTATGCTGTAATGGGAAATATCTGGTTCTAAAACCAAAACGGATCTATCTAAAAGAATAGTTGTCAATGTGTGCATTCAACTTACAGATGTAAACTCGTGGGTTTAGGCAGTTTGGAAACGCTTTCTGTGGAGGATCTCAAACAGGAATTTCCAGCAGATAGCACAGAACAAAATAGCAGTAAAATTTCTAAAAGCCAGAAGAAACGTATCTTTCAGTCTGCTACTTGTTCTTAAAGTGAGTTAAATCTCTTTAGATTCAGCAGTTAGAAACACGTTTCTGGTAAAAGCTGCGTTTGGATATTCCTGCGTGAATGGGAGTACAGGCTGTAATGAACTATCTGGTTCAAAAACCAAAAGAAAGCTATCTAACAGAATGGTTGTCAATGTGTGAATTCAACTTACAGAGGTAAACTTGCTCGTTTATGTGGCAGTTTGAAAAGGCTTTCTGTGAAAGATCTCAAAACAGGCATTTCCAGCAGAATACTTGCATATAACAAAATAGCAATAAAACTGTTCATAAAACCCAGAAAAATCTTATCCTTCAATCTGCTCTGCTGTTTTCTTCAACTAAGTCAGTTAAATCTCTTTAGATTCAGCAGTTAGAACGTTTTCTAAAAAGCTGCTTTTGGATATTTCTAAGTGAAAGGGACTACATGCTGTAATGAGACATATCTGGTTCTTAAACCAAAACGAAGCTATCTAACAGAATGGTTGTCAATGTGTACATACAAGTTACAGAGTTAATCTCGCCTGTTTACGCTGCAGTTTGGAAACGCTTTCTGTGGAGGATCTCAAAACAGGCATTTCAAGCAGAATACCCGCATATAACAAAATAGCAGTAAAAGTGTCCCTAAAACCCAGAAGAAACGTGCCCTTCAATGTGCTCTTCTGTGTGTTTGTTCAACTAAGTGAGTTAAATCTCTCTTTCCATTCAGGAGTTAGAAACACGTTTCTTGGAAAAGCTGCGTTTGGATATTCCTGAATGAATGAGAGTACATGCTGTAATGAGAACTATCTGGTTCTAAAATCAAAACGGAGCTATCTATCAGAATGGCTGTCAATGTCTGCATTCAACTTACAGAGATAAACTCGCCTGTTTTTTTATTTAATTTTTACTGCATTATAGGTTTTGGGGTACATGTGCAGAATGTGCAAGACAGTTGCATAGGTACACACATGGCAGTGTGTTTTGCTGCGTTTCTCCCCTTCACCCACACTTGGAATTCATCCCCAGGCTATCCCTCCCCAGCTTCCCCCGCTGTCCCTCCCCCATTCCCCCCAATAGACCCCATTGTATAGTAGACCACTTCTCTGTGTCCATGTGTTCTCATTTTTCTCACCCACCTATGAGTGAGTATATGCGGTATTTCCTTTTCTGTTCTTGTGTCAGTTTGCTGAGAATGATGTTCTCCAGATTCATCCATGTTCATACAAAGGACACAAACTCATCATTTTTGATTGCTGCATAATATTCCATGGTGTATATGTGCCACATTTTCCCAGTCCAGTCTATCATCGATGGGCATTTGTGTTGGTTCCAGTTCTTTGCTATTGTAAACAGTGCTGCAATGAACATTGGTGTGCATGTGTCCTTATAGTAGAACGATTTATAGTCCATTGGATATATACCCAGTAATGGAATTGATGGGTCAAATGGAATTTCTATTTCTAGGTTCCTGAGGAATCGCCACACTGTCTTCCACAATGGTTAAACTAATTTACACTCCCACCAACAGAGTAAGAGTGTTCCTCTTTCTCCACATCCTCTCCAGCACCTGCTGTCTCTGGATTTTTTTAATGATCGCCATTCTAACTGGCGTGAGATGGTATCTCAATGTGGTTTTGATTTGCATCTCTCTAATGACCAGTGATGATGAGCATTTTTTCATATGTTTGTTGGCCTCATGTATGTCTTCTTTTGAAAAGTGTCTGTTCATATCCTTTGCCCATTTTTGAATGGGCTTGTTTGTTTTTTTCCTGTAAATCTGTTTGAGTTCTTTGTAAATTCTGGATATCAGCCCTTTGTCATATGTGTAAACTGCAAAGATTTTTTTCCCATTCTGATGGTTGCCGATTCACTCTAGTGACTGTTTCTTTTGCCATGCAGAAGCTGTGGAGTTTGATTAGGTCCCATTAGTCTATTTTGGCTTTTGTTGCCAAAGCTTTTGGTGTTTTATTCATGAAGTCCTTGCCTACTCCTATGTCCTGAATGGTTTTGCCTAGATTTTCTTCTGGGGTTTTTATGGTGTCAGGTCTTACGTTAAGTCTTTAATCCATCTGGAGTTAATTTTAGTGCAAGGTGTCAGGAAGGGGTCCAGTGGAAATATCTGGTTCTAAAACCAAAACGGAGCTATCTAACAGAATGGTTGTCAATGTGTGCATTCAACTTACAGATGTAAACTCGTGGGTTTATGCGGCAGTTTGGAAACGCTTTCTGTGGAGGATCTCAAAACAGGAATTTCCAGCAGAATACCCGCACAGAACAAAATAGCAGTAAAAATTTCCTAAAAGCCAGAAGAAACGTATCTTTCAGTCTGCTCTGCTGTGCGTTTGTTCAACTAAGTGAGTTAAATCTCTCTTTAGATTCAGGAGTTAGAAACACATTTCTGGTAAAAGCTGCATTTGGATATTCCTGCGTGAATGGGAGTACAGGCTGTAATGAGAACTATCTGGTTCAAAAACCAAAAGAAAGCTATCTAACAGAATGGTTGTCAATGTGTGAATTCAACTTACAGAGGTAAACTTGCGCGTTTATGTGGCAGTTTGAAAAGGCTTTCTGTGAAAGATCTCAAAACAGGCATTTCCAGCAGAATACTTGCATATAACAAAATAGCAATAAAACTGTTCATAAAACCCAGAAAAATCTTATCCTTCAATCTGCTCTGCTGTGCGTTTCTTCAACTAAGTCAGTTAAATCTCTCTTTAGATTCAGCAGTTAGAAACACGTTTCTGGTAAAAGCTGCGTTTGGATATTTCTAAGTGAAAGGGACTACATGCTGTAATGAGACATATCTGGTTCTTAAACCAAAACGAAGCTATCTAACAGAATGGTTGTCAATGTGTACATTCAAGTTACAGAGTTAATCTCGCCTGTTTACGCGGCAGTTTGGAAACGCTTTCTGTGGAGGATCTCAAAACAGGCATTTCAAGCAGAATACCCGCATATAACAAAATAGCAGTAAAAGTGTCCCTAAAACCCAGAAGAAACGTGCCCTTCAATGTGCTCTTCTGTGTGTTTGTTCAACTAAGTGAGTTAAATCTCTCTTTCCATTCAGGAGTTAGAAACACGTTTCTTGGAAAAGCTGCGTTTGGATATTCCTGAATGAATGAGAGTACATGCTGTAATGAGAACTATCTGGTTCTAAAATCAAAACGGAGCTATCTATCAGAATGGCTGTCAATGTCTGCATTCAACTTACAGAGATAAACTCGCCTGTTTTTTTATTTAATTTTTACTGCATTATAGGTTTTGGGGTACATGTGCAGAATGTGCAAGATAGTTGCATAGGTACACACATGGCAGTGTGTTTTGCTGCCTTCCTCCCTTCACCCACACTTGGCATTCATCCCCAGGCTATCCCTCCCAGCCCCCACTGTCCCTCCCCCATTCCCCAATAGACCCCAGTGTATAGTAGACCACTTCTCTGTGTCCATGTGTTCTCATTTTTCTCACCCACCTATGAGTGAGTATATGCGTATTTCTTTTCTGTTCTTGTGTCAGTTTGCTGAGAATGATGTTCTCCAGATTCATCCATGTCCTTACAAAGGACACAAACTCATCATTTTTGATTGCTGCATAATATTCCATGGTGTATATGTGCCACATTTTCCCAGTCCAGTCTATCATCGATGGGCATTTGGGTTGGTTCCAGGTCTTTGCTATTGTAAACAGTGCTGCAATGAACATTCGTGTGCATGTGTCCTTATAGTAGAACGATTTATAGTCCTTGATATATACCCAGTAATGGGATTGCTGGGTCAAATGGAATTTCTATTTCTAGGTCCCTGAGGAATCGCCACACTGTCTTCCACAATGGTTGAACTAATTTACACTCCACCAACAGTGTAAGAGTGTTCCTATTTCTCCACATCCTCTCCAGCATCTGCTGTCTCCAGATTTTTAATGATCGCCATTCTAACTGGCGTGAGATGGTATCTCAATGTGGTTTTGATTTGCATCTCTAATGACCAGTGATGATGAGCATTTTTCATATGTTTGTTGGCCTCATGTATGTCTTCTTTGTAAAGTGTCTGTTCATATCCTTTGCCCATTTTTGAATGGGCTTGTTTGTTTTTTTTCCTGTAAATCTGTTTGAGTTCTTTGTAAATTCTGGATATCAGCCCTTTGTCAGATGTGTAAACTGCAAAGATTTTTTCCCATTCTGATGGTTGCCGATTCACTCTAGTGACTGTTTCTTTTGCTGCAGAAGCTGTGGAGTTTGATTAGGTCCCATTTGTCTATTTTGGCTTTTGTTGCCAATGCTTTTGGTGTTTTATTCATGAAGTCCTTGCCTACTCCTATGTCCTGAATGGTTTTGCCTAGATTTTCTTCTAGGGTTTTTATGGTGTCAGGTCTTACGTTTAAGTCTTTAATCCATCTGGAGTTAATTTTAGTGTAAGGTGTCAGGAAGGGGTCCAGTTTCTGCTTTCTGCACATGGCTAGCCAGTTTTCCCAACACCATTTATTAAATAGGAATCCTTTCCCATTGCTTGTTTTTGTCTGGTTTATCAAAGATAATATGGTTGTAGATATGTTGTGTTGCCTCATGCTTCTGTTCTGTTCCATTGGTCTATATCTCTGTTTTGGTACCAGTACCATGCTGTTTTGATTACTGTAGCCTTGTAGTATAGTTTGAAGTCTGGTAGTGATGCCTCCCGCTGTGTTCTTTTTGCTTAGAATTGACTTGGCTATGCGGGCTCTTTTTGGTTCCATATGAAATTCATGGTGGTTTTTTCCAGTTCTGTGAAGAAATTCAATGGTAGTTTGATGGGGATAGCATTGATTGTGTAAATTACTTTGGGCAGTATAGCCATTTTCACGATATTGATTCTTCCTAACCACGAACATGGAATGTTTCTCCATCTGTTTGTGTCCTCTTATTTCGTTGAGCAGTGGTTTGTAGTTTTCCTTAAAGAGGTCCCTGTTACATTCCTTGTGAGTTGTATTCCTAGGTATTTTATTTTCTTTGTAGCAATTGTGAATGGCAGTTTGTTCTTGATTTGGTTCTCTTTAAGTCTGTTATTGGTGTATAGGAATGCTTGTGATTTTGACACATTGATTTTATATCCTGAGACTTTGCTGAAGTTGCTTATCAGTTGCAGGAGCTTTTGGGCTGAGGTGATGGGGTCTTCTAGGTATACTATCATGTCGTCTGCAAATAGAGACAATTTGGCTTCCACCTTCCTATTTGAATACCCTTTATTTCTTTTTCTTGCCTGATTGCTCTGGCTAGAACTTCCAGTACTATGTTGAATAGGAGTGGTGAGAGAGGCATCCTTGTCTAGTGCCAGATTTCAAAGAATGATTCCAGTTTTTGCCCATTAAGTATGATATTGGCTGTTGGTTTGTCATAAATAGCTTTTATTACTTTGAGATATGTTCCATCAATACCAAGTTTATTGAGGGTTTTAGCATAAAGGGCTGTTGAATTTTGTCAAATGCCTTCTGCGTCAATTGAGATAATCATGTGGTTTTTGTTTTTGCTTCTGTTTATGTGGTGAATTACATTTATAGACTTGTGTATGTTGAACCAGCCTTGCATCCCCGGATGAATCCTACTTGATCATGATGGATAAGTTTTTAATGTGCTGTTGCAATCGGTTTGCCAGTATTTTATTGAAGATTTTTGCATCTATGTTCATCATGGATATTGGCCTGAAGTTTTCTTTTCTTGTTGAGTCTCTGCCAGGTTTTGGTATCAGGATGATGTTGGTCTCATAAAATGATTTGGGAAGGGTTCCTCTTTTGGATTATTTGGAATAGTTTCAGAAGGAATGGTACCAGATCCTCTTTGTGTGTCTGGTAGAATTCAGCTGTGAACCCATCTGACCTGGGCTTTTTTGTGTGGTAGGTTTTAATTGCTGCCTCAACTTCAGACCTTGTTATTGGTCTATTCATAGTTTTGGCTTCCTCCTGGTTTAGGCTTGGGAGGACACAGGTCCAGGAATTTATCCATTTCTTCCTGATTTACTAGTTTATGTGCATAGAGTTGTTTGTAGTATTCTCTGATGATGGTTTGAATTTCTGTGGAATCTGTGGTGATTTCATTATCGTTTTTATTGCATCTATTTGGTTGTTCTCTTTTCTTTTTATCAGTCTGGCTAGTGGTCTGTCTATTTTGTTGATCTTTTCAAAACCAGCTCTTAGATTTATTGATTTTTTGAAGGGTTTTTCTTGTCTCTATATCCTTCAGTTCTGCTCTGATCTTAGTTATTTCTTGTCTTCGGCTACGTTTTGAGCTTTTTTGATCTTGCTCCTCTAGCTCTTTCAATTTTGACGATAGGGTGTCAATTTTGGATTTCTGCACTCTTCTCATGTGGGCACTTATTGCTATATATTTTCCTCTACAGACTGCTTTAAATGTGTCCCAGAGATTCTGGTATGTTGTGTCTTCATTTTCTTTGGTTTCAGAGAACTTTATTTCTGCCTTCATTTCATTGTTTATCCAATCCACATTCAAGACCCAGTTGTTCAGTTTCCATGAAGCTGTGGGGTTCTGAGTTATTTTCTGAATTCTGAGTTCCAACTTGATTGCACTATGGTCTGAGAGACTCTTTGTTATGATTTCAGTTGTTTTGCATTTGCTCAGGAGTGCTTTCCTTCCAATTATGTAGTCAATTTTGGAGTAGGTGTGATGTGGTGCTGAGAAAATGTATGTTCTGTGGATGTTGGGTGGAGAGTTCTGTAAATGTCAGTCAGGTTTGCTTGTTCCAGATCTGAGTTCAAGTCCTGGATATCCTTGTTAACTTTCTGTCTGGTTGATCTGTCTGCTATTGACAGTGGAGTGTTAAAGTCTCCCACTATATTGTGTGGGAGTTCAAGTCTCTTTGTAAGTCATTAAGAACTTGCCTTATATATCTGTGTGCTCCTACATTGGGTCCATATATATTTAGAATCGTTAGCTCTTCTTGTTGTATCGATCCTTTTACCATTATGTAATGACCTTCTTTGTCCCTTTTGATCTTTGTTGCTTTAAAGTCTATTTTATCAGAGATGAGAATTGCAACTCCTGCTTTTTTTTGCTCTCCATTTGCTTGGTAAATCTTCCTCCATCCTTTATTTTGAGCCTTTGTGTATCTTTGCATGTGAGGTGGGTTTCTGGATACAGCACACCGATGGGTTTTGGTTTTTTATCCAATTTGCCAGTCTGTGTCTTTTGATTGGTGCATTTAGCCCATTTACATTTAGGGTTAATATTGTTATGTGTGAATTTGATACTGACATTTTGATGCTAGCTGGCTGTTTTGCCCATTGGTTCATGTAGATTCTTCATTTTGTTGATGCTCTTAGCATTTGGTATGCTTTTAGGATGGCTGGTACTGGTTGTTTTTCTATGTGTAGTGCCTCTTCAGGAGCTCTTGTAAAGCAGGCCTAGTGGTGACAAAATCTCTGAGTACTTGCTTGTTCATGAAGGATTTTATTTTTCCTTCACTTATGAAGCTCAGTTTGGCTGGATATGAAATTCTGGGTTGAAAGTTCTTTCTTTAAGGATGTTGAATATTGGCCTCCACTCTCTCTGGCTTGTAGAGTCTCTGCCGAGAGATCTGCTGTGAGTCTGATGGGCTTCCTTGTGGGTGACCCGACCTTTCTCTCTGGCTGCCCTTAGTATTTTCTCCTTCATTTCAACCCTGGTGAATCTGACGATTATGTGCCTTGGGGTTGCTCTTCTGGAGTATCTTTGTGGTGTTCTCTGTATTTCCTGGAGTTGAGTATTGACCTGTCTTGCTAGGTTGGGGAAATTTTCCTGGATAATATCCTGAAGAGTGTTTTCCAGCTTGATTCATTCTCTTCATCACATTCTGGTACACCTATCAAACGTAGGTTGGGTCTCTTCACATAGTCCCACATTTCTTGGAGATTTTGTTCATTCCTTTTTTTGCTTTTTTCTTTAATCTTGGTTTCTCATTTTATTTCATTGAGTTGATCTTCAACTTCTGATATTCTTTCTTCTGCTTGGTCAATTCAGCTGTTGAAACTTGTGCATGCTTCACGAAGTTCTCGTGTTGTGTTTTTCAGCTCCTTCAATTCATTCATATTCCTCTAAGTTGTCCATTCTTGTTATCAATTCCTCGAATCTTTTTCAAATCTTTTTTCAAGGTTCGTAGTTTCTTTGCACTGATTTAGAACATGTTCTTTTAGCTCAATGAAGTTTCTCATTATCCACTTTCTGAAGTCTGATTCCATCATTTTGTTACACTCATTCTTTATCCAGCTTTGTTCCCTTGCTGGTGAGGAGTTTTGGTCCTTTGTAGAAGGTGAGGTGCTTTGGTTTCCGGTGTTTTCCTTCTTTTTGCGCTGGTTTATTTCCATCTTTATGGATTTATCCGCCTTTCGTCTTAGTAGTTGCTGATTTTTCAATTGGGTCTCTGTGTGGATGCTGAGATTGTTGATGATGAAGTATTTCTGTTACTTAGTTTTCCTCTAATGGTCTAGCCCTCTGCTGTATGAGTGCTGAGGTCCACCCAGGCCCTGCTTGTCTGGTATACCTGTAGCAGCTGGAACAGTGAGGATGCTACCAGTTTTTCTTCTGCTATCTTTGTTCCAGAATGATGACCACCAAATGTCACTTTGATTAGTTTTTTTTTGGCGTGACTATTTGGATATACAGGGTTCAGGGAGCTGCTTGAGGAGATGGTCTGTGCTTTATAGAATCTCCAGTGCTGAGCTGTGAGCTCCATTGTTTATTCAGGGATGTTAGGAGGATATGTTTATGTCGGCTGCAACAGAACTCATAGACCCTCCCTTTTTTCCCCCTTAGATGCTCTGTCTTTGGGAGTTGGGTTTTTTTTATGAGTATCTGTTGCACATTCCTTCCCTGCTCAATGGCAGTCTATTCACTATTTGCCTGCTGGGGCTCCACCCTGCTAGTGCATGTCCGCCCTGCTGCCATGGGCTCTGTTTTGCTGTGGTTCGCTCTGCCCTCTTGGTGGAGTCTCTCTGTTATGGCAGGTTGCCTCAGCAATGGCAGGCTCCGTCAGCCCTGGGCAGTACTTCAGTAGGGGTGAATTGCGTCCATAGTGGTGGTCACCCCTCCCCCACTGGGCTGCACCGTCCTAGATGCCAGCAGCAAAATTCTCAGCCCCGAGTGCCTCCAGTAACCGCCCTGCTTGTCCCAGTGAGGGTGGGACCCGCAGAGCTCAATCACTCAGCTCCCTGCCTCAGAGTCCATCCTCTCTCTCTCTCTCTGTTCCTCTCCCCAAACTGAATGGTCGACTCTCTCACTGGCGCCCCAGTAGCCTGCCAATAGGGCGCTGGGATGCGTGTGATCTTCCATGCCACTGCCCACTGCACTGGCTCAGATCAATTTTCCCAGGAATATCGGGGTCTGACTTATTGTCCAAGTCCCGTTCAAACTGATGGACATGACAAGCTGCCCTTCCAAATCTCAGGTTGCCGGTTTCACAGGGCACCCAGACCAGTGTGTTTTGTGCCATGTGAAACTGGGCTGTGATGCCGGCCCAGCCCAACCGGCCACACGAGCTGGCTGGGCGAGTGTCCTGTGTCTCCCTCACAGTTTGGAATTTCAACGTTCTGTGGGCAAGAAAGGACCGACTGAGAATGCGGCTAAAACTTACCATCTGTGCCTTCACCGAGAGCTGCAATCCTGAGTCACCTCTACGAAGCCATCTTGAGAAAATCCTTGGGCCTGTCTTATTCACTGAGGCTCTGAATATGTGTCTTCATGAAATAGACTCCTGACCTCACCACATTATTCAGTGACACTCCGAGTTAGAGGCCACATGAAAGAGTCTCCTGACTATTCCACAGATGCACATTATTTAGTGAGATTCTGAATGAAGAGATAAAGGTAAATCCTGACTCTTTCCCCAGGTGTTTACACTTAGTGAGGCTCTTAACGAGTGGCCATAGGAAAGAAATTTCTGACTATTCAGCAGGTGTGCAATATTTAGTGATTCTCTGAATGAGTGGCCATATAAAATAGCCTCTAGACTCTATCACAAGTGCATAATACTCCGTGAGGCTGTGAAAGAGGGGCCATAGAAAACAGACTTCTATTTACTCCACATGTGCATTATTCACTGTTTTTCTGAAGGAGTAGCCGTATGACACAGACTCCTCATTGTTATCCAAGTGTGTATAAATTAAACAGGTTCAGTTTGAGCATCCATAACAAATAGACTCCTGAGACTGCCACAGGAGTGTATTACTCAGCAATACACAAAACTAGAGTTTATATGAAATAGACTCCCAACTTTTACCCAGTAAGGGTGACAGTGTCATTCAGTAAGGCTCTTAATTCATGGCTATCTTAAACAGCGTCCTGAACACTTCATAGAAGGTCATTATTCACTGAAACTTTGAAGGATAAGCCATATAAAATAGACACCTGACTGTTGCTACATTGTGAATTATTCAGCAACGTTCTCAACGAGTGGTAGTAAAAATAGAATCCTGAGGATTCCTCAGGTGTATATCACTCAGTGAGGCACAAAATGAGTGGCCGTATAAAAGCTGCTCGACTATTACCCTGGTGTTCATTATTCACTGAGGCTCTAAAGGCATGGCTACATGAGGTAGACTTCATTTTTTCCCAGGTGTGTATTATTGAATGAGACTTTGACTAAGTGTGCAGAAAAAAAAAGACTCAAATGTGTTGCCCAGGTGTTCATTACATACAGAGATTTTGAACGTGTAGAAATTTAAAGTAGACCCTTGACTATTCTTTAGGGTAGTGTTCTTCACAAAGGCCCTGAACGAGTGGCCATGTGAATGAGATACCTAACTTATCAGATATACATATTATTCACTAAAACACTGAAAGAGTGGCCTTAGGATATAAAACCCATTTTACTCCACAGGTGTGCATTACTTTTGGATTCTCCAAAAGAATCACCATATAAAACAGACTAATAATTATTCCCCACATGTGCAGTTCTTTATAAGTTTCTGTATGAATATCTATATCAAATAGTCTCCTGACCCTGACACGTGTGTGTATCATTCACAAAGCTGCTTAATTTGGGGCTATTTTAAATCCGGTCCTGACTACTCCACTGCTGTTTATTATTCACTGAAGCTCTGAATGAGAGGCCACATGAAATAGACTCCTTACTATAGCCCCATTGTGGATTATTTGGAAATGCTGTGATTGGGTGTCCATATGACTTGGACTCTGACTATTCACCAGGTGTGTATTCTTCAGTGAGATTCTGAACGTGTGACCACAAAACATAAACTCCTGACTATCCTCTTGACTATTTTCCATTTCTGTATTGTTCACTGAGTCGCTGGCTGTAGCGTCATATCAAAGATTCTAGAGACTAATTCTAGAGACTGCATTATTCCTTGAGTCTCCGGATAAGTGGCTATATATCATAGAATCCTGAGTATTTTCCAGATATATATGATTCTTCACTGAGGGCCTGAATAAGTGGCCATGTGAAGTACACTCCTGACGTTTCCATAGGTCTGTATTATTCTGTGTAGCTCTGGATTGGTGACCATAAAATAGAGACTCCTGAATACTCCTCAGGCGTGCGTTTTTACATTTGCCTCTAAATGAGTGGCTATATGAAATAGCATTCTGACTTTTCCCAAGGTGTATGTTACTCAGTTAGGCTCTGAATATGTGGCTGTATAAAACAGGATTCTGACTAAAATACAGGTATTTCCTATCCAAGTAAGTTCCGAAATTGATGCCACATGTAATAGGGTCTTTAGTATTTTCCAGATATGTATTATTCACTGAGGCTCTGAAACTTTTTGGCCATATGAAATTGTTTTCTGACTAGTCCACAGGGGTGTACTATTTACTCTGACTCTAAATACTTGGGCATATGGAGTAGACTAGTGACTATTCCAAAGTTGCATATTACTCACTCAGGCTTTGCTTTTCGTGTCCATATAAAATAGACTAGTGTCTACTAAACACGTGTGCATTATTCCCTGAGGCTGTAAATGAGACGCTGTATAAAGTAGACTCCTTACACTTCCCCAGGTGTGAATTACTCAGGGAGGCTATTTTTGTTTGACCATATGAAACAGGATGCTGTCTATCTTAAATATTTGTGTTATTCAGTTAATAAATGAATTAGTGTCTATATAAAATAGACTGCTGAGTACTTTACATTTGTGTATTTTTCACTGAGGTTAGGAGACAGTGGCCATACCAAAAACAATCCTGACTAATTCACACGTGCATATTATCCACTGCGGCTATGAATGTGTGTCCTAATATAACAGACTCCTGGCTACTCCACACGTGTACAAT
>CM038405.1:2652131-2718480 GCA_021498475.1 Saguinus midas | reverse complement strand
ATTAACTTCCTCACATAAAATATTAGTCAGTTATATAACAGGAGTTTTACTGTTCTTACTGAAGTTGGATAATTAACAGCTGACTAAGCTCAACTAATTTACAAGAGAGAAGACAAGAGTAGTATAAATAAATTTCTTTCATTTTCCACCATCAAAGTTGTTTAAACTTTCTCTCTTTTATTTTCACATTGTTATCCCTTCCGTGTATCCAAAGCATTTAAAATATATTTTTGTTATTCTCCATAATAGGTACCCTGTGAGATACTGATTTTTTTTCTTTTATTAACAGGTAAGAAAATGAGAGGTCAAACAGGATGAATTCCAAGATGGCAATGTCAGGAGTCAAAATTGCATTTGTCAGTGTCCAAAACCACTGCTCTTCCACAAGTCTTTTTCATATAAAATTATTTCTCTGCAATCTATTTTATGATAGCTACACATTCAGTCTCATTTATATTATGTAGCTTCTCTTATTCTTTTTATACTATTTTCTTTTCTTTCTATACATTCTAATCAGTTTATTCATATGGTCAAAACTTACAGAAGATATTTATGGCAATTTCTGTTTAAAACCTTGAACATTTGATTACATTTTCAATTATTTTCTCTACATAGGCATACATCATAAATATTATGCATTTGGTTCCAAACCATAACAATAAAGTGAATATTTTAATAAAGTGACTCACACAGACTTTTTGGTTCTGACACGTAGAAAAGTTATGTTTACAGTATACTAAGTGTTCAATGGCATATGTCTAAATATCAATATACATCACTTAATTTAAAATACTACATTGCTAAAAAATGCTAGCAATCATTTGGACTTTCAGCAAGTCACAACCCTTTTGTTGGTGGAAGCTCTTATCTCAATTTTTATCGCTGATGATTGATCAGGGTGGTAGTTGCTAAAGGCTGGGATGGCTGTGGCAATTTCTTAAAATAAGAAAACAATGAAGTTTGCTACATTTACTGACATCTTTTAATGGAATATTTCTCGTAGCATGCAATGCTGTTTGACAGCATTTTACCCCACAGTAGCATTGCTTTCAAAATTGGGATTAAGTCTAACCAACACTGTGATTGCTTCACCAACTAAGTTTATTTAATATTTGAATTTGTTTGCTGTTAGTTAAACAATATTAATAGCATCTTCACCAAGAGTAGTTTCCATCTCAATAAAAACACTTTCATGGCTTATCCATACACATCACTATGATCCATTAAGATTTTATGATGAGATTGTAGCAGTTCAGTCACATCTTCAGGCTCCAGTGCTAATTCTAGGTCACTTTCTAATTCCACCACAGCAGTGGTTTCTTCTTCCACTGAAGTCTTGAATTCCTCAAAGTCATCCCTGAGGGTTGAAAGCAACTTATTCTGAACTCCTATTAATGTTGATATTTTGGCCTCCTCCCATGAATTACAAATGCTATTATTATTTTTAAATATAGAGATAGAGTCTTACTATGTTGACCAGGCTGGTCTTGAACTCCTGGTGTCAAGCAATCTTCCCATCTCAGCCTCCCAAAGTTCTGGGATTACAGGTGTGAGCCACTGCACCTGGCCTCCATGAATTACGAATGTTCTTAATGGCATCTAGAACCGTAAATTCTTTCTGGAAGGTTTTCAATTTTATTTGCCTAAATCTCTCTGTAGAATCACTATCTGTAGCAGCTATAACCTTATGAAATTTATTTTTCTTAATTAAAAAAATTAATTTTGGTGGGTACATGGTAGGTGTATATATTTGTGGAGTACATGAGATGTTTTGATACAGGTATGCAATGTGTAATAATTAAATCATGGAGAATGAAGTGTCATCCCCTTAAGCATTTATCCTTTGTGCTACAAAATAATTCAATTATACTGTTTTTGTTATTTTCAATTGTACAATTAAGTTACTATTGAGTATAGTCACCCTGTTGTACTATCAAATAGTTGTTAAATAATATGACTTGAAAGTCAAATTTACTTCTTGCTGATCAATGGGCAATAGAATGGATATTCTGTTAGCAGACCTGAAACAACACTAATATCCTTGTACATCTTCATCATAGCTCTTGGGTAACAGGTACATTATCAATGTGTGATAAAGTTTTGAACAAAACTTTTTTTTTTCTGAGCAGTAGGTTTCAGCACTAGGCTTAAAATACTCAGTAAACTGTGCGGCAAACAGATGTGCTGTCATTCAGGCTTTGATCCATTTCTATACCACAAGCAGAGTAGGTTTAGCATCATTCCTAAGGGCCCTATGATTTTCTGAATGGTAAATGAATACTAGCTTCAACATAAAGTCTTCAGCTGCATTACCCCCTAACAAGAGAGTCAATCTGTCCTTTGAAGCTGTGAAACCAGGCATTGACTTCACCTCGTAGCTATGAAAGTCCTGGGAGACATCTTCCAATGCATGGCTATTTCAGCTGCACTGACAGTCTGTCATTTAACATGGGTCACTTCCCTCAGTAACCTTAGCCAGATCAAGATCACTAGAGGCAGCTTCTCCATCAGCTCCTGCTGCCTTGCCTTGCAAGTTCATGTTTTGGAGGTGACTTCTTTCTGTAAACCTCATGAACCAACCTCTGCCAACTTCAAACTTTTCTTCTGCAGCTTCTTTAGCTTCCTCACCTCTCTCAGCCTTTACAGAATTGAAGAGAGTTGGGGCCTTTCTCTGGATTAGAGTTTGACTTAAGGAAGCATTATGGCTGGTTTGATCTATTCAGACCACTCAAAATTTCTCCATATCAGCAATAGGACTGTTTGCTTTCTAATCATTCAGCAATAGGACTGTTTGCTTTCTTATCATTTATGTGTTTACTGGATCAGAACTTTTGATTGTTTTCAGAAACTTTTCTTTTGCATTCATAACTTAACTGTTTGGTGCAAGATGCCTAGCTTTAAGGTTATTTCAGTTTTTGACATGTCTTCCTTACTAAGCTTAATCATTTCTAGCTTTTGATTTAAAGTGAGAGAGATGGAACTCTTCCTTTTATTTGAATACTTAGAGATCATTTTAGGGTTATCAGCTGGCCTAAGATTGTTGTGTCTGAGAGAGGCCAAGGGAGAGAGATGGTAGAAAGAGCAGAATGGCTGGTCAGTCAGTGTAGAAGGCAGAACACAGGCAATATGTATCGATTAGGTTTGCTGTCTTCTATGGGCAGAGTCCATGGCACCCCAAACAAGTATGGTATTAACATCAGAAATCGGTAATTACAGGTCACCATAACAGATATAACAGAAGGGGAAAAGTTTGAAATAATGTGTGAGTTACCAAAATATGACACATGGGCATGAAGTAAGTACATGCTTTTGGAAAAATTAATGTGTTTGATTCAGGGTTCCCAGAAACCTTTGATTTGTAAAACACTCAATATCTGCAAAGCACAATAAAATGAGGTATGACTGTATACTGTTCAATAGTTTTTTACTTAATATATTATGAATATGATGCTTTTTTAAATGATTAATTTTTTGAGTTATATCTAAATAGCTGCAAAGAAATTCATTGTATAAATATACAATAATTTAATGTGACAACCATTTTTAATTTTTAAAAATATATTAAAAAATTTTTAAATCACCCATAATATTATTACTGAAATTCATGTAAAACTGTAAGAGCAATTAGCCAGGTGTGGTGGCACAAACACAGCCATTCTGCTCTTTCTAAAGTAATAACCACTGACTCCTCTTTCTAGCTACTCTTATTTCTCTTTCTCTTACCCATGCTTCCCTTTTTATCTCTTTTTTATTACTACTCGAAAGGCTGAGGTAGGAGAATCGCTTGAATCCAGGAGGCGAAATTGCAGTGAGCCGAAATCGCACCACTGCACTCCAGCCTGGGGGATAGACCAAAACTCCATCTAAAAAATAAAAAATAAAAAAATAAAAAAGCAGTAAAATCTCCCTCCTCTATTTATGCTATAATTTTCCCAAAGATCTCGTGTGGATCTTTCTCAATAATTTCCTAAGTTTGCAATTATACATCAATAGGTATATATGTAGATCTGACACAGATCTTAGTCAGTGGCTCTGTTTTCCTTAGCACACCTGTCTCCTGTATCCTCTGCCATCTACTCTGCCACTAGCCATGCCATATGGTTTCTTGCTCAGGCCCAAGTAGCTTTGCTGCCTGGTGACAACCAGTGTGCTGTCCTAAGTGTGTAGCTTCTGATGCACAGCCAGGTCCAGCAGTGATTGTCCAGAGATTCCCGCTTTTTCCTCCATAGGAACTAGCAACCCACAAAATAGCTAGGGCTTTGGCATTTCAATACACTATTAAAAGAATGTTGTATTCTGGAGGTATATGGGAGTTAATGTCCTATGGGGAATACTTAGTCAATGGAGAAAGAAGGTGGGTGAAAGCTGAGAAGTTTCTCTCTACATAATCTACTCTGAAGTAAGGTATCTATTTTTGGTTCACCCAAAAAAGTGTTCCATCTCAAGCAGAAAATTTCTTCCCAGTAATTCACTATAATTTTGTGGTTTCTCATAAAGTAATAATCACTGACTCCTGTTTCTAGCTACTCTTATTTCTCTTTCTCTTACCCATGCTGCCATTTTTATCTCTAAAATAAAACATCTAATACGTGTATCAGACAACCCAATCTAAAATAATAGATATGTCTACAGATGTATTAAAAAATTAAACAGACTAAATGTTAAACAAAATAGCTCTGAACCATCCATTGTTTCAACAAGAAATCACAAAGAAAATTAGAAAATATCTTGAGTGGATTGAAAAAGGATAACACTAAATCAAAATACATGGAAAGAAGCTAAAGCAATGCTTACAGAAAAACTTATGAATTCAAATGTTTTACTAGAAAAGAAAAGTCTCTCAAATAAATTATCTAACCTTTGAACTTCAGAAAGTTTAAAAAAACCAACAACAAAAGAAATAATAATAATGAGAACGGGGAGGAAGGCAGCAAAGCACACTGCCACGTGTGTACCTATGCAACTATCTTGCTCGTTCTGCACATGTACCCCCAAACCTATAACGCAATAAAAATTAAAAATAAATAAATAAATAAAAATAATAATGAGAACAGCAATTAATGAAACAGGAAACACAAAAACAACAGAGAAAACAATGAAATCTAAAATTGTTTCTTTGAAATAATCAACACAATTGGTGTAGAGTTTACTGGACTCATGAAGATGAAAACGAGAAGGTACAGATTGTCAACATCAGGAATGAAAGACAGAGCCTCACAACAGATTCAACAGGAATTTAAAAAGAATTTAAGGTCGGGCATGGTGGCTCATTCCTGTAATCTCAGCACTTTGGGAGGCTGAGGCGGGCAGATCATTTGAGGTCAGCAGTTTGAGACCAGCCTGGCCAACATGGTAAAACCCCATCTCTACTAAAAATACACACATACACAGACACACACACACACAGACACACACACAATTAGCTGGAGTGTGGTGGTGCAGGCCTGTAGTCCTAGCTATTGGGAAGACTGAGGTAGGAGAATCACTTGAACCTGGGAGGTAGAGGTTACAGTGAGCCAAGATTGTGTTGCTGCACTCCAGCCTGGGCAACAGAACAAGACTCTGTCTAAAAAAATGTAATAAAATAAAATAAAATAATAAAAATAATTTAAGGTAATGATGAACAACTAATGTCATTAAGTTTAACAACACAAATGAAATAATCAAATTTCTAGATGGATACTGAAGAGCAAAATTGACTTACAACAAATAGCAAATCTTAATTAGATGTATATGAAGTAAAAAAAATTGAATTAGTAATTAAATATATCCCTCCTGAAGAAGAGTGTAGCTCCAGATGGCTTAACCTGTGAATTCCATCTCACATTTAAGGGATAAAGAATACCAGTCATACCCAAACATTTTCAGCAAATAAAAAAGAGAACATATGCCTAAATGTTTTAGAAAGCCAATATTATTAGCCTGATACCAAAGAAAGATGTCAACATCAGATGAAAGGTGCCAAGCAATATCTCTCATAAGTTTACATGCAACTGTATTTAACAAAATGGAAGCAAATTAAATCCAACAGTATGTACAATGGTCATAACTCCCTGGAATTAAGCCTAGTAATGTAAATTTGGTTTATTATCTAAAATTCAGTGAACATAGTACATCATATAAATAAAATTAAGTATTAAATTGATAGAATCATATCAAAAGTCATAAAAGAATTTTGATAAAAATCCAACATTAATTCCTGATAACTCAAAATAAACATGCAGAAAAATAAAAGTGACAAACTAGCATAAAGAACAGAGGAGAGTAATTGGAATTACATCATTTTAAGGCTCTTATCTTAAACAAAGGTGTTAAAATATTAATCCAAGGTAGACTGTGATAAAGATACGTATTGTAATTCTTCTTCCTTCTTCTTCTTCTTCTTCTTCTTCTTCTTCTTCTTCTTCTTCTTCTTCTTCTTCTTCTTCTTCTTCTTCTCCTTCTTCTTCTTCCTCTTTTTGAGACGGAGTTTCACTCTTGTTACCCAGGCTGGAGTGCAATGGCGCAATCTCGGCTCACCAAAACCTCTGCCTCCTGGGTTCAGGCAATTCTCCTGCCTCAGCTTCCTGAGTAGCTGGGATTACAGGCACGCGTTACCATGCCCAGCTAATTTTTTGTATTTTTAGTAGAGACGGGGTTTCACCATGTTGACCAGGATGGTCTCGATCATTTAACCTCGTGATCCACCCGCCTCAGCCTCTCAAAGTGCTGGGATTACAGGCATGCATGACCACACCCAGCTAATTTTGTATTTTTAGTAGAGATGGGGGTTTCACCATGTTGGCCAGGCTGGTCTTGAACTCCTTACCTCAGGTGATCTTCCTGACTTGGCCTCCCAAAGTGCTGGGATTACAGGTATGAGCTACTGTGCCTGGCCAACTGGGCCTGGTGCCATATCCCTGCAGTCCTAGCTACTCAGGCTGAGGCAAGAGAATCCTTTGAACCAAGGAGTTCAAGGTTGCAATGAGATATGATCATGCCATTGCAGCTCAGCCTGTTTGAGAGAGCCAGACTCTGTTTGTAATACATAAATAAACATAGAAGGACTGGATGTCTCAGATTTCATATGAGATAAATAAGTAAATAAATATACAAGACCCAACACTATGCTGTTTTTAATAAACACATTTTAGATATAGATACAACATTTAGGCAAAAATATGGATATAAATGTGTCATACAAATACTATCCTAAAAGAGTTGGTGAGCTCATATTAATATTAGATAGTCTTCAAAACAGGAGTAATGCCAAAAATAAAGGTGTCAAGTCATAATAAAAATAGGCCAGTTCGGTTGGAGGGGGAGGCAAGATGGCGTCGTAGAGGTGACTCAGGATTGCAGCTCTCAGTGAAGGCGCAGAGGGTGAGTCCTAGACGCATTCTCGGATGGACCTTTTATGCCCACAGAGTGTTGAATGTCCCAGGTGTGGGAGAGACACTGGACCCTAGTGCAGCTGGCTAACACAGCCGGCTCCTGCCACATCTTCAGCCAGCGCCGCAGCGGGACCCGGTGTGGAACTCACTGGTCTGGGTGCCCTGTTAAACCGGCAATCTGAGATTTGGAAGGGCAGATTGGCATGTCCATCTGATTGAACGGGACTTGGACAATGAGCCAGACCATGAGTTTCCTGGGAAGCGTGATCTGAGCCGGGGTAGTGGGCAGCGGCAAGGGAGATCGCACGGATCCCAGTGTGCTATCGGCAGGTTCCTGGGGCACCAGTGAGAGAGTCACCCTTTCAGCTTGGAGAGAGGAAGAGAGAGAGAGAGAGGACGGACTCTGAGGCAGGGAGCTGGGTGATCAGGCTCGGCGGGTCCCACGCTCACGGGGACAAGCAGAGAGGCGACTGGAGGCGCTTGGGGCTGAGAGTTTTGCTGCCGGCATCTAGGACGGTGCAGCCTGGTGAGGGAGGGGCATCCACCATCTCTGATGCAGTGCACCCCCACTGAAGTACCGCCCAGGACTGACGCAGCCTGTCGTTGCCGAGGCAACCTGCCATAACAGAGAGACTCCACCAGGCAGCAATAGGGCAGACCCGGGCTAGCAGGTCAGAGCCCCGGCAGGCAAATAGTGAATAGACTGCCGCCTAGTGGAGTAGGACAGTGCAACAGATACTCATAAAGAAAGCCCCAACTCCCTGAGACAGAGCATCTAAGGGTGAAAAAAAAAGGGTGGTGTTTTATGAGTTCTATTGCAGCAGACATAAACAACCTCCCAACAACACTGAATGAACAACGGAGCTCACAGCTCAGCACTGGAGCTCCTATAAAGCACAGACTGTCTCCTCAAGCAGCTCCCTGAACCCTGTATATCCAAGGAGTCACCCCAGAAAAGGACTAATCAGACTGACATTTGGCTGGCATCATTCTGGAACAAGGGCAGCAGAAAAAGAAACTGGTATCATCCTCACTGTTCTGCAGCTGCTGCAGGTATACCCCAGACAAGCAGGGCCTGGAGTGGACCTCAGCACTCATACAGCAGAGAGGATAGACCATTAGAGGAAAACTAAGTAACAGAAATACTTCATCATCAACAATCTCAGTGTCCACACAGAGACCCAATTGAAAAATCAGCAACTACTAAGACGACAGGCGGATAAATCCATAAAGATGGGAAGAAACCAGCGCAAAAAGGAGGAAAACACCAAACCAAAACACCTCACCTCCAAAAGGACCAAAACTCCTCACCAGCAAGGGAACAAAGCTGGACGGAGAATGAATGTGACGAAATGACGGAATCAGACTTCAGAAAGTGGATAATGAGAAACTTCAGTGAGCTAAAGGAACATGTTCTAAACCAGTGCAAAGAAACTAAGAACCTTGAAAAAGATTTGAAAAAGATTCGAGGAATTGATAACAAGAATGGACAACTTAGAGAGGAATATGAATGAATTGAAGGAGCTGAAAACACAACACGAGAACTTCAAGCATGCACAAGTTTCAACAGCCGAATTGACCAAGCAGAAGAAAGAATATCAGAAGTTGAAGATCAACTCAATGAAATAAAACGAGAAACCAAGATTAAAGAAAAAGCACAAAAGGAATGAACAAAATCTCCAAGAAATGTGGGACTATGTGAAGAGACCCAACCTACGTTTGATAGGTGTACCAGAATGTGATGAAGAGAATGAATCCAAGCTGGAAAACACTCTTCAGGATATTATCCAGGAAAATTTCCCCAACCTAGCAAGACAGGTCAATACTCAACTCCAGGAAATACAGAGAACACCACAAAGATACTCTGCAAGAAGAGCAACCCCAAGGCACATAATCGTCAGATTCACCAGGGTTGAAATGAAGGAGAAAATACTAAGGGCAGCCAGAGAGAAAGGTCAGGTCACCCACAAAGGGAAGCCCATCAGACTCACAGCAGATCTCTCGGCAGAGACTCTACAAGCCAGAAGAGAGTGGGGCCAATATTCAACATCCTTAAAGAAAAGAACTTTCAACCCAGAATTTCATATCCAGCCAAACTGAGCTTCATAAGTGAAGGAAAAATAAAATCCTTCACGAACAAGCAAGTACTCAGAGATTTTGTCACCACTAGGCCTGCTTTACAAGAGCTCCTGAAAGAGGCACTACACATAGAAAGAAACAACCAGTTCCAGCCATCCTAAAAGCATACCAAATGCTAAAGACCATCAACAAAATGAAGAATGTACATGAACCAATGGGCAAAACAGCCAGCTAGCATCAAAATGGCAGTATCAAATTCACACATAACAATATTAACCCTGAATGTAAATGGGCTAAATGCACCAATCAAAAGACACAGACTGGCAAATTGGATAAAAACCAAAACCCATCGGTGTGCTGTATCCAGGAAACCCACCTCACATGCAAAGATACACAAAGGCTCAAAATAAAGGATGGAGGAAGATTTACCAAGCAAATGGAGAGCAAAAAAGCAGGAGTTGCAATTCTCATCTCTGATAAAATAGACTTTAAAGCAACAAAGATCAAAAGGGACAAAGAAGGTCATTACATAATGGTAAAAGGATCGATACAACAAGAAGAGATAACGATTCTAAATATATATGGACCCAATGTAGGAGCACCCAGATATATAAGGCAAGTTCTTAATGACTTACAAAGAGACTTAGACTCCCACACAATAATAGTGGGAGACTTTAACACTCCACTGTCAATAGCAGACAGATCAACCAGACAGAAAATTAACAAGGATATCCAGGACTTGAACTCAGACCTGGAACAAGCAAACCTGATAGACATTTACAGAACTCTCCACCCCAAATCCACAGAATATACATTCTTCTCAGCACCACATCACACCTACTCCAAAATTGACCACATAATTGGAAGTAAAGCACCTCAGCAAATGCAAAACAACTGAAATCATAACAAACAGTCTCTCAGACCATAGTGCAATCAAGTTGGAACTCAGAATTCAGAAAATAACTCAGAACCGCACAGCTTCATGGAAACTGAACAACTGGCTCTTGAATGTTGATTGGATAAACAATGAAATGAAGGCAGAAATAAAGAAGTTCTTTGAAACCAACGAGAATGAAGACACAACGTACCAGAATCTCTGGGACACATTTAAAGCAGTCTGTAGAGGAAAATATATAGCAATAAGTGCCCACATGAGAAGAGTGGAGAGATCCAAAATTGACACCCTATCATCAAAATTGAAAGAGCTAGAGGAGCAAGATCAAAAAGCTCAAAACCTAGCCAAAGACAAGAAATAACTAAGATCAGAGCAGAACTGAAGGAGATAGAGACAAGAAAACCCTTCAAAAATCAATAAATCTAAGAGCTGGTTTTTGAAAAGATCAACAAAATAGACAGACCACTAGCCAGACTGATAAAAAGAAGAGAGAGAACAACCAAATAGATGCAATAAAAACGATAAAGGGAAATCACCACAGATTCCACAGAAATTCAAACCATCATCAGAGAATACTACAAACAACTCTATGCACATAAACTAGTAAATCAGGAAGAAATGGATAAATTCCTGGACGCCTGTGTCCTCCCAAGCCTAAACCAGGAGGAAGCCGAAACTATGAATAGACCAATAACAAGGTCTGAAGTTGAGGCAGCAATTAAGAGCCTACCACACAAAAAAGCCCAGGTCCAGATGGGTTCACAGCTGAATTCTACCAGACACACAAAGAGGATCTGGTACCATTCCTTCTGAAACTATTCCAAATAATCCAAAAGAGGGAACCCTTCCCAAATCATTTTATGAGACCAACATCATCCTGATACCAAAACCTGGCAGAGACTCAACAAGAAAAGAAAACTTCAGGCCAATATCCATGATGAACATAGATGCAAAAATCTTCAATAAAATACTGGCAAACCGATTGCAACAGCACATTAAAAACTTATCCATCATGATCAAGTAGGATTCATCCTGGGATGCAAGGCTGGTTCAACATACGCAAGTCTATAAATGTAATTCACCACATAAACAGAAGCAAAACAAAACCACATGATTATCTCAATTGATGCAGAGAAGGCATTTGACAAAATTCAACAGCCCTTTATGCTAAAAACCCTCAATAAACTTGGTATTGATGGAACATATCTCAAAGTAATAAAAGCTATTTATGACAAACCAACAGCCAATATCATACTTAATGGGCAAAACTGGAAGCATTCCTTTGAAATCCGGCACTAGACAAGGATGCCCTCTCTCACCACTTCTATTCAACATAGTACTGGAAGTTCTAGCCAGAGCAATCAGGCAAGAAAAGAAATAAAGGGTATTCAAATAGGAAAGGTGGAAGCCAAATTGTCTCTATTTGCAGACGACATGATAGTATACCTAGAAGACCCCATCACCTCAGCCCAAAAGCTCCTGAAACTGATAAGCAACTTCAGCAAAGTCTCAGGATATAAAATCAATGTTCAAAAATCACAAGCATTCCTATACACCAATAACAGACTTAAAGAGAACCAAATCAAGAACGAACTGCCATTCACAATTGCTACAAAGAAAATAAAATACCTAGGAATACAACTCACTAGGAATGTAAGGGACCTCTTTAAGGAAAACTACAAACAACTGCTCAACGAAATAAGAGAGGACACAAACAGATGGAGAAACATTCCATGTTCGTGGTTAGGAAGAATCAATATCGTGAAAATGGCTATACTGCCCAAAGTAATTTACACAATCAATGCTATCCCCATCAAACTACCATTGAATTTCTTCACAGAACTGGAAAACCACCATGAATTTCATATGGAACCAAAAAGAGCCCGCATAGCCAAGTCAATTCTAAGCAAAAGAACACAGCGGAGGCATCACGCTACCAGACTTCAAACTATACTACAAGGCTACAGTAATCAAAACAGCATGGTACTGGTACCAAAACAGAGATATAGACCAATGGAACAGAACAGAAGCATCGGAGGCAACACAACATATCTACAACCATATTATCTTTGATAAACCAGACAAAACAGGCAATGGGGAAAGGATTCCTATTTAATAAATGGTGTTGGGAAAACTGGCTAGCCATGTGCAGAAAGCAGAAACTGGACCCCTTCCTGACACCTTACACTAAAATTAACTCCAGATGGATTAAAGACTTAAACGTAAGACCTGACACCATAAAAACCCTAGAAGAAAATCTAGGCAAAACCATTCAGGACATAGGAGTAGGCAAGGACTTCATGACCAAAACACCAAAAGCATTGGCAACAAAAGCCAAAATAGACAAATGGGACCTAATCAAACTCCACAGCTTCTGCATGGCAAAAGAAACAGTCACTAGAGTGAATCAGCAACCATCAGAATGAGAAAAATCTTTGCAGTTTACACATCTGACAAAGGGCTGATATCCAGAATTTACAAAGAACTCAAACAGATTTACAGGAAAAAACAAACAAGCCCATTCAAAATGGGCAAAGGATATGAACAGAAACTTTACAAAAGAAGACATACATGAGGCCAACAAACATATGAAAAAGTGCTCATCATCATTGGTCATTAGAGAGATGCAAATCAAAACCACATTGAGATACCATCTCACACCAGTTAGAATGGCGATCATTAAAAAATCTGGAGACAGCAGATGCTGGAGAGGATGTGGAGAAATAGGAACATTCTTACACTCTTGGTGGGAGTGTAAATTAGTTCAACCATTGTGGAAGTCAGTGTGGCGATTCCTCAGGGACCTAGGAATAGAAATTCCATTTGACCCAGCAATCCCATTACTGGGTATCTATCTAAAGGACTATAAATCGTTCTACTATAAGGACACATGCACACGAATGTTCATTGCATCACTGTTTACAATAGCAAGGACCTGGAACCAACCCAAATGGCCAAAGATGATAGACTGGACTGGGAAAATGTGTCACATATACACGATGGAATATTATGCAGCAATCAAAAATGATGAGTTTGTGTCCTTTGTAGGGACATGGATGAATCTGGAGAACATCATTCTCAGCAAACTGACACAAGAACAGAAAAAGAAATACTGCATATACTCACTCATAGGTGGGTGAGAAAAATGAGAACACATGGACACAGAGAGGCGGTCTACTATACACTGGGGTCTGTTGGGAGGAATGGGGGAGGGACAGCAGTGGGGGCCTGGGGGGATGACCTGGGGATGAATACCAAGTGTGGGTGAAGGGGAGGAAGGCAGCAAAGCACACTGCCATGTGTGTACCTATGCAACTATCTTGCACGTTCTGCACATGTACCCCCAAACCTATAATGCAATAAAGAAAAAAAAAAGGCCAGTTCATAAAATTAACAATCTTAAATGGGTGAGCCTAATGAAACTTCAAAATGTGTGAAACAGACATCAACAGAGTAAAGGTGACGATAATCAGATCTGTTTTTTCAAGTGTCTGTGAAACATTAATCAAGATATATTAAATACTAAACCACAAAATAATCTCAATAAATATTAAAGGATTTAAATCATACAGAGTTTGTACTCTGAACAAAATAGGGCTAAACTAAAATTCAGTAACAAAAATATATTCAGAAAAACTTTTATATTTGACAATTAAGCAAAGAACTTTTCAATAACGTTTAAATAACTTTTGAATAATTCTCAGACATATATTTAAATTTTTTTATTGTTAAAATTTTAACAATTTTAAATGTATAATTCAGTAGCATTAAGTACATTTGCAGTGTTGTACAACTATCATCTCTATTTTCATTATAAACTGAAAGAAAGTAACCATTAAACAGTAACTCACCATTAGTTCCTCTCCCTAGTCTCTGGTAAACACTGATCTTTGTTCTGTCTTCACAAATTTGCCTATTCTAGATATTTCATATCAGTGGAATCACACATTTGTCTTCTTATGTCTGGCTTACTTCACTTAGTATCATGTTTCCAAGTTTCACCCATGTTGCATGTATCAGAACTTCATTCCCTTTAATGGGTCTTATTATATATGTATATATTTTATTTATCCATTCATTTGTTGATGGACATGGGTGGTCCCTTATTTTTGGCTATGGCAAATAATGCTGCGATAAAATTTGGTGTAAAAATATTTGTTCCAGATTGTGTTGTCAACGTTTCTGTATATAATATCTAGGAGTGGAATTTCTGGTTCTCTGTGTGATTCTGTGAGGAACCACCAAACTGTTTATCTGTATGATAATACTCCACTTATCTGGGACCAATTTTTTGTATTTGCCTGTTCTTACATTGCTATAAAGAACTACCTAAGACTGGGTAATTTATAAAGAAAAAAGGGTTAATTGACTCACAGTTCTGCCAGCTGTACAGGAAGAATGACTGGGGAGAACTCAGAAAACTTAGGAAGGTGAAGGAGAAGCAAACACACCCTATATGGCAGAATCAGGAGGAAGAGAGAGAAGAGGGAGCTACACACTTTTAAACAACTAGAAAATATTGTGAGAACTCACTCATTATCATGAGAACAGCAAAAGGGGAAATCTGCCAATCTGCCCCCATAATCCTACCAGGCCCCTCCCACACCAGGGATTACAATTCAGCATGAGATTTGGGAAGGGACACAGACCCAAACCATACCACCATATCACCTTTGAGAAAAACAAAGGTTAATCAAAGAACATTTCTTATTAGGGTATTTTCACTTGTGCTTTAAATAGTTGTCAGACAAATGCTGAGTTATAAATCAGGCATAATTGATGGTTTTTTTTTTCTGTTTAACTCCTAGAAATATTTCTTAAATTAAAAATAGCCAGACATCTTCAAAATTGCATGATGGAAAGTAGCAATGCCTGACTGGTTCACTCTTCATTTTATGGTCAGATTGAAGTTAAGGTCATAAGTAATCAATTATTATTCTCTTCCTCAGGAGAAAATAGTGCCCCTTGAGTAAAGCCTCTGATCACAGTAGGCTAATAGCCTCCATCACACTGTTCTTGTGTGACTTGTGCCTTCCACTTCCTGGATTCTTGCTTGAAAAACTTTGGGTTTGCATTCTGTCCACCCATGACTCAAATTATTTTATCTCCCTTCTCTGACACCTCATCCAATGACTAATTTTAGAAAATATATTTAGCTTATTTAAACAAAATATTATTTTTATAGAATTTGAAATCTGAAATTAATTTGATCAATAAATTAAACTTAATTTAATAGGGCATATAAATAGGATATCTAATGTAACAAATAATCAAACAAATATGCAGAGAAGTGATTCATTATTTTTAAAAAAAGAAACTGTTGACAGACTCGCAAGATAGCGTCATAGAAGCGACTCAGGATTGCAGCTCTCAGTGAAGGCACAGAGGGTGAGTCCTAGCCGCATTATAGGATGGACCATTTTTGCCCACAGAGCGTTGAAAGTCCCAGGTGTGGGAGAGACATGGGACGCTAGTACAGCTGGCTAGCACAGCCAGCTCCTGTGGCTGCTTTGGCCAGCACTACAGTGGGACCTGGCACGGAACTCACTGGTCTGGGTGCCCTGTTAAACCGGCAATCTGAGATTTGGAAGGGCAGATTGGCATGTCCATCTGATTGAATGGGACTTGGACAATGAGCCAGACCAGGAGATCCCTGGGAAGCGTGATCTGAGCTGGTGCAGTGGGCAGTGGCACAAGAGATCACACAGATCCCAGTGCCCTATCGGCAGGCTACTGGGGTGCCTGTGAGAGAGTCGACCTTTCAGCTTGGGGAGAGAAAGAGAGAGAGAGAGAGGACGGACTCTGAGGCAGGGAGCTGGGTGATTGGGCTCGGCGGGTCCCACCCTCACGGGGACAAGCAGGGCAGTGATTGGAGGCGCTCAGGGCTGAGAGTTTTGCTGCTGGCATCTAGGATGGTGCAGCCCAGTGGGGGAGGGGCTTCTGCCACTACAAACGCAATCGGCCCCTACTGAAGTACCGACCAGGGCTGACACAGCCTGTCATTGCTGAGGAAACCTGCCATAACAGAGAGACTCCACCAGGAGAAGAAAGCACTCCACAGCAGAACGGAGCCCAGCAGCAACAGCGTGGACCCGCGCTAGCAGGGCAGAGCCCCGGCAGGCAAATATTGAATAGACTGCCTCCTAGTGGAGCAGGAAACTGCAACAGATACTCATAAAGAAAGCCCCAACTCCCTGAGACAGACCATCTAAGAGGGAAAAAAAGGGTGGCATTTTATGAGTTCTGTTGCGACAGACATAAACAACCTCCCAACAAACCTGAATGAAGAACAGAGCTCACAGCTCAGCACTGGAGCTCCTATAAAGCAAAGACCGTCTCCTCAAGCAGCTCCCCGAGCCCTGTATATACAAAGAGTCACCCCAAGAAAGGACTAATCAGACTGATATTTGGCGGGCATCATTCTGGAACAAAGACAGCAGAAGAAGAAACTCGTATCATCCCTCACTGTTCTGCAGCTGCTACAGGTATGCCCCAGACAAGCAGGGCCTGGAGTGGACCTCAGCACTCATACAGCAGAGGGGCTAGACCATAAGAAGGAAAATTAAGTAACAGAAATACTTCATCATCAACAATCTCAGCGTCCACACAGAGACCAAATTGAAAAATCAGCAACTACTAACAAGACAGGTGCATAAATCCATAGAGATGGGAAGAAACCTGTGCAAAAAGGAGGAAAACACCCGAAACTAAAACACTTCACCTCCTACAAAGGACCAAAACTCCTAACCAGCAAGGGAACAAAGCTGGATAGAGAATGAGTGTGATGAAATGATGGAATCAGACTTCAGAAAGTGGATAATGAAAAACTTCAGTGAGCTAAAAGAACATGTTCTAAATCAGTGCAAAGAAACTAAGAACCTTGAAAAAAGATTTGAAAAAAGATTTGAGGAATTCATAACAAGAATGGACAACTTAGAGAGGAATATGAATGAATTGAAGGAGCTGAAAAACACAACACGACAACTTCGCGAAGCATGCACAAGTTTCAACAGCCGAATTGACCAAGCAGAATAAAGAATATCAGAAGTTGAAGATCAACTCAATGAAATAAAATGAGAAACCAAGATTAAAGAAAAAAAGCCCAAAAAGGAATGAACAAAATCTCCAAGAAATGTGGGACTATGTGAAGAGACCCAACCTACGTTTGATAGGTGTACCTGAATGTGATGAAGGGAATAAATCCAAGCTGGAAAACACTCTTCAAAATATTATCCAAGAAAATTTTCCCAACCTAGCAAGACAGGTCAATTCTCAACTCCAGGAAATACAGAGAACACCACAAAGATACTCCGCAAGAAGAGCAACCCCAAGGCACATAATTGTCAGATTCACCAGGGTTGAAATGAAGGAGAAAATACTAAGGGCAGCCAGAGAGAAAGGTCGGGTCACCCACAAAGGGAAGCCCATCCAACTCACAGCAGATCTCTCTGCAGAAACTCTACAAGCCAGAAGAGACTGGGGGCCAATATTCAACATCCTTAAAGAAAAGAGCTTTCAACACAGAATTTCACATCCAGCCAAACTGAGCTTCATAAGTGAAGGAAAAATAAAATCCTTCACGAACAAGGAAGTACCCAGAGATTTTGTCACCACTAGGCCTGCTTTACAAGAGCTCCTGAAAGAGGCACTACACATAGAAAGAAACAATCAGTACCAGCCATCCTAAAAGCATACCAAATGCTAAAGACCATCAACAAAATGAAGAATGTACATGAACCAACGGGCAAAACAGCCAGCTAGCATCAAAATAGCAGTATCAAACCCACACATAACAATATAAACCCTAAATGTAAATGGGCTAATGCACCAATCAAAAGACACAGACTGGCAAATTGGATCAAAAACCAAAACCCATTCGTATGCTGTATCCAGGAAACCCATCTCACACGCAAAGATTCACAAAGGCTCAAAATAAAAAGATGGAGAAAGATTTACCAAGCAAATGGATAGTAAAAAAAAGGAGGAGTTGCAATTCTCATCTCTGATAAAATAGACTTTAAAGCAACAAAGATCAAAAGAGAAAAAGAAGGTCATTACATAATGGTAAAAGGATAGATACATCAAGAAGAGCTAACGATCCTAAATATAAATGGACACAATACAGGAGCACCAACATATATAAAGCAAGTACATAACTACTTACAAGGAGACTTAGAGTCCCACATAATAATAGTGGAAGACTTTAACACTCCACTATCAATATCAGACAGATCAACCAGACAGAAAATTAACAAGGATATTCAGGGCTTGAACTCAGACCTGGAAGAAGCAAACCTGATAGACATTTACAGAACTCTCCATCCCAAATCCACAGAATATACATTTTTCTCAGTACCACACCACACCTATTCAAAAATTGACCATATAAATGGAAGTAAGGCACAACTCAGCAAATGCAAAACAACTGAAATCATAACGAACAGTCTCTCAGACCATAGTGCAATCAAGTTAGAACTCAGAATTTAGAAACTAACTCAGAACCACACAGCTTCATGGAAACTGAAAAACTGGCTCCTGAATGTTGATTGGATAAACAATGAAATGAAGGCAGAAATAAAGAAGTTCTTCAAAACCAATGAGAATGAAGACACAACATACCAGAATCTCAGGGACACAGTTAAAGCAGTCTGTAGAGGAAAATATATAGCAATAAGTGCCCATATGAGAAGAGTGGAGAGATCCAAAATTGACACCCTATCATAAAAATTGAAAGAGCTAGAGGAGCAACATCATAAAAGAACTCAAAACCTAGCTGAAGACAAAAAATAACAAAAATCAGAGCAGAACTGAAGGAGATAGTGACAAATGAGTTAAAGAAATAGGCACATTAAAGAATATCCTGGCTTCAACCTGATTTCATATTATCATACTGGAAACAGTTTTTTTAAAAAAAATTTTATTGCATTATAGGTTTTGGGGTACATGTGCAGAACATGCAAAATATTTGCATAGGTACACACATGGCAGTGTGTTTGGCTGCCTTCCTCCTCTTCACCCACACTTGGCATTTCTCACGAAGCTGTCCCTCCCAAGCCCGCCCCGCCATCCCTCCCCCATTTCCCCCAATAGTCCCCAGTGTGTAATAGACCCCCTCCTTGTGTCCATGTGTTCTCATTTTTCTCATCTGCCTATGAGTGAGAATATGCGTTATTTCCTTTTCTGTTCTTGTGTCAGTTTGCTGAGAATGATGTTCTCCAG
Organism: Saguinus midas; assembly: GCA_021498475.1. Lineage (NCBI taxonomy): Eukaryota > Metazoa > Chordata > Mammalia > Primates > Cebidae > Saguinus > Saguinus midas. The sequence goes on along the minus strand of CM038405.1, from coordinate 2,698,914 downwards.
ATTCATCCATGTCCTTACAAAGGACACAAACTCATCATTTTTGATTGCTGCATAATATTCCATGGTGTATATATGCCACATTTTCCCAGTCCAGTCTATCATCGATGGACATTTGGGTTGGTTCCAGGTCTTTGCTTTTGTAAACAGTGCTGCAATAAACATTCGTGTGCATGTGTCCTTATAGTAGAACAATTTATCGTCCTTTGGATATATACCCAGTAATGGGATTGCTGGGTCAAATGGAATTTCTATTTGTAGGTCCTTGAGGAATCGCCTCACTGTCTTCCACAATGGTTGAACTAATTTACACTCCCACCAACAGTGTAAGAGTGTTCCTATTTCTCCGCATCCTCTCCAGCATCTGCGGTCTCCAGATATTTTAATGATCGCCATTCTAACTGGCATGAGATGGTATCTTAATGCGGTTTTGATTTGCATCTCTCTAATGACCAGTGATAATGAGCATTTTTTCATGTGATTGTTGGCCTCATGTATGTCTTCTTTTGTAAAGTGTCTGTTCATCTCCTTTGCCCATTTTTGAATGGGCTTGTTTGTTTTTTTTCTGTAAATCTGTTTGAGTTCTTTGTAAATTCTGAATATCAGCCCTTTTTCAGATGCATAAACTGCAAAGATTTTTTCACATTCTGGTTTCCGATTCACTCTAGTGACTGTTTCTTTTGCCGTGCAGAAGCTGTGGAGTTTGATTAGGTCCCATTTGTCTATTTTGGCTTTTGTTGCCAATGCTTTTGGTGTTTTGTTCATAAAGACCTTGCCTACTCCTATGTCCTCAATGGTTTTGCCTAGATTTTCTTCTAGGGTTTTTATGGTATCAGGTCTTATGTTTAAGTCTTTAATCCATCTGGAGTTAATTTTAGTGTAAGTTTTCAGGAAGGGGTCCAGTTTCTGCTTTCTGCACATGGCTAGCCAGTTTTCCCAACACCATTTATTAAACAGGGAACCCTTTCCCCATTGCTTGTTTTTGTCAGGTTTATCAAAGATTATATGGTTGTAGATATGTTGTGTTGCCTCCGATGCCTCTGTTCTGTTCTATTCATCTATATCTTTGTTTTGGTAGCAGTGCCATGCTGTTTTTATTACTGTAGCCTTGTAGTGCAGTTTGAAGTCTGGTAGTGTGGTGCCTCTGGTTGTGTTCTTTTTGCTTGGAATTGACTTGGCTATAGGGGTTCTCTTTATGGTTCCATATAAAGTTCATGGTGGTTTTTCCAGTTCTGTGAAGAAAGTAAATTGTAGTTTGATGGGGATAGCGTTGATTCTGTAAATCACCTTGGGCGTTATAGCCATTTTCACAGTATTGATTCTTCCTAACCATGAACATGGAATGTTTCTTCATCTGTTTCTGTCCTCTCTTATTTCATTGAGCAGTCGTTTGTATTTTTTTTTTTTTTGAAGAGGTCCCTTACGTTTCTTGTAAGTTGTATTTCTAGGTATTTTATTCTTTTTGTAGCTTCTGTGAATTGCAGTTCATTCTTGATTTACCTCTCTTTAAGTCTTTTATCCGTGTATAGAAATGCTTGTGATTTTTACACATTGATTTTATATTCTGAGACTTTGCTGAAGTTGCTTATCAGTTTCAGGAGTTTTTGGGCTTAGGCAATGGTGTCTTCTAGGTATATAATCATGTCGTCTGCAAATAGAGACAATTTGGCTTCCACCTTTCCTATTTGAATACACTTTATTTCATTTTCTTGCCTGATTGCTTTGGCTGGAACTTCCAGTACTATAGTGAATAGGAGTGGTGAAAGAGGACATCCTTTTCTAGTGCCAGATTTCAAAGTGAATGCTTCCCGTTTTTGCACATTCAGTATGATATTGGCTGTTTCTTTGTCGTAAATCGCTTTTATTACTTTAAGATACGTTTTGTCAACATCGAGTTTATTGAGGGTTTTTAGGATAAAGGGTTGCTGAATTTTGTCGAATGCCTTCTCTGTGTCAATTGAAATAATCATGTTGGGTTTTTTTGGTTCTGTCTATGTGGTGAATTACGTTTATATACTTGCATATGTTGAACCAGCCTTGCATCCCGGAATTAATTCTACTTGATTGTGATGGATGAGTTTTTTGATGTGCTGTTGCAACCAGCTTGCCAGTATTTTATTGAAGATTTTTGCATCTATGTTCATCATGGATATTGGCCTGAAGTGTTTTTTTCTTTTTGAGTCTCTGCCGGGTTTTGCTATCAGTATGATGTTGGTCTCATAAAATGATTTGAGAAGAATTCCCTCTTTTTGAATTATTTGGAATAGCTTCAGAAGGAATGGTACCAGCTCCTCTTTGTGTCTTGTAGAATTCAGCTGTTAAACCATCTGGTCCTGGGCTTTTTTTTGTGTCGTAGGCTCTTAATTGCTTACTCGACTTCAGACCTTGTTACTGGTCTATTCATAGTTTCAGCTTCCTCATGGTTAAGGCTTGTGAGGACACAGGTGTCCAGGAATTTATCCATTTCTTCCAGGTTTACTAGTTTATGTGCATAGAGTTCATTGTAATACTCTCTAATGATGGTTTGAATTTCTGTGGAATCTGTGGTGATTTCCCCTTTATCATTTTTTATTGCATCTATATGTTTGTTCTCTCTTTTCTTTTTTATCAGTCTGGCTAGTGGTCTGTCTATTTTGTTGATCTTTTCACAAAGCCAGCTCTTGAATTTATTGAGTTTTTGAAAAGTTTTTCATGTCTCTATCTCCTTCAGTTCTGCTCTGATCTTAGTTATTTCTTGTCTTCGGCTAGGTTTTGAGCTTTTTTGATCTTGCTCCTCTAGCTCTTTCAATTTTGACGATAGGGTGTCAATTTTGGATCCCTCCACTCTTCTCATATGAGCACTTATTGCTGTATAGTTTCTTCTGGAGACTGCTTTAAATGTGTCCCAGATATTCTGGTATGTTGTGTCTTTATTCTCATTGGTTTTGAAGAACTTCTTTATTTCTGCCTTCATTTTATTGTTTATCCAATCAACATTCAAGAGCCAGTTGTTCAGTTTCCATGAGGCTGTGCAGTTCTGAGTTAGTTTCTAAATTCTGAGTTCTAACTTGATTGCAGTATGGTCTGAGGGACTGTTAGTTATGATTTCAGTTGTTTTGCATTTTCTGAGGAGTGCTTCACTTCCAATTATGTGGTAAAATTTAAAGTAAGGGTTATGTGGTGCTCAGAAGAATGTATATTTTGTGGATTTGTGGTGGAGAGTTCTGTAAATGTCTATGAGGTTTGCTTGTTCCAGGTCTGGGTACAAGCCCTGTATATCCTTGTTAATTTTCTGCCTGGTTGATCTGTCTAATATTGACAGTGGAGTGTTAAAGTCTCCAACTATTATTGTGTGGGAGTCTAACTCTCTTTGTAAGTCGTTAAGAACCTGCTTTATATACCTGGCTGCTCCTGTATTGGGTCCGTATATATTTAGCATTGTTAGCTCTTCTTGTTGTATTGATCTTTTACCATTATGTAATGACATTCTTTGTCTCTTTTTATCTTTGTTCCTTTAAAATCTATTTTATCAGAGATGAGAATTGCAACTCCTGCTTTTTTTTGCTCTCCATTTGCTTGGTAAATCTTCCTCCATCCCTTTATTTTGAGCCTTTGTGTATCCTTGCATGTGAGATGGGTTTCCTGGATACAGCACACCGATGGGTTTTGGTTTTTATCCAATTTGCCAGTCTGTGTCTTTTGATTGGTGCATTTAGCCCATTTACATTTAGGGTTAATATTGTTATGTGTGAATTTGATACTGCCATTTTGATGCTAGCTGGCTGTTTTGCCCGTTAGTTGATGCAAATTCTTCATTTTGTTGATGCTCTTTAGCATTTGGTATGTTTTTGGAATGGCTGGTACTGGTTGTTTCTTTCTATGTGTAGTGCCTCTTTCAGGAGCTCTTGTAAAGCAGGCCTGGTGGTGACAAAATCTCTGAGTACTTGCTTGTTTGCAAAGGATTTTATTCTTCCTTCACTTATGAAGCTCAGTTTGGCTGGATATGAAATTCTGGGTTGAAAGTTCTTTTCTTTAAGGATGTTGAATATTGGCCCCCACTCTCTTCTGGCTTGTAGAGTTTCTGCCGAGAGATCTGCTGTGAGTCTGATGGGCTTCCTTTGTGGTGACCTGACCTTTTCTCTGGCTGCCCTTAGTATTTTCTCCTTCATTTCAACCCTGGTGAATCTGACGATTATGTGCCTTGGGGTTGCTCTTCTTGTGGAATATCTTTGTGGTGTTCTCTGTATTTCCTGGACTTGAGTATTGGCCTGCCTTGCTAGGTTGGGGAAATTTTCCTGGATAATATCCTGAAGAGTATTTTCCAGCTTGGATTCATTCTCTTCATCACATTCTGGTACACCTATCAAACGTAGGTTAGGTCTCTTCACATAGTCCCACATTTCTTGGAGATTTTGTTCATTCCTTTTGTGCTTTTTTCTCTAATCTTTGTTCCTTTAAAATCTATTTTATCAGAGATGAGAATTGCAACTCCTGCTTTTTTTTTCTCTCTCTATTTGCTTGGTAAATCTTCCTCCATCTTTTTGTTTTGAGACTTTGTGTATCCTTGCATGTGATATAGGTTTCCTGGATACAGCACACCGATGGGTTTTGGTTTTTTATCCAATTTGCCAGTCTGTGTCTTTTGATTGGTGCATTTAGCCCATTTCCATTTAGGGTTAATACTGTTATGTGTAAATTTAATACTGTCATTTTCATGCTTGCTGACTGTTTTGCCCGTTAGTTGATGCAAATTCTTCATTTTGTTGATTCTCTTTAGCATTTGGTGTGTTTTTGGAATGGCTGGTACTGGTTGTTTCTTTCTACGTATAGTGCCTCTTTCAGGAGCTCTTGTAAAGCAGGCCTGGTGGTGACAAAGTCTCTGAGTACTTGCTTGTTTGCAAAGGAGTTTATTCTTCCTTCACTTATGAAGCTCAGTTTGGCTGAATATGAAATTCTGTGTTGAAAGTTCTTTTCTTTAAGGATGTTGAATATTGGCCCCCACTCTCTTCTGGCTTGCAGAGTTTCTGCCAAGAGATCTGCCATTAGTCTAATGGGCTTCCCTTTGTGGGTAACCAGACCTTTTTCTCTGGCTACCCTTAGTAGTTTTTCCTTCATTTTAACCCTGGTGAATCTGACGATTATGTGTCTTGGGGTTGCTCTTTTTGTGGAATATCTTTCTGGTGTTCTCTGTATTTTCTGGACTTGAATATTGGCTTGCCTTTCTAGGTTGGGAAAATTTTCTTGGATAATATTCTGAGGAGTATTTTCTAGCTTGGATTTATTCTCTTCATCACATTCTGGTACACCTATCAAGCGTAGGTTAGGTCTCTTTACATAGTCCCACATTTCTTGGAGACTTTGGTCATTCCTTTTGTGCTTTTTTCTCTAATCTTGGTTTCTTGTTTTAATTCATTGATTTGATCTTCGACTTCTGATATCCTTTTTTTTGCTTTGGTCAATTCGGCTGTTGAAACTTGTGCATGCTTCTCGAAGTTCTCGTGTTGTGTTTTTCAGCTCTTTTAATTCATTCATATTCCTCTTTATGTTGTCCATTCTTGTTATCATTTCCTCGAATCTTTTTTTTAAATCTTTTTTCAAGGTTCTTAGTTTGTTTGTGTTAATTTAGAACATGTTCTTTTAGCTCATGGAAGTTTCTCATTATTCACCTTTTGAAGCCTGACGCCATCATTTTGTCACAATTATTCTCCATGCAGCTTTGTTCCCTTGCTGGTGAGGAGTTTTGGTCCTTTGTAGGAGGCGAGGTGTTTTGGTTTTGAGTGTTTTCCTTCTTTTTGCGCTGGTTTCTTCTCATCTTTGTGGATTTATTTACCTGTTGTCTGAGTAGTTGCTGACTTTTCAATTGGGTCTCTGAGTGATGCCCAGATTGTTGATGATGAAGTATTTCTGTTACTTAGTTTTTTTTTCTAACAGTCTAGTTCCTCTGTTCTGACTGCTGAGGTCCACTTCAGGTCCTGCTTGTCTGGGGTACACCTGTAGCAGCTGCGGAATAGTGAGGGATGCTACCAGTTTCTTCTGCTGCTATCTTTGTCCCATAATGAAGCCTGCCAAATGTCAGTCTTATCTGTCCTTTTGGAGGTGATTCTTTGAATATACAGGTGTCAGGGATCTGCTTGAGGAGATGGTATGTACTTTATAGGAGCTCAAGTGCTGAGCTGTGAGGTCTGTTGTTCATTCAGGGCTGTTAGGTAGGTGCGTTTATGTCTGCTGCAGCAGAACTCATAAAATCCCTTTGTTTCCTCAGATGCTTTGTCTCAGGAAGTTAGAGCTTTCTTTATGATTATCCGTTGCACTGTCCTGCCCATCTAGGAGGCCGTCTAGTCACCATTTTCCTGCCAAGGCTCCACCCTGCTACCGTAGAATCCACCCTATTGCTTTGGGCTCTGTCCTCTGCCTTGCTGGTGGAGTCTCTCTGTTATGGCGGGTTGCCTTGGAAACGGCAGGCAGCAACAGCAATAGGAGTGTACCTCAGCAGGGGTGGAATGCCTCGGTAATGGTGGACTCTCCTTTCCCACTGAGCTGAACCATCCTGGTGTCAGCTGTGCCTACAGTGAAACTCTCAACCTTGAGCGTTTTGAATCATCGTTTTGTTTGTCCTTGTGGGGGTGGGACCCACTGAGCCTGATCACCTGGCTCCCTACCTCAGAGCCCATCCTTTTTTTAAGTTGAACCATTGACTCTCTCCCTGGTGTTTTAGTCGCCTACTGATAGGGCACCAGAATCTGTGTGATTTTCCATGCAGCCACTGCGCTGGCTCAAATGCCACTTCCTGGGAATCTCCTAGTCTGGCTCACTGTACAAATTCCGTTTGATCAAATGGATATGCTAATATGCCCTCCAAAATCTCAGATTTCTGGTTTATCAGGGCACCCAGACCATTGCGTTTTGTTTTGTGCAGAGTACTGCTGCACTGCAGCACTGGCTGAAATGGCCGCACAAGCCAAAAGGGCTGCGCTGGTGTCCCATGTCTCTCCTACACCTTGGAATTTCCCCATTCTGTGGGCAACAAAGATCCGTCTGGAAATACGGCTTGGACTCACCCTCTGCGCCTTCACTGAGAGCTGCATTACTGAGTTGTTTCTACAATGCCATCTTCTTTTTTCCCCTAAAAAATTTTTTTTTATTGCATTTTAGGTTTTCAAGTACATGTGAAGAACATGCAAGATATTTGTATAGGTACTCATGTGGCAGTGTGATTGGCTGCCTTCTTCCTCTTCACCTATATCTGGCATTTCACCCCATGCTATTGCTCCCCAACTCCCCACCTCCTGCAGTCCCTCCTCTATTCCCCCCAACAGACCCCAGTGTGTAGTGCTCCCCTCCCTGTGTTCATGTGTTCTCATTGTTCAATAACCGCCTAGGAGTGAGAACATGCGGTGTTTCATTTTCTGTTCTTGTGTCAGTTTGCTGCGAATGATGTTCTCCAGGTTCATCTATGTCTCTACAAATAACACAAACTTATCGTGTACATGTGCCACATTTTCCCAGTCCAGTCTATCATTGATGGGCATTTGGGTTGATTCCAGGTCTTTGCTATTGTAAATAATGCTGCAATGAACATTCGTGTGCATATGTCCTTATAGTAGAATGATTTATAGTCCTTCGAATATATACCCAGTAATGGGATTGTTGGGTAAAATAAAATTTCTATTTCTAGGTCCTTGAGGAATTGCCACACTGTCTTCCACAATGGTTGAACTAATTTACACTCCCATCAACAGTATAAAAGTGTTTCTATTTCTTCACATCCTCTCTAGCAACTTCTGTCACCAGATTTTTAAATGATCGCCATTTTAACTAGCATGAAGTGGTATCTCAATGTAGTTTTGACTTGACTTTCTCTAATGACCAGTAATGATGAGAATTTTTTATATGTTTGTTGGCCTCTTGTATGCCTTCTTTTGTGAAGTATCTGTTCATATTCTTTGCCATTTTTAAATGGGCTTCTTTGTTTTTTTTTTTCTCATAAATCTGTTTTAGTTCTTTGTAAATTCTGGATATCAGCCCTTTGTCAGATGGGTAAACTACAAAAATATTTTTTCCATTCTGTTGGTTGCTGATTCACTCTAATGACTTTTTATTTTGTCTTGCAGTAGCTGTGGAGTTTGATTAGGTCCCATTTGTCTATTTTGGCTTTTGTTGCCAATGATCTTGGTGTTTTGATCATGAAGTCCTTGACTACTCCTATATTCTAGATTTTCCTAGATTTTCTTGTAGGGTTTCTATGGTGTTAGGTCTTATGTTAAGTCTTTGATCCATATGGAGTTTATTTTAGTGTAAGGTGTTAGGATGGGGTCCAGTTTCTGCTTTCTGCACATGGCTAACCTGTTTTCCCAACACCATTTATTAAACAGGGAATCCTTTCCCCATTGCTTGTTTTTGTCAGATTTATCAAAGTTTGTATGGTTGTAGATATATTGTGTTGCCTCCAAGACCTATGTTCTGTTCCATTGGTCTATATCTCTTTTTTAATACCAGTACCATGCTGTTTTAATTACTGTAGCCTTGTAGAATAGTTTGAAGTCTGGTAGTGTGGTGCCTCCAGCTGTGTTCTTTCTACATAGAATTGACTTGGCTATGCGGGCTCTCTTTTCGTTCCATATGAAGTTTAAGGTTGTTGTTTTTTTTTAGTTCTGAGAAAAAGGTCATTGGTAGTTTGATGGGGATAGCATTGAATCTGTAAATTACTTTCGACAGCATGGCCATTTTCACGATATTGATTCTTCCCAATCATGAACATGGAATGTTTCTCCATCTGTTTGTGTCCTCTCTTATTTTGTTGAGCAGTGGTTGTAATTCTCCTTAAAAAGGCCCTTTATGTTCCTTGTTGGTAGTATTTCTAGGTATTTAATTCTCTTTGTAGCAATTATGAATGGCAGTTTATTTTTGATTTGGCTCTCTTTAAGTCTGTTATTGGTGTATAAAATGCTTGTAATATTTGCATATTGATTTTACACTTCTGTGTTTATGGTGCAGTTTACAAATGCTTTCTGTGGAGAATCTGAAAACTGACAATTCCAATAAAATCCCATGCTATACAAAATAGCAGGAAGACTGCCTGTAACACACAGAAGAAATGTATCTGTGAAACTACTTTATTGTGCCCATGTTGAGCTAAGAGAGTTGCATCTATTTTTTTATTCATCAGTTTAGAAGCCCTTTTCTTACAGAAGTTAGATTTGTTTACTTCAGATGGAAAGTGGGCATATAATGTAATGACAAATCTCACCACTTAAAAACTCCAAGAAAGCTATCTGGGAGAAAGGTTGTCAATCTGTGCATTCAACTTACAGAGTTACACTGCTGTGTGTATGCAGCAGTTTGCAAACGCTTTCTGTGGAGAATCTCAAAACTGACATTTATACAAAATCCCATCTAATACAAAATAGCAGTAAAACTGTCTGTAAGACACAGAAAAAACATACCTGTGAAACTGATCTGGTGTGTGTGTGTTACCTAAGAGAAATGCATCTATGTTTTAATTGAGCAGGTAGGAAGCATACTTCTTACAGAAGATAAATTTGTTCATTCTAGATATAAAGAGGGCATATACTGTAATGAGAACTCTTTCACCTTAAAAACTCAAGAAAAGCTATCCGGAATAAAAGTGGTCAATGTGTGCATTCAACCTACAGAGTTTTAGAGTTGTGTGTATGCAGCAGTTTGCAAACGCATTCTACTGAGAATCTCAAAACTGACATTTTCAGCAAAATCTCATGTTATACAAAATAGCAGTAAGACTGCCTGTAAGGATCTTCCAAGATGGCGTGGTAGAGGCGACTCAGGATTGCAACTCTCAGTGAAGGCACAGAGGGTGAGTCCCAGCTGCATTCTCAGACAGACCTTTTTGCCCACAGAATGTTGAAAGACCCAGGTGTGGGAGAGACAAGGGATGCCAGCACAGCCAGTGTCCTTAAAGAAAAGAACATCATTAAGGAAAAGAACTTTCAACCCAGAATTTCATATCCAGCCAAACTGAGCTTCATAAGTGAAGAAAAAAAAATTCTTCATAAACAAGCAAGTACTCAGAAATTTTCTCACCACTAGGCCAGCTTTACAAGAGCTCCTAAAAGAGGAACTACACATAAAAAGAAACAACCAGTACCAGCCATCCTAAAAGCATACCAAATGATGAAGAGCATCAATAAAATGAAGAATCTACATAAATCAATGGGCAAAAAAAGCCAGCTAGCATCAAAATGGCAGTATCAAATTTACACATAACAATATTAACCCTAAATGGAAATGGGTTAAATGCAGCAATCAAAAGACACAGACTGGCAAATTGAATAAAAAACCAAATCCCATCGGTGTGCTGTATATAGCAAAACCCACCTCACACACAATAATACACAAAGGTTCAAATTAAAGGGATGGAGAAAGATTTACCAAGCAAATGGAGAGCAAAACAAAAGCAGGAGTTGCAATTCTCATCTCTGATAAAATAGACTTTAAAGCAACAAAGATCAAAAGGGACAAAGAAGGTCATTACATAGTGGTAAAAGAATTGATAAAAAAGAAGAGCTAAGGTTTCTAAATATATATGGATCCAATGCAGGAGCACACAGATATATAAGGCAAGTTCTTAATGACTTACAAAGAGACTTGGACTCCCACACAATAATAGTGGGAGACTTTAACATTCCACTGTCAATATTAGACAGATCAACCAGACAGAAAATTAATAAGGATATCCAGGACTTGAACTCAGATCTGGAACAAGCAAACCTAATGGACATTTACAAAACTCTCCACCCCAAATCCACAGAATATACATTCTTCTCAGCACCACATCACACCTACTCCAAAATTGACCACATAATTGGAAGTAAAGCACTCCTCAGCAAATGCAAAACAACGGAAATCATAACAAACAGTCTCTCAGACCATAGTGCAATCAAGTAGGAACTCAGAATTCAGAAAATAACTCAGAACCACATACCTTCATGGAAACTGAACAACTGGCTCTTGAATGTCGATTGGATAAACAATGAAACGAAGGCAGAAATAAAGAAGTTCTTTGAAACCAACGAGAACGAAGATATAACATACCAGAATCTCTGGGACACATTTAAAGCAGTCTGTACAGGAAAATATATAGCAATAAGTGCCCACATGAGAAGAGTGGAGAGATCGAAAATTGAGACCCTATCGTCAAAGCTGAAAGAGCTAGAGGAGCAAGATCAAAAAAGCTCAAAACCTAGCAGAAGACAAAAAATAACTAAGATCAGAGCAGAACTGAAGGAGATAGAGACACGAAAAACCCTTCAAAAAATCAACAAATCCAAGAGCTGGTATTTCAAAAAGATCAAGAAAATAGACAGACCAATAGCCACACCAATAAAAAAGAAAAGAGAGAACCACCAAATAAATGCAATAAAAAACTATAATGGGGAAATCACCACAGATTTCACAGAAATTTAATCCATCATCAGAGAATATGACAAAGAACTCTATGCACATAAATTAGTAAACCAGGAAGAAATGGATAAATTACTGGATGCCTGTGTCCTCCCAAGCCTAAACCAGGAGGAAGCCAAAACTATGAATAGATCAATAACAAGGTCTGAAGTTGAGGCAGCAATTAAGAGCCTACCACACAAAAAAAGCCCAGGTCCAGATGGGTTCACAGCCGAATTCTACCAGACACAAAAAGAGGATCTGGTACCATTTCTTCTGAAACTATTTTAAATAAATCAAAAAGAGGGAACCCTTTCCAAATTATTTTATGAGACCAACATCATCCTCATAACAAAACCTGGCAGAGACCCAACAAAAAAAGAAAACTTCTCCGAATTTTCAAGATGGCATCGTAGAAGTGACTCAGGATTGCAGCTCTCAGTGAAGGCACAGATGGTGAGTCCTAGCCGCATTCTCAGACGGACATTTTTTGCCCACAGAAAGTTGAAAGTTCCAGGTGTGGGAGAGAAACAAGACGCCAGCACAGCTGGCTTGCATGGCTGGTTCTGCTGGCGCTGCAGCACAGCGGCACCCAGAACAAAAATCACTGGTCTGGGTGCCCTGTTAGACCGGCAATCTGGAATTTCGAAGGGCAGATCAGCATGTCCATCTGATTGAATGGGACTTGGACAATGAGGCAGACCAGAAGATTCCTGGGAAGCATGATCTGAACTGGTGCAGTGGGCAGCAGCATGGGAGATCACACGGATCCCAGTGCCCTATCAGCAGGCTACTGGGGCGCCAGTGAGAGAGTGGACCGATCAGTGTGGGGAGAGGAAGAGAGAGAGAAGATGGACTCTGAGGCAGGGAGCTGGGTGACTGGGCTTGGCGGGTCCCACCCTCACGTGGACAAGCAGGGCAGCGATTGGAGGCACTCAGGGCTGAGAGTTTTGCTGCTGGCACAGTTGGAATCCAGGATGGTGCAGCCCGGTGGGGGAGGGGCGTCCAACACTACAGATGCAATCTTCCCCTACTCAATTACCGCTAAGTGCTTATGCAGCCTGCCATAGCCAAGGCAACCGCCATAACAGAGAGACTCCGCCAGCAGGGCAGAGTGCACCACAGCAGAACAGAGCCCCGCAGCAGCAGGGCGAACCCGCATTAGCAGGGCAAAGTCTCAGCAGGCAAATAGTGAACAGACTACCTCCTAGCCGGCCAGGACTGTGAAACAGATACTCATAAAGAAAGCACCAACTTTCTGAGGCAGAGCATCTAAGGAAAAAAAGGGGAAGGTTATAAGTTCTGTTGCAGCAGACATAAACACATCCTTCCAACAACCCTGAATGAACAACGGAGCTCACAGCTCAGCACTGGAGCTTCTATAAAGCAAAGACCATCTCCTCAAGCAGCTCCCTGAACACTGTATATCCAAAGAGTCAACCCAAAAAAATGACTAACTAGTCTGACATTTGGCAGGCATCATTCTGGAACAAAGATAGCAGAAGAAAAAACTTCAGGGAGGCAAGATGGCATCGAGAGGTGACTCAGGATTGCAGCTCTCAGTGAAGGCACAGAGGGTGAGTCCTAGCCGCATTCTCAGATGGGACCTTTTATGCCCACAGAGTTGAAAGTCCCAGGTGTGGGAGAGACACGACGCCAGCACAGCCGGCTTGCCACAGCTGGCCGCCGCTGCAGCACAGCGGCACCCGCAAAACTCACTGGTCTGGGTGCCCTGTTAAACCGGCAATCTGAGATTTGAAGGGCAGATTGGCATGTCCATCTGATTGAATGGGACTTGGACAATGAGCCAGACCAGGAGTTTCCTGGGAAGCGTGATCTGAGCTGGTGCAGTGGGCAGTGGCATGGGAGATCACACGGATCCCAGTGCCCTATCAGGCAGGCTACTGGGGCGCCAGTGAGAGAGTCGACCTTTCAGCTTGGGGAGAGGAAGAGAGAGAGAGAGGATGGACTCTGAGGCAGGGAGGATCGGGTTCGGCGGTCCCACCTCACGGGACAAGCAGGGCGGCGACTGGAGGTGCTTGGGGCTGAGAGTTTTGCTGCCAGCATCTAGGACGGTGCAGCCCGGTGAGGGAGGGGCGTCCACCATTACGGACGCAATCCACCCTACTGAAGTACCGCCCAGGGCTGATGCAGCCTGCCATTGCCGAGGCAACCTGCCATAACAGAGAGACTCCACAGCAGGCCCACAGCAGAAGGGAGCCCAGCAGCAACAGGGCGGACCCGCTAGCAGGTCAGAGCCCAGCAGGCAAATAGTGAATAGACTGCCACCTAGTGGGGCAGGACAGTGCAACAGATACTCATAAAGAAAGCCCCAACTCTGAGACAGAGCATCTAAGGGGAAAAAAGGGGGGTTATGAGTTCTGTTGCAGCAGACATAAACAACCTCCCAACAACCCTGAATGAACAACGGAGCTCACAGCTCAGCACTGAGCTCCTATAAAGCACAGACTGTCTCCTCAAGCAGCTCCCTGACCCTGTATATCCAAAGAGTCACCCCAAAAAAAGGACTAATCAGACTGACATTTGGCATCATTCTGGAACAAAGATAGCAGAAGAAGAAACTGGTATCATCCTCACTGTTCCACAGCTGCTACAGGTATACCCCAGACAAGCAGGGCCTGGAGTGGACCTCAGCACTCATACAGCAGAGGGCTAGACCATTAGAGGAAAACTAAGTAACAGAAATACTTCATCATCAACAATCTCAGTCCACACAGAGACCCAATTGAAAAATCAGCAACTACTAAGACGACAGGTGGATAAATCCATAAAGATGGGAAGAAACCAGCAAAAAGGAGGAAAACACCAAACCAAAACACCTCACCTCCTACAAAGGACCAAAACTCCTCACCAGCAAGGAACAAAGCTGGACGGAGAATGAGTGTGACAAAATGACGGAATCAGACTTCAGAAAGTGGATAATGAGAAACTTCAGTGAGCTAAAAGAACATGTTCTAAATCAGTGCAAAGAAACTAAGAACCTTGAAAAAGATTTGAAAAAGATTCGAGGAATTGATAACAAGAATGGACAACTTAGAGAGGAATATGAATGAATTGAAGGAGCTGAAAACACAACACGAGAACTTCGAAGCATGCACAAGTTTCAACAGCCGAATTGACCAAGCAGAAGAAAGAATATCAGAAGTTGAAGATCAACTCAATGAAATAAAATGAGAAACCAAGATTAAAGAAAAAAGCACAAAAGGAATGAACAAAATCTCCAAGAAATGTGGGACTATGTGAAGAGACCCAACCTACGTTTGATAGGTGTACCAGAATGTGATGAAGAGAATGAATCCAAGCTGGAAAACACTCTTCAGGATATTATCCAGGAAAATTTCCCCAACCTAGCAAGACAGGTCAATACTCAACTCCAGGAAATACAGAGAACACCACAAAGATACTCTGCAAGAAGAGCAACCCCAAGGCACATAATCGTCAGATTCACCAGGGTTGAAATGAAGGAGAAAATACTAAGGGCAGCCAGAGAGAAAGGTCGGGTCACCCACAAAGGGAAGCCCATCAGACTCACAGCAGATCTCTCGCAGAGACTCTACAAGCCAGAAGAGAGTGGGGCCAATATTCAACATCCTTAAAGAAAAGAACTTTCAACCCAGAATTTCATATCCAGCCAAACTGAGCTTCATAAGTGAAGGAAAAATAAAATCCTTCATGAACAAGCAAGTACTCAGAGATTTTGTCACCACTAGGCCTGCTTTACAAGAGCTCCTGAAAGAGGCACTACACAGAAAGAAACAACCAGTACCAGCCATCCTAAAAGCATACCAAATGCTAAAGACCATCAACAAAATGAAGAATCTACATGAACCAATGGGCAAAACAGCCAGCTAGCATCAAAATGGCAGTATCAAATTCACACATAACAATATTAACCCTAAATGTAAATGGGCTAAATGCACCAATCAAAAGACACAGACTGGCAAATTGATAAAAACCAAAACCCATCGGTGTGCTGTATCCAGGAAACCCACCTCACACAAAGATACACAAAGGCTCAAAATAAAGGGATGGAGGAAGATTTACCAAGCAAATGGAGAAAAAAAGCAGGAGTTGCACTCATCTCTGATAAAATAGACTTTAAAGCAACAAAGATCAAAAGGACAAAGAAGGTCATTACATAATGGTAAAAGGATCGATACAACAAGAAGAGCTAACGATTCTAAATATATATGGACCCAATGCAGGAGCACCCAGATATATAAGGCAAGTTCTTAATGACTTACAAAGAGACTTAGACTCCCACACAATAATAGTGGAGACTTTAACACTCCACTGTCAATAGCAGACAGATCAACCAGACAGAAAATTAACAAGGATATCCAGGACTTGAACTCAGACCTGGAACAAGCAAACCTGATAGACATTTACAGAACTCTCCACCCCAAATCCACAGAATATACATTCTTCTCAGCACCACATCACACCTACTCCAAAATTGACCACATAATTGGAAGTAAAGCACCTCAGCAAATGCAAAACAACTGAAATCATAACAAACAGTCTCTCAGACCATAGTGCAACAAGTTGGAACTCAGAATTCAGAAAATAACTCAGAACCGCACAGCTTCATGGAAACTGAACAACTGGCTCTTGAATGTTGATTGATAAACAATGAAATGAAGGCAGAAATAAAGAAGTTCTTTGAAACCAATGAGAATGAAGACACAACATACCAGAATCTCTGGGACACATTTAAAGCAGTCTGTAGAGGAAAATATATAGCAATAAGTGCCCACATGAGAAGAGTGGAGAGATCCAAAATTGACACCCTATCGTCAAAATTGAAAGAGCTAGAGGAGCAAGATCAAAAAGCTCAAAACCTAGCCAAAGACAAGAAATAACTAAGATCAGAGCAGAACTGAAGGAGATAGAGACAAAAAACCCTTCAAAAATCAATAAATCTAAGAGCTGGTTTTTGAAAAGATCAACAAAATAGACAGACCACTAGCCAGACTGATAAAAAGAAAAGAGAGAACAACCAAATAGATGCAATAAAAACGATAAAGGGAAATCACCACAGATTCCACAGAAATTCAAACCATCATCAGAGAATACTACAAACAACTCTATGCACATAAACTAGTAAATCAGGAAGAAATGGATAAATTCCTGACGCCTGTGTCCTCCCAAGCCTAAACCAGGAGGAAGCCAAACTATGAATAGACCAATAACAAGGTCTGAAGTTGAGGCAGCAATTAAGAGCCTACCACACAAAAAAAGCCCAGGTCCAGATGGGTTCACAGCTGAATTCTACCAGACACACAAAGAGGATCTGGTACCATTCCTTCTGAAACTATTCCAAATAATCCAAAAGAGGGAACCCTTCCCAAATCATTTTATGAGACCAACATCATCCTGATACCAAAACCTGGCAGAGACTCAACAAGAAAAGAAAACTTCAGGCCAATATCCATGATGAACATAGATGCAAAATCTTCAATAAAATACTGGCAAACCGATTGCAACAGCACATTAAAAACTTATCCATCATGATCAAGTAGGATTCATCCTGGGATGCAAGGCTGGTTCAACATACGCAAGTCTATAAATGTAATTCACCACATAAACAGAAGCAAAACAAAACCACATGATTATCTCAATTGATGCAGAGAAGGCATTTGACAAAATTCAACAGCCCTTTATGCTAAAACCCTCAATAAACTTGGTATTGATGGAACATATCTCAAAGTAATAAAAGCTATTTATGACAAACCAACAGCCAATATCATACTTAATGGGCAAAACTGGAAGCATTCCCTTTGAAATCTGGCACTAGACAAGGATGCCCTCTCACCACTCCTATTCAACATAGTACTGGAAGTTCTAGCCAGAGCAATCAGGCAAGAAAAAGAAATAAAGGGTATTCAAATAGGAAAGGTGGAAGCCAAATTGTCTCTATTTGCAGACGACATGATAGTATACCTAGAAGACCCCATCACCTCAGCCCAAAAGCTCCTGCAACTGATAAGCAACTTCAGCAAAGTCTCAGGATATAAAATCAATGTTCAAAAATCACAAGCATTCCTATACACCAATAACAGACTTAAAGAGAACCAAATCAAGAACGAACTGCCATTCACAATTGCTACAAAGAAAATAAAATACCTAGGAATACAACTCACAATAAATCCAAGAGCTGGTTTTTGAAAAGATCAACAAAATAGACAGACCACTAGCCAGACTGATAAAAAGAAAAGAGAGAACAACCAAATAGATGCAATAAAAACGATAATGAGGAAATCACCACAGATTCCACAGAAATTCAAACCATCATCAGAGAATACTACAAACAACTCTATGCACATAAACTAGTAAACCAGGAAGAAATGGATAAATTCCTGACGCCTGTGTCCTCCCAAGCCTAAACCAGGAGGAAGCCAAACTATGAATAGACCAATAACAAGGTCTGAAGTTGAGGCAGCAATTAAGAGCCTACCACACAAAAAAAGCCCAGGTCCAGATGGGTTCACAGCTGAATTCTACCAGACACACAAAGAGGATCTGGTACCATTCCTTCTGAAACTATTCCAAATAATCCAAAAGAGGGAACCCTTCCCAAATCATTTTATGAGACCAACATCATCCTGATACCAAAACCTGGCAGAGACTCAACAAGAAAAGAAAACTTCAGGCCAATATCCATGATGAACATAGATGCAAAATCTTCAATAAAATACTGGCAAACCGATTGCAACAGCACATTAAAAACTTATCCATCATGATCAAGTAGGATTCATCCTGGGATGCAAGGCTGGTTCAACATACGCAAGTCTATAAATGTAATTCACCACATAAACAGAAGCAAAACAAAACCACATGATTATCTCAATTGATGCAGAGAAGGCATTTGACAAAATTCAACAGCCCTTTATGCTAAAACCCTCAATAAACTTGGTATTGATGGAACATATCTCAAAGTAATAAAAGCTATTTATGACAAACCAACAGCCAATATCATACTTAATGGGCAAAACTGGAAGCATTCCCTTTGAAATCTGGCACTAGACAAGGATGCCCTCTCTCACCACTCCTATTCAACATAGTACTGGAAGTTCTAGCCAGAGCAATCAGGCAAGAAAAGAAATAAAGGGTATTCAAATAGGAAAGGTGGAAGCCAAATTGTCTCTATTTGCAGACGACATGATAGTATACCTAGAAGACCCCATCACCTCAGCCCAAAAGCTCCTGCAACTGATAAGCAACTTCAGCAAAGTCTCAGGATATAAAATCAATGTGCAAAAATCACAAGCATTCCTATACACCAATAACAGACTTAAAGAGAACCAAATCAAGAACGAACTGCCATTCACAATTGCTACAAAGAAAATAAAATACCTAGGAATACAACTCACAAGGAATGTAAGGACCTCTTTAAGGAAAACTACAAACCACTGCTCAACGAAATAAGAGAGGACACAAACAGATGGAGAAACATTCCATGTTCGTGGTTAGAAGAATCAATATCGTGAAAATGGCTATACTGCCCAAAGTAATTTACACAATCAATGCTATCCCCATCAAACTACCATTGAATTTCTTCACAGAACTGGAAAACCACCATGAATTTCATATGGAACCAAAAAGAGCCCGCATAGCCAAGTCAATTCTAAGCAAAAGAACACAGCGGAGGCATCACACTACCAGACTTCAAACTATACTACAAGGCTACAGTAATCAAAACAGAATGGTACTGGTATCAAAACAGAGATATAGACCAATGGAACAGAACAGAGGCATCGGAGGCAACACAACATATCTACAACCATATTATCTTTGATAAACCAGACAAAACAAGCAATGGGGAAAGGATTCCTATTTAATAAATGGTGTTGGGAAAACTGGCTAACCATGTGCAGAAAGCAGAAACTGGACCCCTTCCTGACACCGTACACTAAAATTAACTCCAGATGGATTAAATACTTAAACGTAAGACCTGACACCATAAAAACCCTAGAGGAAAATCTAGGCAAATCCATTCAGGACATAGGAGTAGGCAAAGACTTCATGAATAAAACACCAAAAGCATTGGCAACAAAAGCCAAAATAGACAAATGGGACCGAATCAAACTCCACAGCTTTTGCAAGGCAAAAGAAACAGTCACTAGAGTGAATTGGCAACCATCACAATGGAAAAAATCTTTACAGTTTACACATCAGACAAATGGCTGATATCCAGAATTTACAAAGAACTCAAACAGATTTACAGGAAAAAAACAAACAAGCCCATTCAAAAATGGGCAAAGGATATAAACAGACCCTTTACAAAAGAAGACATACATGAGGCCAACAAACATATAAAAAAATGCTCATCATCACTGGTCATTAGAGAGATGCAAATCAAAACCACTTTGTGATACCATCTCACGCCAGTTAGAATGGCGATTATTAAAAAATCTGGAGACAGCAGATGCTGGAGAGAATGTGGAGAAATAGGAACACTCTTACACTGTTGGTGGAAGTGTAAATTAGTTCAACCATTGTGGAAGACAGTGTGGCAATTCCTCAGGTACCTAGAAATACAAATTCCATTTGACCCAGCAATCCCATTACTGTGTATATATCCAAAGGACTTTAAATCGTTCTACTATAAGAACACATGCACACGAATGTTCATTGCAGCACTGTTTACAGTAGCAAAGAACTGGAACCAACCCAAATGCCCATTGGTGATAGACTGGACTGGGAAAATGTGGCACATATACACCATGGAATATTATGCAGCAATCAAAAATGATGAGTTTGTGTCCTTTGTAAGGACATGGATGAATCTGGAGATCATCATTCTCAGCAAACTGACAGAAGAACAGAAAAAGGAATACCGCATATACTCACTCATAGGTGGGTGAGAAAAATGAGAACACATGGACACAGAGAGGCTGTGTACTATACACTGGGTTCTATTGGGGGGAATGTGGGAGGGACATCGGGGGCGGCTGGGAAGTGATAGCCTGGGGATGAATGCCAAGTGTGGGTGAAGGGGAGGCAGGCAGCAAAACAGACTGCCATATGTGTACCTATGCAACTATCTTGCACGTTCTGCACATGTACCCCAAAACTTATAATGCAATAAAAATTAAAAAAAAGAAAAGTATTCATCTGATGTGTTTATGCAGCAGTTTGGAAACTCTTTCTCTAGATAATCTAAAAACTGACATTTCCAGCAAAATACCCACATGTAACAAATAGCAGTAAGACTGCGTCTAAAACACAGAAGAAACTTATCTTTCAAACTGCTCTGCTGTGTGTTCGTTCAACTGAGTTGAATCTATTTTTAGATTCAGGAGTTTGAAACACAATTCTTAAGGCCAGGCGCAATGGCTCAAGCCTGTAATCCCAGTACTTTGGGAGGCTGAGGCAGGTGGATCACGAGGTCAAGAGATCGCAACCACCGTGGTCAACATGGTGAAACCCCATCTCTACTAAAAATACAAAAAATTAGCTCGGCATGGTGGCACATGCCTGTAATCCCAGCTAGTCAGGAGAGTGAGGCAGAATTGCCTGAACCCAGGAGACAGAGGTTGCAGTGAGCCTAGATCGCACCATTGCACTCCAGCCTGGGTAAAAAGAGTGAAACTCCTCCTCAAAAAAAAAAAAAAAAAAGAGAGAAACACGATTCTTGGAAAAGCTGCATTTGGAAATTCCAGAGTGAAAGGGACTATATGCTCTAATGAGAAATAACTGGTTCTAAAAACAAGCTATATAACAGAATAGTCGCCAATGCATTCACTCAACTTACAGAGTTAAACTGATGTGTTTATGCAGCAGTTTAAAAAACGTTTATGTGGAGAATCTAACAACAGACATTTCCAGCAAAATACCTGCATGTATCAAATAGAAGTAAGACTGCATCTAAAACACAGAAGAAACGTATTCTTCAAACTGCTCTGTTGTGTTTTTGTTCAACTAAGTGAGTTGAATCTATCTTCGGATTCACGAGTTAGATACATGTTTCTTCTCAAAGCTGCATTTGGACATTACAGAGTGAGTAGGAGTATATGCTCTAATGAGAAATATCTGGTTCTAAAACAAAAACGGAGCTATCTAACAGAATGGTTGTCAATGTGTGTATTCAACGTACACAGTTAAACTGATATGTTTATGCATCACTTTGGAAACCCTTTCTGTGGAGAATCTAAAAAAAGACATTCCCAGCAAAATACTCGCATGCAACAAATAGCAGTATTGCTGCATCTAAAACAGAGAAGATACGTATCCTTTACACTGCTCTGCTGTGTGTTCATTCAACTAAGTGAGTTGAATCTATCTTTCGATTCAGGAGTTAGAAACACGTTTCTTATAAAAGCTGCATTTGGACATTCTAGAGTGAATGGGGGTAATGGAAAATATCTGGTTCTGTAATGGAAAATATCTGGTTCTAAGATGAAAACGGAGCTCTCTAACAGAATGGTTGTCAATGTGTGCATTCAACTTACAGAGTTAAACTGATGTGTTTATGCAGCAGTTTGGATACACTTTCTGTGGAGAATCTAAAAACAGACATTTCCAGAAAAATAACCGCATGTAACATGGTGTCTAAAACACAGAAGAAACGTATCCTTCAAATTGCTCTGCTGTGTCTTTGTTCAACTAAGTGAGTTGAATCCATGTTCAGATTCAGGATTTAGAAACACAATTCTTGTAAATCCTTCACTTGGACAATCCAGAGTGAATGGAGTATATGCTCTAAAGAGAAATATCTTGTTCTAAAATGAAAACAGAGCTATCTAACACAATTTGTGCTTCCATTTACAGAGTTAAACTGATGTTTTTATGCAGCAGTTTGGAAACCCTTTCTGTGGAGAATCTAAAAGCAGACATTTTCAGCAAAATACCCACATATAACAAATAGCAGTAAGAGTACGTCTAAAACACAGAAGAAACGTATCCTTCAAACTGCTC
Organism: Saguinus midas; assembly: GCA_021498475.1. NCBI lineage: Eukaryota > Metazoa > Chordata > Mammalia > Primates > Cebidae > Saguinus > Saguinus midas. Next base: position 2,676,579 of record CM038405.1, on the reverse strand, counting down.
GGTCATGTGTTCATTCAACTAAGTGAGTTGAATTTATTTTTCAATTCAGGAGTTAGAAACAAGTTTCTTGCAAAAGCTGCGTTTGGACATTTCAGAGTGAATAGGAGTACATTCTGTAATGAGAAATATTTGGTTCTAAAACAAAAATGAAACTATCTGACAGAATGGTTGTTAACGTGGGAATTCAAATTGCAGAGTTAAACTGATGTATTTATGCAGCAGTTTGGGATCCCTTTCTGTCAAGAGCCTAAAAACAGACATTTCCAGCAAAATACCCACATGTAACAAATAGTAGGAAGACTGCATCTAAAACACAGAAGAAACGTATTATTCAAACTGCTCTGCTGTGTTTAAGTTCAACTAAGTGAGTTAAATCTATATTTAAGTTCAGGAGTTAAAATTATGTTTCTTTTTAATGCTGCGTTTTGACATTCCAGAGTGAATGGGAGTATACACTCTAATGAGAAATATCTGGTTTTAAAACGAAAACGGAGCTTTCTAACAGAATGTCTGTCAAACTACATCCAATGTTCAAAGTTAAACTAATGTGTTTAAGATCCAAGATGGCTGATTGCTAACAGCTCGGGATTGTAGCTCTCAGTGACAGCTCAGAAAACGTTGAGGACACCACACTTTCAAACAAATTTTTATCTCTCACAGACCAGAAGATTTCCAGTGGAGGAGCCCGCGGGTCACCAGCGTGACTCTTGTGGCCGGCGCAGCGGTTTTGCCATTGCCTCGGCGTGGCAGCTCTTCATGCACAGTAAACAGGACTGGTTCCCCTACTGACTGGTGTTTGGAGCTCCAGGAAGGCAGAGCCGCTTGTTGCGGACTCAAGAAGGAAGCCAGACCGGAGATTCCCAGGCAGAAGAGCACCATCAATCTTGTTGCTGCTGTTTTGGCTGGCACAGTGGGTTTCTCGGATTCAAGCCCTGGAAATCAATAAACTGGATGTCCACTAAGAAACCTAATTAGAAAGGCGGTAATTTTAAATACAACAAATGGATAAATCCACAATAAAGGGAAAAAACAGCCTAAAAAGGCCGAGAATACCGAAAATCAAAACCCCTCTCCCTCTACAGGGGATTGCAATTCCTCATCAGCGACAGAACAAGCCCTGATGGAAAAGGACTGTGTTCCATTATCTGAAGTAGGCTTCAGAAGGTGGATGATAAGAATTTTTTGGGAATTGAAAGAACTTGTTCTAACCCAATTTAAAGAAACTAAGAACTTTGAACAAAGGTTTGATGAAATGTTAAAAAGAATGGACAATATAGAGAGGAATATAAATGAACTAATGGAGTTGAAAAATACAACACAAGAACTTAGTGAAATATACACAAGTTTGAATAGCCAAATTGATCAAGCAGAAGAAAGGATATCAGAGGTCAAAAACCAATTTAATGAAATAAAACGAGAAGACAAAAAAAGAGAAAAATGGATTAAAAAAAATGAGCAGTCTCCAAGAAATATGGGACAATGTGAAAAGACCTAATCTATGTTTGATAGGTGTACCTGAATGTGATGGAGAGAATGAATACAAGTTGGAAAATACTCTTCAGGATATTATCCAGGAGAATTTTCCCAATCTAGCAAAGCAGGACACTATTCAACCCCAGGTAATACAGAGAACACCACAAAGACATTCCTCAAGAAGAGCAACCACAAGGCACATAATCGTTAGATTCACCAGGGTTGAAATGAAGGAGAAAATACTAAGGGCAGCCAGAGAGAAAGGTCAGGTTACCCACAAAGGGAAGCCTATCAGACTTACAGCAGATCTCTCAGCAGAAACCCTAAAAGCCAGAAGAGAGTGGGGGCCGATATTTAACATCCTCAAAGAACAGAACTTTCAGCCTAGAATTTCATAACCTGCTAAACTAAGCTTCACAATTGAAGAAAAAATAAAATCTTTTATGAACAAGCAAGTACTCCGAGACTTTATTACCACAAGGCCTGCTTTACAAAAACTTATAAAAAAAGCATTATACACAGAAAGGAACAACCAGTAATAGCCTTTCTAAAAATATACCAAAAAGTAAAGAGCATCAGCATAAAGAAGAATTTATATCAAGGAATGGATAAAATAGCCAGTTAACATCAAATGGCAGTAATCCTAAATTTAAATCGACTAAATCCCCCAATCAAAAGATATAGCCAAAATTTAATGGTATACTACATCCAGACCCATTTTATATTCAAAGATACACAAAGACTCAAAACAAAGGGTTGGAGAAAGATTTACCAACCAAATGGAGAGCAAAAATAAATAAATAAACAAAAAGCAGGAGTTGCAATTCTCGCATTTGATAAAAGAGATTTCAAAGCAACAAAGGTACAGTGGTAAAAGGATCAATGCATCCTAACACCCAGATACATAAGACCCATAAAGAGATTTAGACTCAATGAGACAGAAAATTAATAAGGATATCTAGAACTTGAACTCAGATCCACAACAAGTAAACGTAATAAGTACTTATAGAGCTCTCCACTTTAAATACACAAAATATACATTCTCCACTTTAAATACACTAAATATTAACCGGCCAATATTAATACTCATTCATAGAATAAAGCAATATTTCTGTTCTCTCTCCCTCTTTTTTCCTCTCTTTTCCTCTTCTTCTTTCCTTTAAAAAAATAAAAAAAATCCCCCCCAAAAAATAAAATAAAATAAAATAAAATAATGTGTTTATGCAGCTGTTTAGAAAACCTTTCTGTGGAGAATCTAAAAACAGACATTTCTAGCAAATTCCCTCATATAACAAATAGCAGTAAGACTGCATCTAAAACACAAAAGAAACTTATCCTTCAAACTGCTCTGCTGTGTTCGTTCAACTAAGTAAGTTGAATCAGTCTTTAAATTCAGCACTTAGAAACATGTTTCTTGTAAAACCTGCGTTTGGACATTACAGGGTGAATGGGAGTATATGCTGAAATTAGAAATATCTGGTTCTAAAACAAAAACGGAGCTATCTAACAGAACCGTTGTCAATGTGTACATTAAACTTACAGAGTTAAACAGATGTGTTTATGCAGCTGTTTGGAAATGCTTTCTGTGGAGAATCTAAAAACAGACATTTCCAACAAAATACCTACATATAACAAACAGCAGCAAGAGCACATCTAAAACATAAAAGAAACGTATCCTTCAAACTGCTCAGTTATGTGTTCGTTCAACTAAGTGAGTTGAATCTATCTTTTGATTCAGCAGTTAGAAACAAGTTTGTTATAAAAGCTGTGTTTGTACATTCCAGAGTGAATCAGAGTATATGCTGTAATGAGAAATGTCTGATTCTAAAACAAAAAGGGAACTATCTGACAGAATGGTTGTTAACATGGGAATTCAAATTGCAGCGTTAAACTTATATGTTTATGCAGCAGTTTGAAACCCCTTTCTGTCAAGACTCTAAAAACGGACATTACCAGCAAAATACTCGCATGTAACAAATAGCAGTAAGGCTGAGTCTAAAACACAGAAGAAACGTATTCTTCAAATTGCTCTGCTGTGTATTCGTTCAAATAAGTGAGTTGAATCTATCTTAAGATTCAGAAGTTAGAAACACGTTTCTTGTAAAAGCTGCGTATGGACATTTCAGAGTAAATGAGATTATATGCTGTAATGAGAAATATGTTGTTCTAAAACAAAAATGGAGCTAACAGAATGGTTGTCAATGTGTGCATTCAACCAACAGAGATAAAGTGATGTGTTTATGCAGCAGTTTAGATACATTTTTTGTGGAGAATCTAAAGACAGACATTTTCATCAAAATACCCACATAGAACAAATAGCATTAAGACTGCGTCTTAAATACAGAAAAAACGTATCTTTCAAACTGCTCTGTTGTGTGTTCGTTCAAATAAGTGAGTTGAATCTTAAGATTCAGAAGTTAGAAACACGTTTCTTGTAAAAGCTGCATTTGAACATCCCAGAGTGAATGGGAGTATATGCTGTAATGAGAAATATCTGGTTCTAAAACGAAAACAGAGCTACATAACAGAATGGTTGCCAATGCGTTCATTCAACTTACAGAGCTAAATTGATGTGTTTATGCAGCAGTTTGAATAACCTTTCTGTGGAGAATCTAAAAACAGACATTTCCAGCAAAATATCCGCGTATAACAAATAGCAGTAAGACTGAGTCTAAAACACAGAAGAAACGTATTCTTCAAACGTAGTTCCTGTGTGTTCTTTCAACTAAGTGAGTTGACTCTATCTTTATATTCAGGAATTAGAAACACATTTCATGTAAAAGCTGCATTTGGACATACCAGAGTTAATGGGAATATATGCTGTAATGAGAAATATCTGGTTCTAAAACAGATACAAAGCTATCTAAAAGAATGATTGTCAATGTGTGCATTGAACTTTTGAGAGATAAAATGATGTGTTTATGCAGCAGTTTGGAAAACCTTTCTGTGGAGAATCTAAAAACAGACATTTCCAGCAAAATACCCACATATAACAAACAGAAGTAAGACTGCATCTAAAACACAGAAGAAACTTATTCTTCAAACTACTCTACTGTGTGTTCATTCAACTAAGTAAGTTGAATAAATCTTTAAATTTATCACTTAGAAACATGTTTCTTGTAAAAGTTGCATTTGGGCATTCCAGAGTGAATGGGATTATATACTGTAATGAGAAATATGTGGTTCTAAAATGAAAATGGAGCTTTCTAACAGAATGGTTGTCAATATGTGCATTTAATTTACAGAGATAAACTGATGTGTTTATACAGCAGTTTGGAAACAATTTCTGTGGAGAATCTAAAATCATACATTTCCAGCAAAATACCCGCATATATCAAATATCATTAAGAGTGCGTCTAAAACACAGAAATAACATATCTTTCAAAGTGCTCTGCTGTGCGTTTATTCAGCTAAGTGTGTTGAATCAGTCTTTAGATTCAGGAGTTAGAAACACGTTTCTAGTAAAAGTTGCATTTGGGCATTCCAGAGTGAATGGGATTATATACTGTAATGAGAAATATGTGGTTCTAAAATGAAAATGGAGCTTTCTAACAGAATGGTTGTCAATGTGTGCATTCAACTTACAGAGTTAAACTCATGTGTTTATGCAGCAGTTTGGAAACAATTTCTGTGGAGAATCTAAAATCATACATTTCCAGCAAAATATCCGCGTATAACAAATAGCAGTAAGACTGAGTCTAAAACACAGAAGAAACGTATTCTTCAAACGTAGTTCCTGTGTGTTCTTTCAACTAAGTGAGTTGACTCTATCTTTATATTCAGGAATTAGAAACACATTTCATGTAAAAGCTGCATTTGGACATACCAGAGTTAATGGAATATATGCTGTAATGAGAAATATCTGGTTCTAAAACAGATACAAAGCTATCTAAAAGAATGATTGTCAATGTGCATTGAACTTTGAGAGATAAATGATGTGTTTATGCAGCAGTTTGGAAAACCTTTCTGTGGAGAATCTAAAACAGACATTTCCAGCAAAATACCCACATATAACAAACAGAAGTAAGACTGCATCTAAAACACAGAAGAAACTTATTCTTCAAACTACTCTACTGTGTGTTCATTCAACTAAGTGAGTTGAATCTATGTTTAGATTCAGGAGTTAGAAACACGTTTCTAGTAAAAGCTGCATTTGGATATTCCAGAGTGAATGGGATTATATACTGTAATGAGAAATATCTGGTTCTAAAACCAAAACGGAGCTATCTAACAGAATGGTTGTCAATGTGTGCATTCAACTTACAGAGTTAAACTGATGTGTTTATACAGCAGTTTGGAAACGCTTTCTGTGGAGAATCTAAAACAGACATTTCCAGCAAAATACCCGCATATATCAAATATCATTAAGAGTGCGTCTAAAACACAGAAGAAACGTATCCTTCAAACTGCTCTGCTGTGCGTTTGTTCAACTAAGTGAGTTACATCTATGTTTAGATTCAGGAGTTAGAAACACGTTTCTAGTAAAAGCTGCGTTTGGATATTCCTGAGTGAATGGGAGTACAGGCTGTAATGAGAAATATCTGGTTCTAAAACCAAAACGGAGCTATCTAACAGAATCGTTGTCAATGTGTGCATCCAACTTACAGAGTTAAACTGATGTGTTTATGCAGCAGTTTGGAAACCCTTTCTGTGAAGAATCTAAAAACAGATATTTCCAGCAAAATTCCTGCATATAATGAATATCAGGAAGACTGCATCTAAAACACAGAAGAAATATATTCTTAAAACTGCTCTGCAGTGTGTTTGTTCAACTAAGTGAGTTGAATCTATTTTTAGATTCAGAAGTAAGCAACACTTTTGTTGTAAAAGCTGCTTTGGACATTAAAGAGTGAATGGGAGTATATGCTGTAATAAGAAATATGTGGTACTAAAATGAAAATGGAGCTATCTAAAAGAATGGTTGTCAATGTGTGCATTCAACATACAGAGTTAAAGTGATGGGTTTATGCAGCAGTTTGAAAACTGTCTGTGGGGAATCTAAAAAGAGACATTTCAAGCAAAATACCCGCATTCAACAAATAGCAGGAAGACTGCATCTATAACACAGAAGAAACCTATCCTTCAAACTGCTTCGTTGTGTGTTCGTTCAAATAAGTGAGTTGAATCTATCTTTAGATTCAGGAGTTAGAAACACGTTTCTAGTAAAAGCTGCGTTTGGATATTCCTGAGTGAATGGGAGTATATGCTGTAATGAGAAATATCTGGTTCTAAAACCAAAACGGAGCTATCTAACAGAATGGTTGTCAATGTGTGCATTCAACTTACAGAGTTAAGCTCATGTGTTTATGCAGCAGTTTGGAAACCCTTTCTGTGAAGAATCTAAAACAGATATTTCCAGCAAAATTCCCGCATATAATGAATATCAGGAAGACTGCATCTAAAACACAGAAGAAATATATTCTTAAAACTGCTCTGCAGTGTGTTTGTTCAACTAAGTGAGTTGAATCTATTTTTAGATTCAGAAGTAAGCAACACTTTTGTTGTAAAAGCTGCTTTGGACATTAAAGAGTGAATGGGAGTATATGCTGTAATGAGAAATATCTGGTTCTAAAATGAAAATGGAGCTATCTAACAGAATGGTTGTCAATGTGTGCATTCAACTTACAGAGTTAAACTGATGTGTTTATGCAGCAGTTTGAAAACTGTCTGTGGGGAATCTAAAAGAGACATTTCAAGCAAAATACCCGCATTCAACAAATAGCAGGAAGACTGCATCTATAACACAGAAGAAACCTATCCTTCAAACTGCTTCGTTGTGTGTTCGTTCAAATAAGTGAGTTGAATCTATGTTTACCTTCAGGAGTTAGAAACACGTTTCTTGTGAACTCTGCATTTGGACATTCCAGAGTGAATGAAAGTATATGGTGTAATGAGAAATATCTGGTTCTAAAATGGTTATGGAGCTATATAAAAGAATGGTTGCCAATGTGTGCATTGGCAACATACAGAGTTAAACTAATGTGTCTATGCAGCAGTTTGGAAACCCTTTCTGTGGAGAATTTAAAAGAAGACAATTCCAGCAAAATACCCGCACATAATAAATAGCAGTAAGACTGCATCTAAAGGAAAGAAGAAATGTATCCTTCAAACTGCTCTGCTGTGCGTTTGTTCAACTAAGTGAGTTGAATCTATTTTTAGATTCAGGAGTTAGAAAGACGTTTTTTGTAAAAGCTGCGTTTGGATATTCCAGAGTGAATGTGAGTATACGTTGTAATGAGAAATAGTTGGTTCTAAAAAGAAAACGGTGCTATTTAACAGAATGGCTGTCAAGATGTCAAAGCCTTGCCTTGCTTTGCCTTGCTGTGCCTGGATTTGCCTTGTCTGCAATTGCCTGGCCTAGCCTTGCCTGGAATTTACTTGCCTGGAATTGCCTTGCATTGAATTGCCTTGCCTTGCCTTGCCTTGCCTTGCCTGGAATTGCCTTGAGTTGCCTTTCCTTCCTTTGTCTGGAATTGCCTTGCCTTACCTTGCCTAGAGTTGCCTTGCCTGGCATTGCCTTGCTTTTCTTTGCATGGAATTGCTTTCATTGCCATACCTAAAATTGCCTTGCCCAGAATTGCCTTGTCTTGCCTTTCCTTGCTTTGCCTGAAATTGCCTTTCTTGGAATTGATTTGGCTTCCCTTGCCTTGCCTTGCCTGGAGTTGTCTTGCCTTTCTAAATCTGAATTTGCCTTGCGTGGAATTGCCTTGTCTTGACTTGACTTGCCTTGCCTGGGATTGCATTTCTTGCAATGATTTAGCCTGGAATTGCCTTGCCTTGCCTTTTCTTGCGTGGAATTTTCTTGCCTGGGTTTACCTTGTCTTGCCTTGCCTTGCCTTGCCCTGCCTTGACTAGAATTGCCTTGCCTGAAATTGCCTTTCCTTTTCTTGCGTTGCCTGGAATTGTCTTGCCTGAAATTACCTTGCATTGCCTGAAATATTCTTGTGTTGCCTTGCTTTGCCTAGCCTGGAATTGCCCTGCCCAGAATGGCCTTGCCTTGGCTTGGCTTGCCTTACCTTGCCTGGGATTGCCTTGCCTAGAATTGCCTTGCCCTGCCCTGCCTGATATTGCCCTGCCTTGCCTGAAATTGCCCTAATTGGAATTGCACTGCCTTCCCTTGCCTGAAATTGCCTTGCCTTATCTTGCCTGAAATTGACTTTTTCATATTTGCTTTGCATTGCCTTGCCTTTTCTTACATGGAATTGCCTTTCCTGGAATTGTCTTGCCTGAAATTACCTTGCCTTACCTTGCATTGCCTGAAATTGCCTAGCCTGGAATTGCCTTGCCTTCTTGTGCCTAGAATTTTCTAGCCTGGAATTGCCTTCTTTTCATTGCCTGGTATTGCCTTGCATTGTCTTTTTTTTTGCTTTGAAACTACCTTGCCTGGAATTTCCTTCTCTTGCCTCTAATTCTTGGTGTTGCCTTGCTTTGCGTAGTCTGGAATTGTGTTGCCTTGGCTTGCCTTGCCTTTCCTGGAATTTCTATGCCTAGAATTGTTTTGCCTTGCCTTCCCTGGAGTTTCCCTGCCTTGAATTTCCCTGTCTTGTCTTACCTAGAATTGCCTTGCTTTGCCTTGCCTTGCCTTGCCATACCTAAAATTGCCTTCCCTAAACTTTCCTTGTCTTGCTTTGCTTTGCCTTGCCTGGAATTGCCTTTCTTGCAATTGCCTAGCCTGGAATTGCCTTGCCTTCCCTTTTCTTGCCTGAAATTACCTTGCATTGCCTGAAATATTCTTGTGTTGCCTTGCTTTGCCTTGCCTTGCCTTCTTGTGCCTAGAATTTTCTAGCCTGGAATTGCCTTTCCTCACCTTGTTTTGCCTTGCCTTCCTGGAATTTCTATGCCTAGAATTGTTTTGCCTTGCCTGAAATAGCCTTGCCTTGCTTTGCCTTGCCTGGAATTACCTTGCCTAGAATTACTTTGCCTTGCCTTGTCTGGAATTGCCTAGCCTGGAATTGCCTTTCCTCACCTTGTTTTGCCTTGCCTTGCCTGAAATAGCCTTGCCTTGCTTTTTGTTGTTGTGTCTGGATTTGCCTTGTCTGATATTGTTTTGCCTTGCCTTGCCTAGAATTGCCTTGAGTTGCTTTTCCTTGCTTTGCCTGTAATTGCCTTGCCTTGCCTTATCAGGAGTTGCCTTGTCTGTCATTGCTTTGCCTGGAATTGACTTGCATGGAATTGCCTTGCATTACCTGAAATGTTCTTGCATTAATTTCCTTTGCCTAACCTGGAATTTCCCTGCCTGGAATTGCCTTCCTTGGCTTGCCTTGCCTTTCCTGGAATTGCCTTGCCTGTAATTGCCTTGCCTGGAGTAGACTTTCTGAAAATTGCCTTGCATTGCCTTGCCTTTCCTAACATGGGATTGCCTTGCCTGGAATTGTCTTGCTTGGAATAGCCTTGCCTTACTTTGCATTGCCTTGCATTGCCTGGAATTGTCTACCTTGGAATTGCCTTGCCTTGCCTTGCCTGGAATTGCTTTCCCTTGCTTGGAATTTCTTTGCATTGCCTTGCCTAGTCTGGAATGGCCCTTCCTGGAATTCCGTTGCCTTGGCTTGCCTTGCCTAGCCTGGAATTTTCATGCCTGAAATTCCCTTGCCTTGCCTTGCCTGGAGTTGCCCTGCCTTGCCTTGCCTGGAATTTCCCTGCCTGGAATTGCTCTGCATTGCCTTACCTTGCCTGGAATAGCCTTGTCTTGCTTTTTCTTTGTTGTGTCTGGATTTTCCTTGTCTGATATTGTTTTGCCTTGCCTTGCCTGGAATTGCCTTGAGTTGCTTTTACTTGCTTGGCCCGAAATTGCCTTGCATTGCCTTACTTGGAGTTGCCTTGCCCACAATTGCCTTGCCTTGTCTTTCTTTGCCTTGAGTTGTCTTTCCTTGCTTTGCCTAAAATTGCCTTGCCTTGCCTTACCTGGAGTTGCTTTGCCTGCAATTGCCTTGCCTTGTCTTCTCTGGAATTGACTTGTTTTGCCTTGCCTTGCCTTGCCTGGAATTGAACAGTCTGGAATTGCCTTGCCTTGCCATACCTGAAATTGCCTTGCCTGGAATTGCTTTGTCTTTCCTTGCCTTGCCTGCAATTGCCTTTCTTGCCATTGCCCATCCTGGAATTGCCTTGCCTTTTCTTTCCTGGAATTGTCTTGCCTGGATTTGCCTTGTCTAGAGTTGCCTTTCCTGGAATTTTCTTTCCTGTAATTGCTTTGCCTGGAATTGACTTGCATGGAATTGCCTTGCCTTGCCTGGAATGTTTTTGCATTGCTTTTCTTTGCCTAGCCAGAAATTGCCCTGCCTGGAATTGCCTTCCTTGGCTTGCCTTGCCTTGCCTGGAATTGCCTTTTCTAGAATTGCCTTGCCTGGCCTTGCTCGGAATTTCCCTGCCTGGAATTGCCCTGCCTTGCCTGAATTTGTTCTGTCTGAAATTGCACTGCCTTGCCTGGAATTGCCGTACCTTGCATTGACTGGAATTGACTTTCTCAAATTTCTTTGCATTGCCTTGCCTTTCTTTACATGGAATTGCCTTGCCTGGAATTGACTTGCATGGAATTGCCTTGCCTTGCCTGGAATTGACTTGTTTTGCCTTGCCTGGAATTTCCCTGCCTGAATTGCCTTGCTTTGCCTTGCCTTGTCTGGAATTGCCTAGCCTGGAATTGCCTTGCCTTGCCTAGAATTGCCTTGCTTTGCCTTGCCTTGCCTTTCCTGGAATTGCCTTGCCTTGCCTTGCCTTTCCTGGAATTGTCTTGCCTGGATTTGCCTTGTCTAGAGTTGCCTTCCTGAATTTTCTTCCTGTAATTGCTTTGCCTGGAATTGACTTGCATGGAATTGCCTTGCCTTGCCTGGAATGTTTTGCATTGCTTTTCTTTGCCTAGCCAGAAATTGCCCTGCCTGGAATTGCCTTCCTTGGCTTGCCTTGCCTTGCCTGGAATTGCCTTTTCTAGAATTGCCTTGCCTGGCCTTGCTCGGAATTTCCCTGCCTGAACTGCCCTGCCTTGCCTGAATTTGTTCTGTCTGAAATTGCACTGCCTTGCCTGGAATTGCCGTACCTTGCATTGACTGGAATTGACTTTCTCAAATTTGCCTTGCATTGCCTTGCCTTTCTTTACATGGAATTGCCTTGCTGGAAATAGTTTTGCATGGTATTGCCTTGCCTTACCTTGAGTTGTTTGGAATTTCCTAGCTTGGAATTGCCTTGTTTTGCCTTGCATAGAATTGCCTAGCCTGGAATTGCCTTCCCTCGCCTTGCTTTGCCTTGCCTTGCATTTCCTGGAATTGCATTGTCTTGCCTTTACTTGCCTGAAATTTCTTTGCCTGGATTTGCCTTGCCTTGCCTTGCCCTGCCTTTATTTGCCTTGCTTTGCCTATAATTGCCTTGCCTTGCTTTTCCCAGAATTGTCCTGCCTGGAATTGCCCTGCCTTGCCTTGCCTAAAATTACCCTGCCTGGAATTGCACTGCCTTGCCTTGCCTTGTCTTGAATTACTTTGTTTTGGATTGCTTGGAATTGACTTTCTTAAAATTGCCTTGAATTGTCTTGCCTTTCCTTACATGAGGTTGCCTTGCCTGGAATTGTCTTACCTGGAATTGCCTTGCCTAGCCCGGAATTGTCTTGTCTTGCCGTGCCTTGAATTGACTAGCCTGAAATTTCCTTTCCTTGCCTTGCCTTGACTTGCATTGCATTGCATTGCCTGGGATTGCCTTGCCTTGTCTTTCATTGCCAGAAATTGCCTTGCCTGGAATTGACTTTCCTTGATTGGAATTTCTTTGTGTTGCCTTGCCTTGCCTAGTTTGGAATTGCCCTGCCTGGAATTGTGTTGTCTTGGCTAGTCTTGTCTTGCCTGGAAGTCCCATGCCTAGAATTGCCTTGCTTTGTCTTGCCTAAAATTACCCTGACTGGAATTGCACTTCCTTGCCTTGTCTTGCGTGGAATTGCCTTACCTGGAATTGACTTTCCCAAAATTTCATTGCATTGCCTTGCCTTTCTTTACATGGAATTGCCTTGCTGGAAATAGTTTTGCATGGTATTGCCTTGCCTTACCTTGAGTTGTTTGGAATTTCCTAGCTTGAATTGCCTTGTTTTGCCTTGCCTGGAATTGCCTAGCCTGAAATTGCCTTGCCTTGCCTTGCTTTGCCTTGCCTTGCATTTCCTGGAATTGCATTGTCTTGCCTTTACTTGCCTGAAATTTCTTTGCCTGGATTTGCCTTGCCTTGCCTTGCCCTGCCTTTATTTGCCTTGCTTTGCCTATAATTGCCTTGCCTTGCTTTTCCCAGAATTGTCCTGCCTGGAATTGCCTTGCCTTGCCTTGCTTGCCTGGAATTGCCTGCCTGGAATTGCCTGCCTTGCCTTGTCTTGAATTACTTTGTTTTGGATTGCTTGAATTGACTTTCTTAAAATTGCCTTGAATTGTCTTGCCTTTCCTTACATGAGGTTGCCTTGCCTGGAATTGTCTTACCTGGAATTGCCTTGCCTAGCCCGGAATTGTCTTGTCTTGCCGTGCCTTGAATTGACTAGCCTGAAATTTCCTTTCCTTGCCTTGCCTTGACTTGCATTGCATTGCATTGCCTGGGATTGCCTTGCCTTGTCTTTCATTGCCAGAAATTGCCTTGCCTGGAATTGACTTTCCTTGATTGGAATTTCTTTGTGTTGCCTTTCCTTGCCTAGTTTGGAATTGCCCTGCCTGGAATTGTGTTGTCTTGGCTAGTCTTGTCTTGCCTGGAAGTCCCATGCCTAGAATTGCCTTGCTTTGTCTTGCCTAAAATTACCCTGACTGGAATTGCACTTCCTTGCCTTGTCTTGCGTGGAATTGCCTTACCTGGAATTGACTTTCCCAAAATTTCATTGCATTGCCTTGCCTTTTCTAACATGGAATTGCCTTGCCTGAAATTTTTTTGCCTGGAATGGCCTTGCTTTACCTTGCATTGCCTTTTATTGCCTGGAATTACCTAGCCTGGAATTGCCTTGCTTTGCCTTGCCTGGAATTGACTTTCCCAGAATTGCATTTCATTGCCTTGCCTTTCCTTACATGGGATTGCCTTGCTTGGAATTGCATGGCCTGAAATTGCCTTGCCTTGCCTTACCTTGAATTGCCTTTCCTGGAATTGCTTTACCGTACTTTGTTTTCCCTTGCCTTGGCTGCAATTTCCTTTCATGCATTTGCCTTCCAGGAATTGCCTTGCAATGTCGGGCCTTGCCTTGCCTTGCCTTGCCTAAAATTGCCTTGCCTGGAATTGCCTTACCTAGAATTGCATTGTCTTTTCTTACTTTTCCTTGCCTCGAATTGTTTTGCCTTGCCTTGCCTTGCCTGAAATTTCCTTGCTTTGAATTGCCATCCTTTTCTTGTCTTGCATTGCCTGGAATTGCCTTACCCGAAATTGTCTTGCCTTGCCAGGACTTTCCTTGGCTGGAATTGCCTTGCCATTTTTGTCTTGTCTTGCTTGGAATTGCCTTGCCTGGAATTTCCTTGCCTTGCTTACCTTGTCTTGCCTTGACTCGCCTTTTCTGAAATTGCTGTGTCCAGAATTGCGTTGCCTGGCTTGCTTGGAATTGCCTTGCCTTGCCTTTTCTGAAATTGTTTTGCATGGAATTGCCTTGCCTAGAATTGACTTTCCTTGGCTTGCTTTGCCTCTCCTGGAATATCCTTGTCTGGAATTGCCTTGCCATGGCTTGCTTTGCCTTGCCTGGAATTGCCTTGCCTAGAATTGTGTTGCCTTTTTTTACCCTGAATTCCCCTGCCTAATATTTCTCTACCTTGACTTGCCTTGCCTAAAATTGCTTTGCCTGAAATTTCACTGCCTTGTATTTTCTTGACTGGAATTGCCTTGCCTTGCTTTGCCTAAAATTGACTTTCTCAGAATTGTCTTGCATTAACTTGCCTTGCCTTTTCTTGCATGGGATTGCCTTGCCTGGAATTGTCTTGACTGAAATTGCCTTGCCTTGGCTTGTGTTGCCTGGAATTGCCTAGCCTGAAATTGCCTTGGATTGCCTTGCCTTGCCTTGTCTGGAATTACCTTGCCTAAAATTGCATTGCTTTGCTTTATCTGGAATTGCCCTGCATTGAATTGCCCTGCATTGCCTGGAATTGCTTTGCCCTTCCTTGTCTTGCCATGCTGTGTCTGGGTTTGCCTTGTCTGGAATTTTTTGCCTTGCCTTGCCTTGTCTTGCCTGGAATTGACTTGCCCAGAATTGCCTAGCATTGCCTTGTTTTGCCTTGTATGGAATTGCCTTTTCTTTCCTTGGCTTTATTGTTTTGCCTGGAGTTGCCTTGCCTTGCCTTGTCTTGTCTTGCCTTACCTTGTATGGAATTGCCTTGTCTTGCCTTGGCTTTAACTGTCTTGCCTTGTCTTGCCTTGAATTTCTTTGCCTTGCCTGCCTTGTCTGGAGTTGCCTTGAGTTGTCTTGCCTTGCCTTGCCTGGAATTGCCTTGCTTTGCCTTGCCTGAGATTGCCTGGCCATGACTTCTCTTTTCTTTTCTTGCTTGGAATTGCCTTTCCTGGAAGTGCCTTGCCTTGTCTGAAATTGTCTTTCCTCATTTTACCTTGCCTTGCAATGCTTTTCCTGGAATTTTCTTGTCTTTCCTTGTCTTTTTTGGCCCAGAATTATCTTGCCTGGAATTTCCTTGCCTCTAGTTAACTTGCCTTTCCTTCTTTTGCCTTGCCTGGAATTGCATGGCTCAGAATTGCCTTGCCTTGCCTTACTTGGAATTGTCTTTTCTGGAATTGCATGGCCTCAAATTGCCTTTCCTGCAATTTTCTTTCTGAAATTAGTTTGCCATGCTTTTTCTTGCCTTGCCTTGCCTTACCTTGTTTAAAATTGCCTTTCTTGGAATTGCCTTGTCTAGAATTGCATTGCCTTTTCTTACTTTCCTTGCTGGAACTGCTTGCCTTTTCTGGATTTGCCTTGTCTGAAATTGCTTTGCCTTGCCTTGTCATATCTTGCCTGGAATTGACTTGCCCTGAATTGCCTAGCATGGCCTTTCCGTTGCCTGCCTTGCCTAGAATTGCCTTGATTTTTCTTTCCTTGCCTTGTTTGGAATTGCCTTGCCTGGAATAGCCTGGCTTTGTCTTGCCTTGTCTTGCCTGAATTGCCTTTCCTGGAAGTGCCTTGCCTTGTCTGAAATTGTCTTTCCTCATTTTACCTTGCCTGCAATGTTTTTCCTGAATTTTCTTGTCTCTTCCTTGTCTTTTTGGCCCAGAATTATCTTGCCTGGAATTTCCTTGCCTCTAGTTAACTTGCCTTTCCTTCTTTTGCCTTGCCTGGAATTGCATGGCTCAGAATTGCCTTGCCTTGCCTTACTTGGAATTGTCTTTTCTGGAATTGCATGGCCTCAAATTGCCTTTCCTGCAATTTTCTTTCTGAAATTAGTTTGCCATGCTTTTTCTTGCCTTGCCTTGCCTTACCTTGTTTAAAATTGCCTTTCTTGGAATTGCCTTGTCTAGAATTGCATTGCCTTTTCTTACTTTCCTTGCTGGAATTGCCTTGCCTTTTCTGGATTTGCCTTGTCTGAAATTGCTTTGCCTTGCCTTGTCATATCTTGCCTGGAATTGACTTGCCCTGAATTGCCTAGCATGGCCTTTCCGTTGCCTGCCTTGCCTAGAATTGCCTTGATTTTTCTTTCCTTGCCTTGTTTGGAATTGCCTTGCCTGGAATAGCCTGGCTTTGTCTTGCCTTGTCTTGCCTGGAATTGCCTTGCTTGGAATTGTCTTGCCTTGCCTAAAATTGCCTTACTTCGATTGAACTTGCCTTGCTGTGACATTCCTGTAATTTTCTTGTCTTGCCCTGTCTTTCCTTGCCTAGAATTGCCTTGCATGGAATTTCCTTGCCTCGAAATACCTTGCTTTTTTTTCCTTGCCTTGCCTGCAATTGACTTGCCTAGAATTGTCTTGCTTTGCCTTGCCTGAAATTGCATGGTCTGGAATTGCCTTGCCTTGCCTTACCTAGAATTGCCTTTCCCGGAATGGCCTTTCCCTGCCTTGTCTTGCCTTGACTTGGCTGCAATTTCCTTTCCTGCAATTGCCTTCAAGGAATTGCTTTGCCATGCCTTTCCTTGCCTTGCCTTTCCTTGCCTTGCCTTGCCTTGCCTTGCCTTGCCTTAAATTGCCTTGCCTGGAATTGCCTTCAGTTAAATTTCATTGCCTTTTCTTACCTTACCTTGCCTGAAATTGTTTTGTCTTGCCTTGCCTGGAATTCCTTTGCCTGGAATTGCCCTCCTTTTATTGTCTCTCCTTGCCTGGAATTGCCTTGCATGGAATTGCATTGCCTTACCTGGAATTTTCTTAGCTGGAGTTGCCTTGCCTTTTTTTGCCTTGCCTTGCCTGAAATTGCCTTACCTGGAATTGCCTTGCATGGATTTGCCTCGCCTTGCCTGGAATTGTCTTGCCTTTCCTTGCCTGGAATTTCTTTGCTTGCCTGGCATTTTTTTACTTACCTTGCCTGGTCTTGCCTGGAATTGCCTTGTCTGGAATTGCCTTTTCTTGCCTTTTTGCCTTATTGCCTTAAAATTGTGCCCAGAATTGTCTTCCTGCCTTGCCTTCTGAAATTGCCTTGCCTGCCTTTAAAATGTCTTCATGGAATGTGTGCCTCTTGCCTGAATGAATTGCCTTCCTTTGTCTTGCCTTGCCTGGAACTGTTTTGCAAAATTGCCTTTTTACTTGTCTGCCAAAATTTCATTTTGCCTTGCCTTGCTTGCCATGAATTGCCTGAATGTTCTGCCTTGAAATCTTGCCTTCTGGATTTGCCTTGTCTTTACTTGCTGAATTGCCTTGCTTGCCTTGCCTGAATTGACGTTTTCAAATTGCCTTTTATTACCTTGCCTTCCTTGCTGGGATTGCCTTGCCTGGAATTGCCTTGTTTGCCTGGAATTGCCTTGCCTTGCCTTGCCTGAATTGTCTTTTGAAATGCTTTGTTTTGCCTGGAATTTCTTTGTGATGCCTTGTCTTGTTTAGTCTGGTATTTCCCTGCCTGGAGTTGCACTGCCTTGTTTGAAATTCCTTGCCTGAATTCCTTTTGCCCTGCCTGGAATTGTTCTTCTGCCTTGCCTGAATTCTCCTTGAATTGTCCTGCATTGCTTTGCCTTGCCTGAAATTGCCTTGCCTTGCCTTGCCGTGTCTGTATTTGTCTTATGTAAAATTCATTTGCTTTGCCTTGCCTTGCCTTGTCTGGAAATCGCTTGCCCAGAATTGCCTAGTATTGCCTTGCCTTCCCTTGCATGGAATAGCCTTGCCTTGTTTTGGCTTTAATTGTCTTGCCTGGAATTGACTCGTCTTGTCTTGACTTGCTTTGCCTTGCCTGCCTTGCCTGGAATTGCCTTGAGTTGGCTTGCCTTGCCTTGCCTGAAATTTTCTTGCCTTGACTTGACTGAAATTGCCTTGCCTGACATTGCCTGGCCATGCCTTGTCTTCCATTGCCATGCTTGGAATTGCCTTGCCTGAAATTGCCTTGTCTTGCCTCAAATTTTTTCCCTCGATTTTCTTTGCATAGAATTGCGTTTCCTCGAGTTATCTTGCCTTGTCTTCCCTTGCTTTGCCTGTAATTGCATGGCCTAGAATCGCCTTGCCTTGCCTTACCTGGAATTGTCTTTCCTTGAATTGCCTTTCCCCTTCCATGCCTTGACTTGCCTTGGCTACAATTGCCTTTTCTGCAATTATCTTCCAAAAATTGCTTTGCCATACCCTGCCTTGCCTTTTCTTGCCTTGTCTTGTCTAAAAGTGCCTTTTCTGGAATTGCCTGGCCTAGAATTGCATTGCCTTTTCTTACCTTGCCTTGCCTGAAATTTCCTTGCCTTGCCTTGTTTGTATTTTTCTTGTCTAGAATTGTTTTGCCTTGCCTTGACTTGCCTTGACTGAAATTGACTTGCCTGAAGTTGCCTAGCATTGCCTTACCTTGCCTTGACTTTATTTGTCTTGCCTGAAATTGCCTTGCCTTGACTTGCCTTGACTTGAATTGCCTTGAATTGCTTTACGTTGCCTGCCTTGCCTGGAATTGCCTTGAGTTTCCTTTCCTTGCCTTGTTTAGAATTGTCTTGCCTGAAAATTCCTGGCCATGCCTTGTCTTCTTTTGCCTTGCTTCGAATTGCCTTACCTAGAAAATCCTTACCTTGAATGAAATACCCTTGTTTTGATTTACCTCGGCTTGCCATGCCTTGCCTGGAATTGACTTGTCTTGCCTTGTTTTTCCTTGCCTAGAATTACCTTGCCTGAATTGTCTTGCATGGAATTGACTTGCCTCGAAATTCCTTGCCTTTCCTTCCCTTACCTTGCCTGCAATTGACTTGCCTGGAATTGCCTTGTCTTGCCTTGCCTTGCCTTGGATTTCATGGTCTGGAATTGCCTTGCCTTGCCTTACCTGAAATTGTCTTTCCTGGAATTGCCTTTTCCTGCTGTCTTGCCTTGCCTTGGCTGCAATAGCCTTTTCTGCAATTGCCTTCCAGGAATTGCTTTGCCATGCCATGCCTTGCCTTGCCTTGCATTGCCTTGCCTTATCTGGAATTTCCATGCACAGAATTGCCTTGCCTTGCCTTCCCTTGCCTTTCCTGGAATTGTCTTGCTATGCCTTGCTTTTTGTGAAATTGTCTTCCACAGAATTGCCTTGCCTGAAATTGCATTGCCTGAAACTGCCTTGACTTGCTTTGCTTGCCTTTCCTGGAATTACCTTGTTTGGAATTGCCTTGCCTGGATTTGCCTTGCTTTGCCTTGCCTGAAATTGTCTTGCCTGAAATAGACTTTCCTTACATTGCCTTGTCTTGCTTTGCCTGGTATTGCCTTCCCATGCCTTGCCTTGCCTTGCCTGAAAATGTCTTGAGTTGCCTTTATTTGCCTTGCCTGGAATATCCTTGCCTGGAATTGCCTCACCTGCCTTGCCTTGCGTTGCCTTCCCTTGCCTAAAACTGCTGTGCCTAAAATGAAATTGCCTTGCCTTACCTGGCATCGCCTGAATTTGCCTTGCCTGAAATTGCCTTGTCTTGTCTTGCCTGGAGTTGTGTTGCCTAGAATTGCCTTACCTTCCTTGTCTTGTCTTTTCTGGAATTTTCTTGCATAAAATTGCCTTGTCATGCCTTGCCTTGCCTTGCCTGGAATTGCCTTGACTAAAATTTCCTTGCCTTTTCCTCCCTGGAATAGTCTTGCCTGGAATTGCCTTGTCTTGCCTTGCCTTAACTGGAATTGCCTTGTTTCGAATTAACATGTCCTGTTTTCTATCTCCTGGATTTGCCTAGCCTATAATTGCCTTGCATTGTCTTGTCTGGAATTGCCCTGCCTGGAACTTCCCTGCCTTGCTTGCCTTGCCTGAAATTGCCCTGTCTTGCCTTGTCTTGTCTTGAATTGTCTTGCCTTGCTTTGCCTTGCTGTGCCTGGATTTGCCTTTCCTGCAACTGCCTGCCCAAGCCTTGCCTGGAATTTACTTGCCTGAAATTGCCTTGCATTGACTTGACTCACCAGAAATTTTCTTGCCTGGAATTGCCTTCTCTTGCCATGCCATATCTTGCCTTGCCTGAAATTGCCTTGACTTGCCTTGCCTTGCATGGAATTGCCTTGCCTTGCCTGGAATTCCCTGCCTTGCGTTGCCTGGAATTGAATTCCCTGGAATTGCCTTGCCTTGCCATACCTGAAATTGCCTTGCATGGAATTGACTTGTCTTGCCTTGCCTTGCCTGGAGTTACCTTTTCTTAAATTTTCTAGCTTGGAATGTTCTTGCCTTTTCTTTTCTTGCCTGGAAATGCTTTGTGTGGATGTGCCTAGTCTTGCCTTGCCTTTCCTTGCCGTGCCTTGCATTGCCTTAAATTGCCTTGCCTAAAACTGCCTTGCCTCTTTTGCCTTGCCAGAAATTGCCCTGCCTGGAATTGTCCAGCATTGCGGTCCTTGCCTGGAATTCCCTTGCCTTTTCTTGCCTTTCTATATTTAGGCTTTCCTTGTCTGAAATTGTTTTGCCTTGCCTTGCCTTGCCTTGCTTTGTCTTGCCTTGCCTTTCTTTACCTTGAATTGACTTGCCCAGAATTGCCTAGCATTGCCTTGTCTTGCCTTGCATGAAATTGCCTTGCCTGCCCTTGGCTTTAATTGTCTGGCCTGGAATTACCTTGCCTTGCCTTGCCTTTTCTTTCTTGCCTTGAATTGCTTTCTCTTGCCTGCCTTGCCTGGAATTGCCTTGCGTGAAATTGCCTTGCTTTACCTTGCCGTGCCTTGTCTGAAATTGCCTAGCCTGAAAATGGCTTGCCTTGTCTGCAGTTTAATTGCCTGGAATTGCCTTGCCTTGCCATGACTTGCTTGAAATTACCTTGGTTTGCCTTTCCGTGCCTGAAATTGCCTTGCATGGAATTGCATTGCCATGCCTGGGATTTATTTGTATTGCCTTTTTTTGCCTAGTCTGGAATCCCCTGCCTTGAATTGCATTGCCTTGGTTTGCATTGCCTTGCCTGGAATTCCTTTGTTTGGGATTTCCTTGTTTGCCTTGCCTGGAAATGTCATGCCTTGAGTTGCCCTGCCTTGTCTTGAATTGCCTGGAATTGCCCTGCCTGGAATTGTCCTGCATTTTCTTGCCTTGCCTGGAATTCCCTTGCCTGGAATTGCCTTGGCTTGCCATGCCTTGCCTGGAATTGCATTGCATTGCCTTTCTGTGCCTGAAATTGTTTTGCATGAAATTGTGTTGCCTTGCCTGAGATTTCTTTGCATTGCCTTTTTTTTTTTGCCGAGTCTGAAATTTCCTGCCTTGAATTTCATTTTCTTAGCTTGCGTTACCTTGACTGGAATTTTCTTGTTTAGAATTGCCTTGCTTTGCCTTGCCTGGAATTGCCATTCCTTGGGTTGCCCTGCCTTGCCTTTCCTTGCCTGAAATTGCCCTGCCTGGAATGGTCCTAAATGGCCTTGCCTTGCTTGGAATTTCCTTTCCTTTCCTTGTCTTTCTGTGTCTGAACTTGCCTTGTCTGGAATTGTTTTGCATTGCCTTGTCTTGCCTTTCCTTGCCTGAAATTGACTTGCCCAAAATTGCCTAGCATTGCCTTGTTTTTCCTTGCATGAAATTGCATTGCCTGGCCTTGGCTTTAATTATCTTTCCTGAATTTGACTTGGTTTGCCTTGCCTTGAATTGCCTTGGGTTGCCTTCTTTTGTTTTGCCTGGAATTTCCTTTCCTTGCCTTGACTGTAACTGCCTTGCCTGAAATTGAGTGGCCATGTCTTGTCATCCCTTGCCTTGCTTAAAATTGCCTTGCCTTAAATTGCCTGTTTTTACCTGAAATTGTCTTGTCTCAATTTGCTTTGCCTTGCCATGCCTTGCCTGAAATTGCCTTGAATTCCCTTGAATTGCCTGGAATTGACTTGCCTGGAATTGCCTAGCATTGCCTTGCCTTTCCTTGCCTGAAATTGCCCTGCCTGGAATGGTCCTAAATGGCCTTGCCTTGCTTGGAATTTCCTTTCCTTTCCTTGTCTTTCTGTGTCTGAACTTGCCTTGTCTGGAATTGTTTTGCATTGCCTTGTCTTGCCTTTCCTTGCCTGAAATTGACTTGCCCAAAATTGCCTAGCATTGCCTTGTTTTTCCTTGCATGAAATTGCATTGCCTGGCCTTGGCTTTAATTATCTTTCCTGAATTTGACTTGGTTTGCCTTGCCTTGAATTGCCTTGGGTTGCCTTCTTTTGTTTTGCCTGGAATTTCCTTTCCTTGCCTTGACTGTAACTGCCTTGCCTGAAATTGAGTGGCCATGTCTTGTCATCCCTTGCCTTGCTTAAAATTGCCTTGCCTTAAATTGCCTGTTTTTACCTGAAATTGTCTTGTCTCAATTTGCTTTGCCTTGCCATGCCTTGCCTGAAATTGCCTTGAATTCCCTTGAATTGCCTGGAATTGACTTGCCTGGAATTGCCTAGCATTGCTTTGCCTTGCCTTGCATGAAATTGCCTTGCGTTGCCTTGGCTTTAATTGTCTTGTCTTGCCTTGCCTTGCCTTGCCTTGCCTTACCTTGAATTGATTTGCCTTGTTTTGCCTTGCCTTGAATTGCTTTGTCTTGTCTTGCCTTGCCTGGAATTGCACTGCTTTGCCTTTTCTTGAAAGAAATTGCCTTGCCTGGAATTGCCTGGTTTTGCCTGGAATTTTCTTGCATTGCGTTCTTTTGCCTAGTCTGGAATTGACCTGCCTTGAATTGCATTTCCTTGGCTTGGCTTGGCTTGGCTTGCCTTGCCTTGCCTTGCCTGAAATTTCGTTGCCTAGGATTGCCTTGCTTTATCTTGTCTGGAATTGTCCTGTTTTGACCTGCCCTTCCTTGCCTTATGTTGCCTGGAATTGCCCTACCTGGAATTGTCCTGCATTTCCTTGACTTGCCTGAAATTGCGTTTTTTTGCCTTGCTTTGCAGTGCCGTGTCTGGATTTGCCTTGTCTGAAATGGTTTGGCTTGCTTTTTCTTGCCTTGCTTTTTCTTGTCTTGCCTTGCCTGAAGTTGACTTGCCCAGAATTGTCTTGCATTGCCTTGCGTGGAATTGTTTTCTCTTGCCTTGGCTTTAACTGTATTTCCTGTAATTGCCTTGCCTTGCCTTGCCTGTAATAGACTTGCCCAGAATTGCCTTGCATTGCCTTACATGCAATTGCCTTCCATTGCATTGGTTTAACTGTCTTGCCTGTAATTGCCTTGCCTTGCCTTGTCTTGAATTGCTTTGCCTCTCCTGCCTTGCCTGAAATTTCCTTGAGTCACCCTGCCTTGCCTTACCTGGAATTGCATTGCCTGGAATTGCCTTGCATTTCCTTGTCTTTTCTTGACTGATTTTCCTCGCCTGAAATTGCCTGGCCATGCCTTGTCTTCATTTGCCTTACTTGGAATTGCCTTGCCTGAAATTGCCTTTCCTCGATTTTAATTTTCTTGCCATGCCTTGCCTGAAATTGCCTTGTCTTTCCTTGTTTTTTCTTGCCTATAATTTCCTTGCCTGGAATTAGCTTGCATGGAATTGCCTGCCTCAAATTACCATGCCTCTCTTTCCCTTGCCTTGTTTTGCCTTGCCTTGCCTGCAATTGACTTGCCTGGAATTGCCTTGCTTGAATTGCCTTGGTTTGCCTTCCTGTGCCTGAAATTGCCTTGCATGGAATTGCATTGCCTTGCCTGGAATTTCTTTGCATTTTTTTGCCTAGTCTGGAATTCCCTGCCTTGAATTGCATTGCCTTGTCTTGCATTTTCTTGTCTGAAATTCCCTTGTTTAGGATTGCCTTGTTTGCCTTGCCTGGAATTGCCATGCCTTCAGTTGCCCTCCCTTGCCTTGAATTGATTGGAATTGCCCTGCCTGGAATTGTCCTGCATTGCCTTGCTTTACCTGGAATTGGCTTTCCTTACCTTATTGTGTCTGGACTTGCCTTTTCTGGAATTGTTTTGCGTTGCCTTGCCTTGCCTTGCCTTGTCTTTTCTTGCCTGTAATTGACTTGCCCGGAATTGCGTAGCATTGCTTTGCCTTGTCTTGCATGGAATTGCCTTGCATTGCCTTGGCTTTAATTGTCTTGCCTTGCCTTGACTTGTTTTGCCTTGAATTGCTTTGCCTCGTCTTGCCTGGAATTGCCTTGCTTTACCTTTTTTTGAGTAAAATTGCCTTGTATGGAATTGCCTTGTTTTGCCTGAAATTTCCTTGTATTGCTTTGTCTTGCCTAGTCTGTAATTGCCCTGCCTAGAATTGCATTGTCTTGGCTTGCCTGGCCTTGCCTTGAATTCTCTTGCTGTGAATTGCCTTGCTTTGCCTTGTCTGGAATTGTCCTGTTTTGACCTGCCCTTCCTTGCCTTATGTTGCCTGGAATTGCCCTACCTTAAATTGTCCTGCATTGCTTTGCCTTGCCTTTTCATATCTGGATTTGCCTTGTCTGGAATTTTTGACGTCCCTTGCTTTGCCTTGCCTAAAATTGACTTTGCCAGAATTGCCTTGCATTGTCTTCTCTGAAATTGCCTTCCCTTTCCTTGCTTTTAACTGTCTTGCCTGTAATTGCCTTGCCTTGCCTTTCCTTGTCTTGCCTTGTGTTGAGTTGCATAACCTTGCCTGCATTGCCTGAATT